>CAMZMU010000034.1:59016922-59180319 GCA_947311845.1 Poa pratensis | reverse complement strand
TCCTCGACAAGCCTACAACAGGCCCCACCTGCTGCTGCATCTCATTCATGTCCTGCGTCAAGGAAGCAAGGTCCTGCTCCGCGCGCTTCCGAGCCTCCACAGCAACCTGGAGACGAGTCAAATCGCTTCTTCTGAGCCTCAAGCTCTCTGATGCGAGCATCAAGCTCGTTTGTCTCTTCGTGAAGCGATCCTCCTGCTTCTTGGCCTTCTCCGCGAACTCCTCTTGCAGTTGTCGCGAAGACTCTCCCTGGTCGCGGACTCCTCCACCATCTTCTCCTCCTTCATGCGGAGGTTCTCGTTGGTCTGCACGAGGCGCTTCTGGAGAACACCTCGTCTTGGGTCACCTTGCTCTCGCGAGACTCCAGGTGTTCCCGCTGCGCGGATTGATCCTTCTCGATCTGTTCAACCTGCTCCTCGCGCTTGCGCAGCTCAGCCTCGCGGGCGTCAAGTTCTAACCCCGCGCTGCACGATCATGCCTTCGCGGATGCGCAGGTCCTCACGGAACCTCTCCAAGCTCAGCCGCACGTTCTCTGACTCGGCGACGATCCCCGCCTCACGGTCCAAAGCTCTTGGTGCTTGGTGGAGACCGCCGCCTCGCGCGCCGCCAGCTCCCTGATGCTTGGCCTCGGTCTCCTCCTCGAGAGCCTCGCGCCTAGCACTCAGGTCCCAAGGGTCTCCTCAGCCCTCGCGGACCACGCTGATGCGGATCTCTTCAACAGGGCGCAGCGCCGCCTCGCGTTGCGCTGGGCTGCCTCGTCCTTCCGGCGGCAGCGCTCCACGGTCTCCGTGAGGCAGGCCCAGCCCCGCGCGAGCTCGGCGTCCTCCTCCGCCCTGGCGATCATCCTCGGCGAGCTGCAACCGGGCGCCGACCCCGCAGGACTAAGGCCCATGATTCACCAGAAGGCCTGGAAGCGCAGGCGCCTGCCGAGGACTCTGGAACGTCACGCCTTGGGCTCGAGTGGCCTCGAGGTGCGCCTGGGGCTCTGGTGAGAGCCTCCCTCTGCTTCACGCTGGGGGTTTTCTGGGGGCTCTAGTGAGAGCCCTCCCACTTCTTCCACGTTGGGGGCTTTCTGGGGGCTCGAAGCGCCCTCGCCGTCAGCCCTACCATCTTCTGCCCCTGGGGAGCACTTCTTCTCCCCAGGGGCAGGGTCGGTCTTCTCTGCCTGCCAGGCCGCTCCGCGGCATGGCTTAGTGTCCATCGCCGGCTCTTCAGGGCCCACGCTTGGTGGAGACGGCACGGTGGCCTCCCCCATCTCAACATCAGCGCGCGTCTCCTGCCGACGCCGCTGTCTCCGCCGCGCGCTCTTTCGCCGCGACGCGGTCCTCGCCGCATCCTCCTCCGTCACCTTCCTCCTGCGCACAGGAGAGGGCGTCAGGCCGCGCAGTTGGCGGCATCGTCACCTCAGCCTCCTCCTCCTTCTCCTCGTGGCGCTCCTCCGCCTCAGGAGGCGGCCGCGGTCTCGGGAGAAGAGGCGGTGGCCTCGTGAGGCACCACCACAGCCGTAGGCGCTGCAGACGCTGCTGCAGCGCTGGGAATCTCTCCAAGTCTCCGGAGCCCCGTTGCTTTGGCTCCTCGGGCGCCTGGAGAGAGAAAGGTTCAAAAACCACTCGAGAGGTCTACACAAGAACGACATCAAACAGAGAAAGAAATACAAAGCTTACGCCGCGGTATCGACCCACTTCCTCTTCATCCGCCGCGCAGGCGGAGCGCTGGCTCCGCACTCTTCCGTGCCTCTGCCCCCTCCCGGGCTCCGGCGTTCCTGTCGTGGATCGCCTTGGAGCGGGGCTCGCAGTGGCCCGACGAAGCGCCGTCATCATCACTCCCCTCCTTTCCCTCAACACGCTGTGAGGGAGCGACCACGAACTGGTCGCTGCTGCCTAGAGATCTCGTGGATCTCAACATCAGGTGGCGCACCCTTCGAGGTGCTCGAGTTCTCCGCCGAAGAAGCGGGGCCTCCCGAGGCGCCGGTCGCGCCTGCGTCGACTCCGCGGGCGTCTCCGTCGTCTCCTCGTCGCCCTCAGCTGGCGCCCCCTGCGCCGCTGACTCCGGGTCCTCGCGAGCCCGACGTGCCCCTCAGGCACCAGGCCCCACTGGTCGAACGGCATTGTCTGCACATGCGAGACACGACGCCCAAGATCGATCCCTGTGGAGTGAAACAGCCTTGTCGTAGGCGTGGGATGTCTGGAGACGTGAAGAGGGTCTCCATGATGCTGTGCACCTCCTCCTGCGCGAAGAGGGTAGCGCTCAGGCGCATCTTGTCCCTCTGGTTGGAGTACAGCCACATCGCGTCCACATGCCTCTGGAGTGGAGCGATGCGACGCCTCACGAAGTCCATGGCCACCATCTGCCCGGTGAGCCTGCCTCGCGAGGTCCTTCAAGCGCCTCACCACGGGCTAAGTGCTGCGCCCTTGAGCGCCTTGGACGACCAGCTCGCCCTCTTCGTCGGAGGCGCTTCAGGCAGTTCGAAGAAAGACTCTGGCTCCCGAACTTCATGAGGAACCAGCGCTTGCGGAAGTCCTCCACCTTCTTCGTCACGCTGGTCACAATGTTCTCGCCATTCCGCGCGATGGGGATGTAGACGCCTCCCATGCCATCGGTGATGCGGAAGGACACGCACCCCGACCGCTCCTTGTTCGCCGTGAACCGAGTGCGTAGAAGCTGCGGAAGAGGTCCACCGAGGGCAAATTGCCAATGTAACGCCTCGCAGAGAAGGCGAAGATGGCGAGGACGATGATGGAGTTGGGTGTAGATGAAGAATCTGGATCTGGTAGCGCTCCAGAACCGCCAGGAAGAAGTCGGAGAAGGGAGGCACGAGCCCGGCGTAGAGGGTGTGCATGAAGATGGGGTAGAAGCTGCCGAAGAGTTGCCCGCCGTTTTGAGCACCGTGGCACCGTGCTCGTTGGTAGCAAGGCCGCCATAAGACGCACCTTCCAGCTACGCCGCCTCTCGAAGCGGAAGCCGGTCAGAGCCGGCTTGAGGTTACCGTCCTGCTGCATCGCGAGGCTCGCCGCCCTGCACCACCGCCTTGCCCTTCGTGGACGCGTGGCCTTCTTGGGCGCCATTGCAGCAAGATTGCGAAGGAGGAGCTTGGGATTGAGCGCTGGGAAGAAGGAAGCGAAAGGGGAACAAGTGAGTAATGGCCGCCTGCCCGAGCTCTCCGCCTTTTATCGGCTCATCGAGCCGTTACCAGGACGTGGCGGGACCCATCACTACGCCCGTTACTCAAGAGATCGTGGGATCGTGTCCGGCTGCGACGCTCCACGTGTCTCGGGCTGCGGCTTCTTTGGGCCTACGACGATTCGCCTCCGCCTGAGAACTCCAGCGTGCCCATCGCGGGCCCGGGGGCTACTGTCGGCCCAGTGGAAACCGGGGTATCATGGGCCGGCCTGCCACAGCCCTCGACGCTCCGCAGGAAATTCTACTAGGGACCAGGCGTACAGCCTGACGAGCCTCGCGAGGGACTTTTCCCCTCGCAAGGGTTTTCTTCGCTCGGCTGAGCATTTCTTCTAAGGACCAGACGTTCGGCCTGAGGGGCCTCGAGAGAAGAACTTCTGCCTCGGGAAGGCCTATCCTGCCCGAAGACCACCAGGTCACGGCGCGTCTCCGCGCTACCCTCGCGAGGATCCCCTCGCGAGGAGTCAACGCTACAGAACCTCGGCGAGGCTTCAGGCCCTCGCGGGTTCCTTCAAGTGGAAGCAAGCTCCTGCGCACGCTGCAGAGCGCACATGGGCTCTACGCCCACCGCAGAGTGACGCGCGCTCTGCGCGCGATGACGAAGACGCCGCAGTTGCCATTCTCGTGTATAAAGCAGTCAACAGAGCTGGAGCAAGCAAAGCGGACTCCAAGACTGCCAATTTGGTGATAAAGCGGCCGGCCGCCGCTACGCTCCAAGTGCGACGTCACTGTGGGCACGCCACAGGCTCTGCAGCGCCAGTCCACCGTCCTGGATGGACGGTGGCTTTTTTCTGCCAAGACGACGTGCTCTTTGCCATGGACCGCGTCCATGGACGCCCCGACGCCGTGCGCTGTGCTCCATCTTGCGGCATGTGGTATCCCTTCCCGCCGAGATTTTCGGGGGAAGAGGACCAAGGCCAGTATATAAAGACCAGTGTACGACCAAGGAGGGGGTCCCGCATTCGCCAACTCATTCAACACCCGAGCAGCTACGTCTGAAGGAGAAGACGGACCTCTTTCCACCATAGTCCACCATAGCCAAAACTGTGCCCTCGGCAAGCACCTTGTACTGTGAACCTCTCCAAGCAGTGCAATACATCTTAGCAGGACGTAGGGTCTTTACCACCTCACGGTGGCCTGAACCTGGGTAGCGGCTCGTGTTCTATCTCTGTCGTGATGCTCCTCACCGAGCTCGACGAGCATCGTCGCCGAGGTTGTTGAGGATTTGTTTGACGTTGTGTTCAGCCCCTTACTCGATTCCTGGCTCTTGAGAGACACCCCTAGTTCCTGGACTAGTCTCCGACAATGGCGGCACTGAGGATCTCGAAGGCAGCGACGTAGAGCGCCGATGGAGCGCGCTGGAAGGAGCGCCCCGCGCGGGGCGCCGATGTGCACGCACGAGGTGATGCAGAGCACCAGATGGGCACGCTTCACGGAGCGCCTCGGCGCGGCGGGGAGGAGCCAGGAGGTCGCAGGCGGCGACACAGAGCACCAAGGCGCACGAAGCGGCATACGACCAGGGATGATCTCCTCGCGGCGGTGGCCGGTGGAGGTGCAGAGACGGCTGTGGAGGGGAACATGCCTCCATGGCGGCGGCTGGTGGACGTGCGGAGGACGGCCGGAGCAGCGACCGACGCTGGGGTGGGAGGTGGTCGCTGGCGAGCAGCACCGTCGGCAGAACTAGGCGTGCAGCGAGCAGGCCCTGCCCGCATTGACCTGGGCCGGTGAACAAGAGGAGAGATGGGGAAAAAGATGTGGGCTGACAGGTGGGCCCCACGGCCAACTTAGGTCCTCCTCCACGTATGCAGCCATGTCAGCCTGACAAATGGGCCCAATCAGTCAGTGGGGCTGTCAAAATGCTCCTAGACATGAATTCGTGCAATTTGTAAGACCCCGCCCCATGATTGGTACTGACATGAAAAAATCACCAAAAGTAGTACTGACTCGTGGTTGGCCGGACAATTGTGGTAGTTTTACGTAATTTACTCATACCGGTCAGCCATAGGGGGCTAGCAGTCAACGTTGAAAAACATGTAGAACTTTTTTTTTGAACGGGGATCGCCCCGAAGGGCCGATAAACTTTATTGACTTTTGGACGACACATTACAACATATAGGAAGGACCTCCAGAAAAGTAAAAATTACAAACAAGTACTTGCATTTTGCAAAGAAGACCTTAGATCTAAACTGGAAAACGTGATCTGGTCCAGCTCCATCTTCGTCTCACCATCTTCAATCCACGCCATGGTCAACCGCGGCGATGTCGGGGACACGACAACTTGGGTCACCGCTGTGGGATCCAACCATAGCGGGGCAGTAGTGCCTCCAGATCCGGAGGTTGATGAAGTCCTTGCGCCGTCCAACCCGAGCCAGCAGCGAAGAGGGGAGTGGCCGCCCTTCGCCTGAAGAATCGGTGGCGAGCTCGCCGTCGATGACGCACTCCCACAGACAACTTCGCCATCGAAGCGAGGAGCCCAGAAGAAGCTGCACATAAGCACCCCCTCCCCACGTTCGCTTCCGAGACCAGCAGATCGAAGGACTCACCTTTCCCTTGTCCTCCCCGCTTCCAAAGCAGCAGCAAGAGCAGGAAAGGGGAACTCTAGATCTACCCGCTCCGAGGCAAGATCGAGCTTATTCGACGTGGATGGACATGTCGCGCTGTTGATCGCCATCGTCTCCAACCTCTGGAGCACGACGAGCAAAGCGCTATCCCAGGCCGCCAGGCACCACTCGTAGGCGTCGGCGACACAAGCTCCACCGACATGACGCCAATCCGGGACGCAACCCAAACCCTAGACCTACACAACCTACAGCTACTATATATAGGGCAGCCTCCTCTCCCCCGCCTCCTCCGGTCGGCCAGGCTGCCAGTGAGGGGAGGGAGAGGAGCCAAGGAGCAGCGGCGACTCTCAAACTAGGGGCAGGTGTGGAACGTAGTAGTGGATGTTGATTGACACAGGTATTTGCCTAGCGTAGAGCATCTCTAGCAGCGACCTTAAACCGCGGAACCTTAAAACAGGTTTACGGTTCACGAACGTCACGTTTTTTGGGCAAAAACGACGCGGTTTCTGCTATGCCGCGCGTATTCCCGAACCTTAAACCACACAGTTTTCCGGCATTTCAACAAAGATGATCCATTTGACATAAAAATTGAATAACGAATAAATAAGAACTAAATTATAAATATTGTAAGTTGCATAGCTCACATAATATTATTACAGTAATGGTTCGAATCACACGGATTAAACAATAATTCAATACAAGAATAGTGCCAAATGGAAAGAATTGTTTGAATGACACATGAATGAAATGAAAACAATGACAGATAATTACTGCCCATGCAACTGCCAGATGTGATCAATCAGGTCTAGCTGCAGCTGCTTGTGTACATTCGCATCCTCAATCTCCCGGTAAGTCTGAAGAAATGCTTCAATGTGATCTGGGTTTCTAGCTGGCTTCACACGGCTACCAACATTGTCATACGACAACTCCAAGTTCAAGTCCCTTTCATCCTCTACGATCATGTTGTGAAGAATCACACAACATGTCATGATGTTTTTCAGAATTTTCTTGTCCCAAAAACGGGCAGGTCCTCGAACAATGGCAAACCTAGATTGCAAAACACCAAAATGCTCTCTCTATGTACTTTCGGCAGGCCTCTTGTGCCCTTGCAAATTCAGATTCTTTTTTATTTTTAGGCTTTGAGATGATCTTCACAAATGTAGACCAAGCAGGGAAAATACGATCGGCAAGATAGTATCCCTTTGTGTAATCATGCCCATTAACAGTGACGTTGCAAGCCGGAGCATCACCATTGGCTAGCCTACCAAGTAGATGAGACCTATGCAACACATTGATATCATTGAGCGCGCCTAACAAACCAAAGAAGTAATGCCAAATCCATAAATCCTCAGATTCAACGGCCTCAAGCACAATTGTTGCATCACCCCCTTGCCACAATACTACCCGTGCCAGGCCTTCGGGCAATTTTTCCAAGTCCAATGCATAAATCTATACTACCTAGCATGCTCGGCCAACCTCGCTTCCCATTTGATGCCATCAACCTCACCGTGTCTTCTTCGTTTGGTGCTCGAAGATAGACTTTGCCAAAGACACAAATGATCACTTTGGCAAACCTTCGAACCGACTCGATCGTAGTATCCTCACCAATGCGAAGATACTCGTCAGCGTAGTCAGCTGGAATGACATACGCAATCACTCTCATTGTGGCCGAGATCTTTTGATATGCGCTAAATCCCATCAAACCCGCAACATTCCTTCGGCGAGTAAAATAATGACAATTCGCCTCGCAAGGTTCTACTATCTTCACAAAAAGAGAACGGCGCATACGGTACCTTCTCCGGAAGATGTGAGCCGTATACGTCGGTATCTCGGCGAAATAATCTCGCATGAGCAGCTCGTTGCCATAGAAGCGGTTCCGAGGAACGCAAAGGCGGCCAGCTTTAGATCCTTGCCGCTGTCTTGCATACCGATCCTCGAACTCCTTGACGGCGAGGACCGCGACCCCTTGCCGCCGCCGGCTCTCGAACAATGTCTCTACGTCGGAGTAGTCGGAAGAGGATGAATCCGAGAGCAAAAACCCGGCGCACGGGCTCAACTCCATCTGGAATGCATACCGGATCATAAGTACCGCCTAATCCGACGGAAACCATAGTTAAATCGACCGGAGAAACACTTACCGATAGATCCGACGCGGCGGCGGCGATTTGGGGAGCACTCTCCACTCGGGGCGGCGAGTCAGAAACGGCCGGCGAGGTAGATCCGGGGCGGGGCGACGACAGATGCGGTGGGGGAAGGGTCTAAATCAAAAGCGGCGGGGCCTGCCATATACAGGGCCCCGGCGGTACGTGGGCAAAACCTGTGCTTTCGCGGTTCCGTGGGCCGATTTCATGGACACCCTGAAAATCGTTTACGGGTCGGCGGCGTTTAAGGTTTTTGCCATTTCCGTTTATAAGGTTCTGAAACTATTTACGACGGTTATTTTGAGGTTCCGCGGCTTTTAAGGACTCTGCTAGAGATGCTTTTAGAGGAGTTGCTTCGGTCAACTAGCTTGAAGGCCTTATTCTCATCGTGGGCCCTATTTTTCATTCGAGCCTTCTTGACTCGTTCTTCTTCAAGTTATTGGACTTTCTCCATAAGCTTGGCCCACGGGATAGTAATATCGCCGTCAGTATCCCAACTATATAAACCAATGATGCTAAAAAAAAAACTATATAAACCAATACAAGACCCCTTTCACTCGTCTCTTGGAGTCGCTGGAAAGTGGTAGCTTGGATAGTTGTGTGCGCATGCGAATAGTCAATGCCCAATTGTTGATACGTGTTTTTTTTCAACGCAAACGGGGCACACGCACATGAAGAAAGCCATTCAATCGGAACTAAGGCTGAACCAATCTAAGACACATAATTCGCACACTCGATGCACAGTACATAGAATGTACTGGACCAACCTGGCATTGTCTTATCATTTTGTTTGCGTATTCTTATTGGCAACTTAATAACCCAATCACAGAGAAGTTTGTCTAGTTTAAATGGGATTGTAGTTACACCGCGACGAGGGTACCTTCTCACCTGCACTTCAATATTACAGAAGGGGCTTAACTCAGACAAACAAAATGAAACTTCAAGGTCATGTATTAAAAATGGGCACAAAGAAATCTATTTTATAGAAATTATCCAGTGTAGAGTAATGAAAAGAGAACGAAATGGGGCTTGCCGCAAATGTCAGCTTAATGTGGACATAGGCATCTAGGGTTGGTTTACCGATCAGCCTGACACCGACTTACAGGATGCACAAGTCACCACCCAAAAAAAATCAAACTACAAACTACCCGTCGACACAAAAACCTCCCATTCCCATCTTATCCTGATATCAGGATCATGGATTTGGTTACCTGTTGAAATACCATGGTTACGGACCGGTAACCGGAATTCTCGATGTCCCCTTCGGTAAATGAGTTTTCCGGAGGAAAAATCCCGGTCCGTTTGAATTTGATCCAAATTCTTCCTTCCAAAATCGTTTTTATTTTATTTAATGTTTCAAATTTAAATTTTAAATTTTGTATGAGAATCTCATCTGGTAACCGTCCGGTAAATTTCCGGTAACCGCGGTTACCGGAAATCCCGCCCCCCTCCGAGATCTTTTCATACCAGTATCCAAATCCTTGATCATGATCCAATCCTCATATCAAACCCTTTGCTTGAGCTCAGCGTTGCTAGAGCTCTAGCATTGTCAAATTACAACTTGAGTGATAGATGAGATCGTGTTTTATTTTTCCGTTTAACAAAAGCATGACATCTGGAATTACATTCTAATGATTGCAACTATACTTGCAAAGCGTTATATGTAAGATGACAGGATATCATCCATGTTGATGCACATTATGCTTTGTTTTCTTGATATAATTTGACTGACTTACCTGTAGAAAGAAAACTAATGACATAATTATTCACATGTTACTTCTTCAATCAAAAAAGTTGACAAAAGCTTGCCTAGAACAAAGGATTTATCAAATAGCTAGTCAGATTAAGATCTCTAGCAGCAGTTTGTTCAAACATGACCACTTTTCACTGTCTACAAGAGTACAGGTTACACACAGAAATTTGTAGTGAATAAAAAAATCATCGCCATCGGTGTTTTTCATGAAACCAGTACCCTAGTTGAACAATCCGGGAGGAGGAGGTTCGGAGATGGGGCTAACCGAATGATCGAAGCCTTACCAAACGGCCAAACGGAGACAAAGGGATAACGAAAAAGAAACTTAAGAAGCGGGAAAAAAAAGAAAGAATACCTAGTAGCTTAACCCCCCACCTAGGAAAATAAAAATTTCCACTGTAAGAGGCCAACACGTCAACAAATGAAGTTTAGAAAGAATTGACAGTTCAAATTAGCCTTATCTCTACTATATAATATGGCTTCAGGTGATGGTTGGTACGTTTTTTTAAATTTTCGATTTTACCCTCGCATACCATACACAATACCCACCATGCCATGCATAAGTGAAAAAACAACGTTTCGTTTTAGACAAGCCAACGCATCTTCTCCCGACCCAACCATCCAGCGCCGCCGCGGCGAAACTTGATCCAGGCCACGCGCAGTAGCTGCACGCGTCGTCGGCCGTACTCATCCGCTCGCCATCCTCACGCGTCGCCGGTCGGAACACCATCACGCGAACGCTGATAGGAACCCGTGCGGCCGTGCGCCTCTCATCCTACCGCGGCGTCAGGGCCCAGTCCCGCCTGCGGCCTGCCTCGTCGCCATGAGGGTCATGACTTCCGCGTGCACTGTGGACTCGTCGCTCCTGACGCTCTATTGACAAGAGTGTTTGCTGGCGGCACCTTGGGCTGTGCAATAAATGATCCAATTTCTGTGTCAACGGATTGAATTTCAGCACGACGCTTTGCCTCAGCTCCGCCCGCGATGAGCCTCCAAAGCGGCGGCAGAGATAACGTGATGCTGGCTTGCTATGTCGTTTGCGTACGTCCCGTTCTTCCTGTATTTCTCCGGAGCGGTGATTTTCGTTGGATAATTGCTGAGAGTCATTAGAAGCCCAGCTAAATTCGTTCGTCACGGCCGGAAGCCCGGAACAACTGTCTCGATGCAATCCCTGACCCAACCGAAAAGCAATCTGCTAATATGTTTAATGCCTAACAGTCTAACACACTAGCGTCATCTAACATGAGTGCTAACTATTGCAGTCAGTTGACCTCGACAAGGAATTAATTGGTGCAGTCTGCAACTCAGTAAAGGCAGAGATGGACAACTGCGTTTGTTGTGTGGTCTCGGAGTAGCAGACTAGAAACATAATGCGACTTGCAGGTAGAAAAGAACAAGAGCATGGTATTTTCATCCTTGATCCAAGACAATACCAGATTAGAAGAAAATGCACCATCTGCTTCCAGTGGCCGGTGTCCACGATGTGCAGGAGCAGCTACATGGGGTCTGTGCGGAGCTGCTGGATGGTGGTGGACGAACAAGAAGAAGCTGCAGCTTGCCACCATCGTATAGCGCATGCTGGTTCAGCTGGAGGAAATTTTCAGTTAATGCCAAGGATTCTAATCTTTGACTTAAATTCTGGGACTGATATGTCCATAATTTCGAGTTACAATCGGAATAGAAGTTGTAGATCATGTTCCAGGCTTTCCACAGAGTTTTAATTTACCCATTTTGGTCTGACGGTTGGCTAACATTGATGCCTTTAGCCTACTTTTCAGTATCGAATCTTTGCTGGACTCAGTCATACTGACAGGCTCACAACCTATTTTATGCATGTTTCTTATGCGAAATGTATAGTTAAAGACTTTACTGCATGCCTTACTGAAAAAGCAAAATCTGTTTATCCAGAAGCAATAGAGCTCATGATTGTATTATTTTGATGATAAGACATTTTGTCAGATATCTCAATTTGTGCACCTCTTCGACCACATTCTCCCGTTGCAACGCACGGACATTTTTTCTAGTACTGATATGATTTCTGAAATCAAGTCACAGATAGAGTTTGCAAGTTTTAAAAGTGGATCGAGGGCAGGTTAGGGTACACTGTCTCGCCAATTTGGCGAGGGCGGAGAATTTATCTATGTTTTGGCTAGGTTCTGGACCTGAAGTTGTTCTTTAGGAGCTGGAAGCTGAACCCTCTCCAATCCCTACTGCTCAATAAAGATCTGGTTTTACCCGCAAAAAAAAAATTAACGCACACACATATCCACATGCATTGCAATTTATAGGAGCATGACAAAACTGAGTTCGATTATATTGCAACAAGAATTTCAACATGAACATCTGAAAATCATTTACAACTCAAGATTCAGATGCTTCTCCTCTCCAGCCCTAAATCGTACATTTGAATTCCTAGCTAGTCGTCTTGGAAGAAGGCTGGCAAGATCTCGAAGCGTGGATCGGGATTCAACATTTTCAAGTGCTCTATGCCAAGGATGAGGTCCGTGGGCTTGTACCCCGTCAGCTCCTCGAATTCTCTGTTCCATTCCCACACCTGGTTGGCCTTGGGGTTCAGGATCAGCCTGGCGAGGAAGACCGCCGACGCCGCCAGGGCGGACGGCGGGTAATGCATGATCCATCTGAGGTCGACGAGCGATGGTTGGGCGAAGCGATGAGCCAGCTGCTGAACCTCCAACTCTTGCTCTCCTCCTTGGCCATGCCTGGTGAAGCGCTCGACGAAGGTGTAGACCGTGGGTCCGCTGAGCTCGTACCCCAGCGCCGCCAACATCTCGCGCTCCATGTCGATCACCTCCTTGCTCGAGCCGAACCCGAAGCATTCTGCGATGGCCGCGGCGTTCACTCTGAATCTTGTGTACTGCTCCTCGTATTTGGCGGCCGTGTAGACGGCCGTGGCGCCCAGGAGATGGAGCTCATACTCCATGTGACTCAGCGTCGACAGGGTTCGCTCCGACAGGACGCGGTCGACGTAGGAGACGGCGCGGTGAAGCGTGCCAGGGGCCAAGTCGAAGAACCGGGTGATGTCCTCCATCCAGAACACGAGGTGGGCGCGCGCGTAGTCGCTCTCCGGATCTCCCTGCAACATCTTCAGATAGCCTGGCGATGGCAGCTGCTTCTTCTCCATCTCCCGGAGGTTGACATCGATGTCGGCGTCATAGTCGGACAGACGCGGCTTGGAGTCGATGACGGGAACCTCGAAGGCCGGGTAGAGAAGGTGGGCGTCGTCGTATGCGCGAGTGTACGCCGGGAGCTTGATGGAGTCGTGGTGGACGGGGGTGGAAGCGAAGCGGGCAGGTGGAAGCGGTGAAAGTTCGCCGATGGCCCGGAGGTAGGCGGAGGAAGGAGGACCCGAAAGAAGCTCACAGTCACGGGCGTAGGGATCCATTGCTTGATCGAGTTGGGACTTGGGAAGAGAAAGGTGTCTCGATCGATCGGCTCTTGGAGGGAGCTAGGGTTCGTGAGGAGGAAGGCTGGAAGGGGTTCGTGCTAGGGTTGTCTCCATCGATTCCTGTCTATTTATCCATGGCTCGATCGTTTGTTGCTACTTGCTAGGTAGTGTAGGTTTCGGAGTGCAGTCGTGGAAGCTACGCTACTGTTTGTTGCCGTCACTAAGATTTCGATCACAATTTGAATACACGCGCTGCGTACTAAGCCCCAGACTCAAACACGTATGCGTTCCACTATTGTTTACTGAATTCCTTGATGAAAGAATTTCCAATGGTGTTTTCCGAGCTTTTCCCGTTCGCTTCTTTGCCTCAACCTTAAGCTATTCACGCCAAGGCCCTGGTTACGAATCAAATCAGGAAAAAAAATCTTATCTGGCATACAACTTAACCACAAAGTGCACACCTGACCAGCAAGATGCAAGCACGATACTTGCTGGTCTAAAGGTAGCGAGCATTTATGAAAATATAAATTTATTTTTCACCCATGGACTATTTACAGAATTTTAATTACACGGCCTCTCAATCCTAACAACTAAAACTGGATATCTTAACCCCTGAATTATTGGACCATTTAATTTTCATGCATGAAGCCATTGTTGCCAGGCGGTTTTGGGGGACATGACAATTGTTCTAGAACATGTGATGATCTACTTTAAAAAAAAATCCACACTAGAAGAAAATGTTTGCAAAATTACAAACTTGTAGGAAAATTTTAGAATTGTAAAGAAGGAATTTTAGAAAGTTGGAACAAATATCATCATGTGTTTGGCATTTTTTAAAACAAAATGGACATCAAATATACTAGAAAAATCAACTCAACAAAACACAAGAATCCTAACAACAACAGACATTTAGGAAAATAAATAGTTTTTCTAATTTTTTATGTACATGTATTCCACGTTGTTCCATAAATTCATTCCTTTTCCCCTCTAATATGTGAACTATATAACCTTTTCTAGATTTTCCTGTTTTTCATTATTTTTACTAAGCTGCCACGTGCGAGATAATCACTACTACATCCAAAATTGTTTTAGAATAGTACGACCATTGAAAAAAGACACAATAATTATGAGGATATATTATTTGTGGATGCTCTAAACCTTCCAATAAATTAAGGATGAACAGACTTTTCTCTTTATAAATAGAAAATATCGATTTATTTTAACAACTGAGAATTGTGTGAGTTTCTTATTAGTAACATGACAATTGTGTGAGTTCATTTTAACAATTGAGGATGTGGTTGCTCGGTTAGACATGATTTGCACAACTATTTGTCTCATGCGCCTGAGGTTGGGGTCATCTTTTGTCCATCATGAACCGAGCGAGCTTTCGTTGTAAGTAGGGATGAAAATTAACGGAGCCAAAAGATACAAAATTGATGGCTACATTGTTTGTTTTCATAGCGAAGCAGAAAAATATAAAACCCTAGAAACTAATACAGAAATATATATTGCCTGATACAAATATATAGCAAATACCGCGCAGAAATGAACACGATTGTGAATGATTACCAATACTAAGCCACACAAAAAGTACATGGAAACATAAAACTTGTTCATCTGCTTAGATGACTATGAATATTATGATACATCATGGTGCATGGTCAATTCATCATGACAATTTGTCAACTAAGCCACACCACACCGTGGCAGCCCACTCTAGTAGCCCGGGTAGCGCAGGCGCATGCGAGAATAGGAAAAAGGCGACATACGACCCATAGATTGCGAGGTCGATAAAAAAGTATGTTTAGGTGAAAGCTTGAATGGTCGGGTCATTCGGTAAGGGAATAAAGTATTTTGTCTATTGGAATGGGCTATATATTCTAAAAAAACATAAGTTCCGCATATCCAGAAACGGAAGTTCTATTTCGCAAAATGTTTTTCTGAAAATAAACTCCATTTTTGTCTCTGTTTCACAAAATTATGTTTCCACATTTCCTCTTTGTTTGCTTTTTTAAGGGATTTAGGAATAGATCAAGATATAGTATAGAGTTTTAGGAATTTGCATCCCTTTATACTTTTTGTTCTTTTATTTCTTTTGTAAAACTCTAATGTAATAAATACCTCGTGATCAAGAAAATGTTCCTACATATGAATTATATTTTTATTGTATTATTCCTGAATTATTTGTCTGTGTAATAATTATTGAGATTTATTCATATTAAATTTCCACTCGTACAGATTTTTGAAATCAAGTGTTTGTATTAATCTTGAATAGAATATACTTAATATGATGCTTTCGTGATATATGAATTATTCATTTTTAGAACTTGTGATTTCCAAATGAGTGTTACGCAAAGGTCATGTCGGGACTTATCACACTCATTATCGACAAAATATGTTTATTGACAAGATAGAAGTTTCCATCACTTTTGTCTTCTCTTAACCAAAAAGTTTGAAATTTTCCCGGAATTTCATATGCATGCATGCCAAATTCGTACATCTATTTTCCCCTCGCGGAACCTAAAACTATGGGATGTGAGAACTACTACATTAGAAAGATTACGTATGTTCCAAGCTTATGAGATTCCACTATTTTTTAATAAAAAATATATTTTATGAAGTTTTTATAATTGTATAAATTAATAAAATATTAATTTTTTTGTTTCAATTTCTTTTTCTATTTGAATTTTTAATTAACATGTATAGGCCTTTTTTCACGCACATGATACTATGATACTAGTTTGTGAAATGTAACTGTTTCTCAAATTATAAATAAGCATGTGCGTAGTTTGGGATAGCTTTCATACAAATTGCTTAGGCTAAACTAGTTCTAACAATAAGGGAGATATAAAAGAATATCAGCTCATTAACCACAAGGGTCCAGTTCCAACCTCCCAAATTGCGGGCCGACTAAAAAGCCTTCAATGAAATGAATTGAGAGAATAACCACGGTAAAATGCACTCACATTAACCGGGTCTGCTCACTCTCGACACTTAATCACTTATGACCGTGCAATTTATAGACTGATCCTTTTAAGCGCACCCAAGCTAATTAATGTCATTTGGGTAGTGTATAACTCGTACGTCGTACGGCCGTGCATGCCAGTTGAAGTGAAAAGAGTCCACGTAGTTACCACATCACTCTTCTTTCTCAAGGGCGGTAGGATAAACAAAGTGTGAGTATTCACTTAACTTGCAGCACGCTGTGAGCGTGCTGTGGTTAGCAGCTAGCAATATATAAACTCGTCGTCTCTGCCTTCATTCCTGGAGCCCTGCCCACATCATTCCTCCCTAAACCCGGCCAGCTTCTTCCCAGCTGCTTCTCAGGTATGTATGTGTGCTGCTTGTGGTGGTTCGAGATTATCACCTCTCTCTCTCTCTTGTTAGCCAGTAGGAGTACTAGTTAATTACGTTGCTGCTTCTTTTATCGTCCGGGTTCGTTTTCGTCGGGATTCTAGTTCTTGCGTAAAAAAATAAAGTAGTTTCCTTGTATTTTTCGCAACTACTAATTGTTCATATGATTTGGAGAGAAGAATTACCTTTCCAGAGCTTAACGAACAGTTATTCCTTTGAAAATCTTTTTTTTGTGTGTGCGTGTGCAAGTAGCTTATTTCAGTAGTGTGGTTAATAGATCCTTGTGATCACACTCGGTCTCACCCGTCGGTCTTCCGGAATATATTTCTCTCCGTCGCCTAGTATTAGTCTAAAGTTAAGTTGGAGTAGCATAGATCTGCTGCATCCATAAAAAAAGTCAAGATGATGCATGTTCATTCGGCTCAAAAGATAGTACTCCTAACTGAATGGCAGCAGGTGTTAGGTCGAGCCAAGAAAAACTAGTGTGTTGGTAGCTTAATTGTTTCCTCCAAGGAGACGTACTTCCACATCTTCTTGTGTGTATGTATGTGTGGAAAGTTTGGTCCCCCATTAAAGTCAAGTTCTTCGCTTGGATTGCTATACAAAATAGGTTTTGAACGGCGGATAGGCTCGAGAAGAGGGGATGACCAAATTGTGGTCTTCGTCCATTTTGTAAGAGAACCACAGAATCGGCGGACCATCTTTTTATTCATTTCCGTTTCACCCGTGCGGATTTCGAACCACGTCAAAGAGTGGCTTGGTCTCTACTCCGTTGATCCTCATCTTTGGCAACCTCACTCTCTCAAAAGTTGGTGACTCCTTATGACCGGATCTTCGATGCAATACCAGAAAGCTATTGCCTCTATCACCCTTCTCACCTCTTGTGAAATTTGGAACGAGAGAAATGATAGGGTCATTCCGCTTTCGCAACAAACAATCGCCGGCGATGGTTCTTTTGGAGAAATCAAGAAAGAAGCGAGGCCTTGGGTGACCGCGGGCGCAAAATGTTTGAGTGAAATCATGCCCAGAGAGTAGTCTCTTTTGTAATAATTCATTTACTTTTCTATAAAACTTTCCTTCTTACTCTCTCCGTATCAAAATATAAGACTTTGTAGCACTTTGTAGCTATCTACCACACACATGTATGTAGACATGTTTTAGTGCAAGGTTCTACAAAGTCTTATATTTTGATACGGATGGAGTAATTAATATATTGGGACAAATCTTTTGCCTCCTTTAAAAAAAAATGTGTTACGTCCTTTACTCCTTTTCCACCAAAGCGCTAACATACTGGCTATTGTTGTTTTCATGCCTAGATCGAGCGATGGAAATGGAGAGCGGCGATCAGAGGATGGAAGTGAAACTACTCAATGTCAATGGCGAAGCGAAGCAAGAAGTAGAAGCTGAAGAAACAAAGGGAGGAGGAGGAGGAGGAGGAGGAAGAGGCGCTATCATGGCGGCGGAAGCGTCGATGTTGGATATCACCTTCAAGGTCGACATGACCCTGCTTCACTGCCACGTCTGCATGCTTCCCCTCAAGCCTCCGGTCTTCGCGGTTCATTCCTTTCCTCAGCACTCCATCGTCAATCTGTTGCATGTAGCACAACTCTACTCACCTAGGGAATCAATTAACCGCCGTTACTCGGGCCTTTTTTATTCGATCCGTGCAGTGCAACGCCGCCGGGCACGCGGCCTGCGCCAGCTGCCACGGCAAGCTCCAGGCCAACCGGTGCCACGCCTGCCGCGGAGTCTACGGCCGCTGCCACGCCATGGACGCCGTCGTCCGCGGCGCTAGGGTCCCTTGCCCCTACGACCGGCACGGCTGCCCGAGCTACGTCGTCTACCACGACCCCGGAAGCCACCAGACCGTGTGCCCGTACGCGCTCTGCTTCTGCAAGGAGCCCGGCTGCGGCTTCGCCGGCCCGCCCGCCGCGCTCCTCGCCCATCTCGCCGCCACGCACTCCTGGCCCGTGCGGGGCGTCCGCTACGGCAGGGTCCTCAGGCTCCACCTGCCGGTCTCCGAGCGCCGGCTGCTGCTCGTCGAGGAGGGCGACGGCCGCGTGTTCCTCCTCTCCGTGTACGCGCCCGGCCCGGCCTGCAGGGCCGTCTCGCTGGTGTGCGTCAGGGCGAACGAGGCGGCAGGGCCGCCGTACACGTGCAAGCTCTGGGCGGACGGGCCGCCGGATGTCGCAACCGGCAAGGAGCACAACCTCCTGATGGACGTGACGCTGACGAGCAGCGCGGCGCCCGGCCAGGTCGCCATGGAGGAGGTGACGTTCCTGGCTGTGCCGCCGGTCATGATGCATGGAGATGAAACGTCCAGGGCGATGCTACTCCGCGTTCGCATTGACGAAACAACCACCTGAAGCCTCCTTAACCGTGGTTTTAAGTCGTATAAAGTACTTCTAATTCTAATCACGCATGAACACATCGCTGCATATGCTACTCCTATCACAATTTCACAAACGTGCTCCATATTTGTTTTCGAATATATTAATATCAAGAAGACCAATTACATCCGGCCTCTACGATAACAATAAAGAAAAGAAAAAAAACATTGCCCCGCTAGAGCGATCTTTGAACCAAGAAACAATCACCACCATTAACAACACCCAAGTTTCATAGAAGGTTTTCAATAACGACGCCTACATGAAGGTAACAGTGCACAAACACTATCGCCGCCTGATATAATCCCGAAAGTCAGATCATGGGTGTCCCCAAGAAAGTTCGAGTAAACTCCAGATAATGTACTGATCAATGACTCATAGTCGCCACGCGCACAACTTTGACATGGACTTGCCCGTTGCCACCAAATAAAACTCGTTGACACAACATCCTGTGATCCATTGCACACACACCTGGAGGCACAGCCGCACAAGCGCACGGTCAATGTGGACATGGCCCTCAATATTTTCCATCCTTTGTCAGCACTTAATATTCTCGAACTCGATATGAGCCGTCCAGATGGTGCTTTTACCTCCCGAGCCTCATCGATCTCTCCGAACACACGGCCTTGGTATTCCCCATATATTAAGACTATTTTCTTGTATATCTAAACATGTTGTTTGCATTTGTTAAAATGTGTGATTTTGGGTGCTCAATTATTGCTGGAAATTAACGTGTTGCCTGCCTCTGTCAAAAGATAGCAGCATATGTAAGCTGTGATTTGCACTCTGAACGGAAGCCATTTCTTATTTCACTGATTAGAGCAACAAACTTCGTTTTTAATCTAGCAAAATTTAGAAGTTATGCATACACTAGCAATGTTGTGTTGAGAAAACTTATGATCAACGAACATTGAGGTGGCGCTGGGACATCTGTAATCCACTAACCAGTGGCAACAAGTGGTTTCTACACATGGACTAACACTATGTACAAGTCAAGGCCAAAATTCACTGGGCAGACAAGCAACAGCAGTTAACAGTACGTTACAAAAATGTTGTTCAACCGATGTCCCTTGGATTCCTCTGCCACATTACCAAATGTGCCTGTGGAGTGCTACCAACTCTGTGTCATCATGTTAGTCCAGGCAGTAATTACAAGCTCCGGAGAAGTCGCAGTACCTGAAATTCACATTGGGAAGTTGATTACTAATAGCCAGCAGAGACACCGATGCGCAGCCAAGACTCAAAAGATTTAGTATTCTAAGAGATCACTTGGTAGGCAAGATAGAAAGCCTTCTAAGAGATCAATTATTCATATAAGAAAAAACACTACCCACGATCTTTAAATCAGTCAAATAAGAACCTGGCATCGGTTGCATATGATCTTGTGCAAAACTGTTATGCGCATTGAAAATCTGGGCATTATTACCAAACGATTTTCAGTCAAAGAAATTACTGTTAGCAAACCAGTCAATGAGGAATGATAAAAAGAAAAGGGCATTCCATGCATAACTAGTTGTAGTTGAACTAAAATGCAACATTCGATTAGTTGGGAAAAAAATTACTGTTACCAAACCAGTCACAAGGCTTGAAGTAAATCTTATGCACAAAAATAACAACAGCACGATAATAACATCCTGGTTCAGAACCATGTAGTTTTTGTTGTCGCTAGCATCCATGTACTGCACATGACTAGATCCGCTACTTGCTGCTTTTCTATTTTTTTCCTAGTTATATTCTAAGATTAATGATTGGAGAACTTGGTCTCCAAAACATAAAATTTGTCGCTGTAAGTCAATGTGGTGTTTGTGTATGCTAGCAGAGGCGGAACTGGGCCCCGGACAACCTTGCTAGAGCACTGGTCATAACCTAGCAATACAGGTGCCCCTTACTAGTAATTTCTTGGAAATTCAGAACCTCAACAGCCCAGACCGGGCATTTGGTCCAGAATGACTATGGCTAACACTCTCGTTGTGGCCGTGCTGATGTGAACAGATTCATGAGTCTAAGATGGGTCAACGAATTTGCAAGCTCACCAACACCAATCAGGCAATCAGGCACCCATGCATCTATTCACATCAGCGCGGCCGCAACGGGAGTGTGTTCATGTTCACTCGATACTGTGATTGCGCCGTCCTGCCGCCTACGCTTGATTTCAATGTGGCCACCATCACAACCACGGCAGATTTCGCCATTAGAGTCCAGCACTGATCATGCCCAAATCCTGGACCACCACTGTACGCTTAGCATCTGTGTACTGCACTTCATTAGATTTTCTGCGTCATTTGCTGGTTCTTAGGTTTTCCACTACTATTATTTCAAGATTTATGCTTAAAGAACTTGTGGCTAATTTTTTTTAAATAATACACGAAAATTATTTAATTCCGGAAATATTACGCAAATTTTATTTTTTTCAAAAATAGAATCCAGTCGGCGTGGCCGAAGCCGACTGCCACTAATCGTCTTTGGCGAAGACGAGTAGCCCTTGTCGTCGTTGGCAACACCGACAGGGCCCACATACAGCTGCATGCAGTACGACTAGTGGCGTGCATGTGTGTCTGCACGCCACTGGTAAAGATTACTAGTGGCGTGCATCTGTAGGGGCACGCCACTAGTCGTCTTCGCCGTGACCGATTAGGGCCTGTCGGCTTCGCCGTGACCGACTAGGACCTGTCGGTTTCGCCGTGACCGACTGGATCCTATTTTTGAAAAAAATAAAAACGCGTATTATTTCTGGAATTTAAATAATTTAGTGTATTATTTAAAAAAAATTAGCGAACTTGTGTCTCCACTCTCCACATATGTAAAAGTTTTTTTTTGAGAATCAAATATGTAAAAAGTTTGTTACTCTAAGATGCTTAAAAGTACCATAAGTCAAAGATGCACTAATTCTAAGAATCTCTACCCCCGATATACATCATTTATGTATCGGATCCAGACATCATAAGTGTTTCCCATCTCTCTCAATTCTCAATCCCAAGCCAGGACAAAAAAAAGGTCCTTAAGAGGAATGCCAAAAACTTGATGTACCTTAGTATTTACAGAAAGATGTTGCAATATACACGAACATATATGGATGGTTACAAGCATACATGTGTGCATATCAGTGTAAATAAAAAATAGCATTCCTGATAGTAAAATGAGTATGAGTATAAATGTACAATCTCTCAAACATAAAAGAAATTGGTTACTATTTCAAACAAGAATAATTATTGAATGTCAACCAATGTATTGAAAAAGAAAAGCAGATATCCAACATTATCAGAAGTTCACTACACTTATAACATGAAAAACGTGAATAGTTAAACAGACAGCATACCTAGAATTCTACTGCCACAGTTAGAGCAAAGACCATGTTCTACCCCGTTCTCCGAGTAGGAGTTCTTATCATTGAATTATCCTGCAATACAGTCATATGAGTCATTTTCCTATATACGAGTGGCTTCAAATGCCAAAAGGGAGGACAATAGTTTAGTTGGTCCATGTGTTTAAGAAGAGCAATGGATAAGCTACAAAGATCTTGTAGACATTGGTTAAGATCATAGCATATCAAGCTGTAAAACGATGAGAAAGAGAACTCCTGAGAGAGTGGGAGTTTGGGACGATATTAAATATCCTATCTCATGTGCATTTGACTTGCTGCTAATCCAAATATGTTCCAATGTCCATTTGTTGATGAAGTTCAAATCAGAATGGGGGTATAAGCATAGACTGTGGAAAAGAAAATGAAAACTAGCATGCAGCTTAAATGTAGAATAATAATTTAGATGGCATAATAAATAAGGGATACTCATTTGTGTGTGGAGAGACCTGCACTGTTGGGTTGTAACCCCACTGATTCCCGAACACATGGGGATCTGCCTGTACCTGAAATTTATAAAATACAAGGCATTGATAATTGCACGAGTCAAAGATGCACAGGGAGAAGATGGTCAATATATAAATGAGCACAATTCTTGATAATTATGGGCTCATGTAAACAATATAGTAACTAAATAGGCAGACAATGAAGGCTATGGAATATTATTAAGATCTGCGAATTTGTATTACAAGTACCTGCATAAAGTTGTTCGATATCATCCTTGGTTGATTAGGCAGTTGATGTTGGTGATTGACATCCATTTCAAAATGAGCTCCAAATGACAGGTTTGAAGATATTCCATCCTGTTTAAGTTTGCAACAAGATTTTTCAAATACATGAAAACAATAGTAGTAGTAGCAGCAGACCAAAAGTACTGTGTACCATTAAATCAATGCCTGCTTGCACTCCCATGTGAGGACTTTCGATATGGGAAGATGATGGTGTCCCTTGAATCATATTAGCTTCAGCTGTCACAAATGATGATCGTAGAAAATCCTGCTACGAAGAACATAAACAAATCAATAAAGCCGTATTCATACGGTAAACTGAAATATGATGCCTGAGACTCATTACGCCCCCCAAAACTCAAAAAAGACGAACCTGTTCTTTATTTGACCGTAATACAGCATCCGGATTAGTTTCTGCCACTTTCTTTGCTGGACTACCTCGACGCTTGGCATTTATTGATAAAGAATTCTTTACACCCTCTGAAAACGGAGAACTAAAAAGGCCTTGATCATTTTCAGGTGGTACAGCTTCGAATGAGAGAAGTCTTGGTTGCCTCTCTCTAGCAGGTTGGCCATCATCCAGAAGAGTCTTTTCTGCGTCTCTCAGTAACTTAAGAGCAACAAGGTACCTATTCTCAGATATGAAGCCTAAATTGACCAGCTTACGACACTGTGTGAACAAATAATCATGGCGCTCAACTGTGTCACCAAGGAGCATCTCATTAGGGTAATGTGCCAAAGCATGCAATTTCTTATAGTCTCTTTTCCAGCGATCCAGGACATAGGTTGCCGGGATCTCAAATATCTCATTCAACTTTAACACAGACAATGCATGTCGACACAGGATGCCAGTGAACTGACAGAAACCACATTCACACTCAACAATGAGCTTTTCTTTACAAAAATAAACTTCATAAGTCCTGCTCTCCGTCTCCTTTCCATCTTCCATGTATGAGCATTCTTTCACTTCAAAAGTAACAAATGAGCCATTAACTGTACTTGGCATACCATCACAATACATTGTTGCTTTCAACTCTTCCTGGAATTTCCTGAACATGTTGATTGTGTAGGCTTTGGCCAGTTGCTCTTCCATGTAGAACTTTGTTACAGTCAATGGAGTCCTATGGGAGGACTCTTCATCTGCTTGCAGCTCTTTCTTGTATTTATTCTCCAATATCATCTCGTATTTACTGAAAAATTGCTTCAAAGAAGTTTTTGGGTACACAAATCCATCATAGTATGAAGCAACAGACTCCCCCCGCTGTGAAACTGACAAACCTGCCCAGAACTGGGTTTTAAGATAGGCAGGTGCCCATAATTGCCGATGCTCGTATAGGGAACTGAGGCATTGATTTTCTGCAAGTCCATGTTCCTCAATAATCTTCTTCCATTCAGCTGCAAACTCTGGTTCCTTTAAAGACCCATATGTTACTTTCTTCAGCGCTCTCTTAATTGTTTTGAATTCTGCATGTGCTTTCAAGTTCTCTGCCACATCTTTCATAATGCGATAAAGACAAAGGCGATGTCTAACTTGGGAAAATACTTCTCTAACCGCATCTAGAATAGCATTGTAATGCTCGGTGATTATTGCCTCTGGGTAACAACCTTTCATACATGCCAAAAATGCTCTGAATAACCAAGTATAGCTCTCAGCACTAAGATCTGAAAGTAAACCAGTACCAAACAAAACAGACTGGCCATGATTATTTATCCCAGTGAAGAAAACAAGTGGCAAATCGTACTTCTCAGTCAAGTATGAAGTGTCAAAGTAAACAACATCATGACCAAAGTATTCATGTGCTGCCTGTGACCTAGCATCACTCCAGAACAAGTTCCTTAGACGCCCTTGTCTGTCCAAATCCAATAAATAGAAGAAATTTGGGTTTTTATTCTGCATACTCCCGAAAAACTTCTGAATGTGCTCATCATCTCCTTCCCCGAATTTAAGCCTTCCTATCTCAGTAAACTTCCCTTGCTCTTTGTCAGCTATTGGAACATTCCTGCGTCCTTTTAATCGTGGAGTGGTTTCCCCGTTCTTGGCATCGGTCAATTTCTTGTAACCGTTCATCAGCAACTCTGAGGATTGGTTGACTGCATGGTTGTGATCAAGCTTCGCGTCGTCAATATGAAGCCACCTATCTTGCCTTAACTTCAAGGAGATCCTAGCTGGGCAGTTTATCTTTACTGATTCTCTAGAGAGATAGCATGCATTTGCTGATGCTCTCGCCCTCCCTGCTCGACTGCATCCAAGCACCAACCTCCGACACACCCCTGACTTCAAGTAGGATGACTTCAGAACGATAGCTGAAAAGCCAGAATCCACCGCATACTGCTTGTAGTACTTTACAGCATCATCATAAGTTTTGAATCTCAACCCAAAACGGGGCGCGTTCTCATCTACCTTGGCCTTCCCACCATCTTCCTGGCCACTATCATTGTCATCAACGAGGATCACCTCCGGCAACTCCCTCCCAGGAGTATCTCCCAAAACCTAGCAAAAAGGAAAAAAACAAGCACCAATCTTTTTTCTCTCAGCAGCAAACATCAAGAGATATAGCACTTTAAGTAAGCCAAACACTATCTAACCTGAGATCCTTCAACATTCCTCAGCAATGCCCCATTCTCTGGCAGCTCTGACCTCTTCCCATCGGCACTAGCAGCCATGGCATCGATTGGAACCTGCCTCGGCAACTCGTCTACCATATCCCTTGCTATCTGCTAAGCTTAACACGCACAGGACAAACATCTGTCAGACAATTGCTCGGGACCAAACGAATCTCATCGTAAATTGATGTGGGATGTGGGGATGTGGGGATTGCAAGGGAAGCGGCCTCGCCTTACCTTAAGGAGGCTGCAACCGGGAGGTCAGGAGTGATGGTGAAGGGAACAACGGCAGTGACCGGACTTCTCCACGCCGCCGTTGCGCAACGGGAGGGCCGTCGCGGCCGGCAGCGAGGGGTGGGAGTGTGGCGGCGGCGGCGGCTTGGTGGCTCGGCGGAAGGGATAAGGGAGTGGCCGGCAGGAGAGAGTCGGGGGAAGCAAGGCCTAGCGATTCATGGAGAGCACTGGTTAGGGTTTTGGGGATTGGATTGCTCTGGATCGGTCATGGGAAAGGAAGGAGAGGAAGGAGATGAAGGGGCTGCGAGGTGGTCCCACCTGGTAGCCAGAGAAAGTTCGAGGCATGTTAGATGTTACTCTGTCTATTTTTTATTTTGTTTCAAATATCTGGTGGACAAATCAAAATGGCACTCCTGTAATAAGCATTAGAAAATACAAGAATATGCGCTAGTCACAATTTTGTCTTTTGATATTTGTCATCAACAAGTTTGCACCGTCAGGCCTTATTTACTTACAGTGTAGTTTAGAAAATTGGAGGGGATTATCCGGTCTCGAATCCCAGAAATCCCAATAGTCTGTTTAATTCTAATATTTTAGGCAATTGAAGGGGATAATCTCTAAATATCCCTCACCAACCATCTCATTTTTGGCTAAAACAAAAACTCTAGTCCATACTAGTGTATTGTAGGGGAAGAGTATTTGTGGGGTTTTGTGATGACGGTTGCTCTCACGAAAGGCAAAGATAAACCTAAGTGGAAGTTTACAAAATCTAGGATTTTCACTGTGAAATCGATATATAACAGGCTCTCCTCTGTAGGGCTTGATAGATCTTTCAAGCAGATTTAGAAAGCTAAAATACCTTTGGAAATCAAAATTTAGTTGTGCCTGATCTGGCATAACGCTATCGCAACAAAATATAATATGGAAAAACGTAAATGGGTGGGAGACTACACTTGCCATTTTTGCCCTGCAAATGAATCGATTTCTTGAGTGCCCTGTTGTTGTGTACATGTGGGGTGTGATCACTGTTTCCTTTGGAGCACTCAATAGACCCACTCGCTTCACTCAGTATTTTGCCTGGATTGCTAAGTTTTTCCCCTTTGAGACTAATGTGCATATAGTTCGGATTGTAGCTTTCTGTTGGGCTATCTAGAAAACCAGAAATCATGCCTGTTTTGAAAAAAAGTTCATCTCCTCTCCGATTGAACTGATCTGTTATATGTGTACTTTCCTTCAATATTGGGCAGGTTTGCAAGTTGGGAACGCTAGATGAATGGTGGAAGAAGCTACTGCTATAATTCTGCAAGTCTCTATCAAGCAACACGATGTTGTTGTCAAGGGGTCGAGAGCTAGGATTTAGGATGATGAAGCTAGTGTTGACATGGAAGAATGAACAAACATGAAGCTGGTGTGATGATGTGAAGCCCGGTTCGTTTGGGGGCTTCCTGTTATGGCGCCTCTCACAAACTAAATTCTGTTTTGTTTGGTGGTGCTAATGTTGTGGCAGGCTTCCCATCAGCACAAAAACCTGTATATTCTCGTTTAGTCCCCTCCATTGCGTGGAGTGTTATAGCATCTCCACTTGCGGCGCCCAAATGGCCACCCAAAGGCCGTCGGGCCTTTTGGGCGCCGTCTGGACAAGCTGCTGGCTTTGGGCGCCGTTGCTCCCCACTCAGGGCGCCCAAATCGGCCTCCCAAATTGGTTTTTCTATCTAAATTCAAATATATTGGCAAGTAGAAATCAAACACATGAATGTTTCATAGTTTGAACGCATAAAATAAAGTTTCACACTAACTAAAAATAAAATTACAACTCAAACATCTTGCCCTTCCGGGTCTGCCGCTGCCATTCCCCGGTGCGTCCACAAATGCTCCACTAGATCATTTTGAAGTTGATGATGACTATTTTCATCACGAATCTCCATATGCATTGAGAGAAAATCAGCAAAATCTGCCAGCACGTCGTGATTAACATCGGCGAGAGGACCCTGAAAGTCATATGGCATATGACTTTGCACTGGATTAGCACGCTCATTCTCGACCATGTAAGAGTAGGGTACCGAACGATAGCAAACCTTTGCCGGAGCACTCCAAATGCCCACTCGACATCCTTCCTGGCACTCTCTTGTTCGTCGGCAACCCAACTAGCTTTGTTGCCGCGAGGGTTGGAGATTGTCTTCACAAATGTTGCCCACCTTGGATAGATGCCATCCCTTTGTTGTACTGGTGGCCATTGATCTCATAGCTGACTGGTGGAGCATTGCCTTCAACGAGCTTCGCGAACACGGGAGAGCGCTGCAACACGTTGATGTCATTGTGTGATCCTGCCATGCCGAAGAAAGCGTGCCAAATCCATAGTTCATGATCGACCACAGCTTCAAGTACCACACCGCAATATCCTTTGTGGCCTCCTTTGTACAATCCTTGCCAACCGAATGGACAATTCTTACAACTTCAATGCATCAAGTCTGTGCTTCCAATCATTTCAGAAAAATCCTCTTGTTGCATTTTGTTCCATGATCCGAGTTGTTTCTTCTTCATTTTGTCCTCTCAAGTAGTGCGGGTCAAACACAGCACCATCGCCCTGCAGAACCTGTACCTTGACTTGATAGCTATGGACTATGACATGCATAGGTAGTCATCTACAGCATCTGCAGGTGCTCCATACGGAAGCATTCTCATGGCAACAGTGCACTTCTGGATGGATGAGAAACCAACCATTCACACGGCGTCCTTCTTCAATGGCAGGAGAAGACGACGAGATATATATTTCCTGCCTCAATGATAGGCGTGGCCCACGCGTCGCGGAGGCTGACGTGGCGACGCGCACCGTTTCGTTCGGCGCAGCCCATCAACTCCCCAAGTGGAGGGCGCGAGCTGGGTGTGCCGGAACAAAAATTGGGCCGCGCCAGACCAAAAACGCGTTTGGGCGCCGCAAGTGGGAGTCGATTTTGGTCCGGCACGCCTAAAGGCTTTTGGGCGGCCGTTTGAGTGCCCCGAGTGGAGATGCTCTTAAAAACTCTCGTTCTGCTGTCGCTCGTTTTTCTTTTGTAGTTCCAAGAACTCTGTTATGTTATCCTTCTATAGTGGAACCTGGCTTCATGTTTAAGTCGTATGGGCTAAATAGTGATTCCATAACCAAATTGTGAAAACTGCAATATAGTAGACCACCAACTGCTAAAAACTGCAAAGTATATGTCCAAGTGGTGCTTTCTGCGACGCATGGAGTAGGGACCTGCTGGAAGTTGCAGTTTCCTTGTAAATGCTTGGTAGTAGTATTGCAAATAGTTAAGAACAGTTGAAAATTCGCAACGATACTGGAGTAGTAATTATAGCAGATGATGATTCGCAAGTCGCAACGATACTAGGAAGGACTTATAGCAGATGATGATTCACAACGATAGAACATACAAGAAACTAATCCCCAAGAAACACACGACGCACAAGAAAACGTCCGTCAAGCTATGCCTGCAGGTGCCTTGGCTCCGTAGCCGCCGTACGGAGGAGGGGCAGCAGGGTATGGTGGATACCCCATGGACGGGTATGCCTGCTGCGTTTGGAAGTGCGGTTGCTGCTCCATCGCGATGCCCTCCGGCTGCTCCGGGTCCGCCGTCTCCTGGTTGACGTAGGTGGTGATCCCCACGAAGAAGGCGAAGGCCGACGTGGCGGCCACCGACGAGAAGAACCCGTGACCGAGGCCCCCACGACAGCCGCGCATCGAGTGGTAGCGCCCCCTCGTGGGCCGGTTCGTCCCGGCTGTGTTCTGCGACGCGCCGTACAGGAACATGCGCGTCGCGGCCGCCGCCAGCATCCTGCCACCCAAACGGACACCAGAACAACGCACTGTAAGTCTTCTTTGATCGAATGCTTGCTTAAGAGTGTGCGCGTACGTACTCCCTCCGTTTCAAATTAGTTGTCTTTCATTTGTACAAAAGTGGATGTATCTAGACATGTTACAAGTATAGATACATCTATTTTTGTACAAATGAAAGACAACTAATTTAGAACGGAGGGAGTACGTACCAGTAGATGCCGTACATACTGTTGACGATTTTGCGCCTGCGCGCGCTGAGAGGACGAGCGCGGGCCTCGCCGCAGCGGCCGAAGCAGCCGCTGGCCGTGCCGAGCACGGCCTGGCCGGCGAGCAGGAACAGCGCTGCCGTGATCCCGCAGCCGAGAGCCGCCGTTCTCCGGTACACGCAGTAGGTCCCGTCGTACCCTACAAAGGACTGCGCTCACCATCAGTCAACTAAGTAAGAAACTGAAGAGTTAAGACAGATATCCATGGAGCGAGAGCGACTCGGTGGCTTTGCCTTGGAGTTAGCGCGCTCGGCGACGGACCCCAGGACGACCGCCACAAGCACGAGCGCGGCCACCGCCACGCTTATCATCACCACGCGTATCTGCAGCCTCCCCATTGTACGTATACCAAGCTATTGATGGCCGAGAACAGTAGCTGAAGATCCAAGGTACTTACAAGATACAACTATGTAGTTGTACGTGTGTATATGTATGTTCCCTCGACAGAAATGGTCCATCTAATTTATGGATTTGCTTCACGAATTACTCCTATAATCAACTTGGTGGCATCCAGTTGTCCTTGTGCACGTCACACTTCATGCGCTACTTCACGTCAGCTACAACTTCCTTATACAAGGGCAACTGGATGCCACCAAGTGATTATAATTCGTGATAGATAGCAAGCTTAGTGCGCGCATTCAGCGACTTTACACGATCAGAACAATACTAGCATTGCTATCCGTGTATTATCAGAAAGAGTAGACCCAGTACATACCAACCGGTCTTGATTTTCCTTGTCCTTTCACGCACTTCTTGTCCTTAATTTGGATTGATGAGGAGCTGATTGGTTAATTAGATTTGGTTGAAGGGACAACAGAGACCGCAGAGTTGACATCCAACAAGTTTATTCCCATCCAAGGTTTTTTATTTGAACTATCCAAGCTTGTAATTCGTTAAAGTGATACTTCAACAAGAGACTAAAAGTGATATTTCATTCGAACGTTTTCTTTTCCAACCAGGCTAACCCCTTTCCATTAATTGTATATTATTTCAAAGGAATGAATCCTCTACAAATTCCTATGATTTTTTTCCTACACTAAAATCTTATAGGATTTCTAGCAAGAGTTTTGACCTCTTAACAAAATTTATGTGTCTATGACAACTATAACAAGTGGTCAACCCCTTTTGCAAATTTCATGCGTTTTCCTACAGTGCAATCAAACAACAACTGGTATTGATTCCCGCGATTTTGATTCATGTAGAATTCCAACTGGCATCACATTCTATTCCCGCCATATTTATGTTCCTATGTTTTCAAATCCTATGAATCAAAGATGCCCTTTCCAAGAAACATGGGCGTACTCTTTTGGTTCAAAAAATGAGTTTCTTTTGAGGAGAAAACGATAAATAAAACTTATATCAGGAACCATGAAGATCAAGTAGGTAAGATGATATTTGTTTTTTTCTTTTGATTCACAGGTTAAAAGATGTTACCAGTCACATTCAGATGTACAATATCATTTACTTGGAAGACATGGTCAACAATCATAAAGTCAAATGTTAGGTGAAACTTCTATCGTATGAACAGCTATAACAAGCTTATATATGAAAAAAAAATCCTTTTCGAGCATGAGCTTTTGTAGATGTCATGCATGCAAGATAACACCCACCTTTCTTAGCAAATGATATGACCCTATTGAATAATAAAGTATATATACAGAAGAGACTGATTCACTTACAAATAGTAACAATTCTGGATAAAAAATGTTCCATTAAACGCGAAGTCTGTCATCCATCCACCTTCTTACATCTCAATATTTCTCCAAGCCCTTTCACAAGCTAGACTAACATCAAAACTTTTAAAGAGTTTCTGGTATAGATCGGTGCCTCTGTCTGTTGGGCCTTTCGTTTTGAATGATTGTAAACAGTCTGTGAGTTTATAAAATCCTTAAAAATGTCAAAAAAAAACCTTTAAAGAGTTGCTTGAGTCGCCCATCCTAATAGATAAGAACTTAAAATCGTTGAACACATTGCCACCGAGAACATATCCCTTACAAGGCACACAACCAAACCGACGATTCAATATAGAATCGTAGGCGAAAAATGTTTGGGATCACAAAATACAGAACATTAGTACTACTAACCCAATCAAGTTGACACCACCATCGGCGCCACCACCACAAAGATAGTTTGAAGCGTGGGACTCCAGACCTCCAAATGGAGATCTAACGATCTCTGCGATGAAACACTATGGACCCCCCACCCCCCCCCCCCCCCCCCCCCCCCACACACACGCACACACGTGGGTGCTGCAGAAGAGTGATTTATGGTGGTGCTTGGTGGATCGCGGCAGATAAATTATGAGCAGATTGTCGTGCTCCGGTTGCGGAAGTTCCCTTTGATCGGGTGGCGAGGTGGAGTTTGATACGTCCATTTTGCATCACTATTTTATAGCATAATTTACTGTTATTCAATGATATATTTCATATTAAGAGGAGTTACTTATGTTATTTTGTCTTATTTTGCATGTTTGATGATCATTGGATAATTAACTGCCGGAGTCAGATTTCAGCTGGAAAAAGCAACGTCAAGGCACTATATTTCTGGAGCACTAAAAATATTTCCGAGAAGACAGATGTTCCTATTTTATCAGAAGATGGACTAAGCCAAAAGGGGAGGCTGAGATGGGCCAGGAGGGGCCCACACCACCCCTGGGCGCGGGGCCCACCTTGGCCGCGCCCTAGCCAGGTGTGGTGCCCCTGGCCCACCTCAGGCGCTCCCCCTTCGCGTACTTCATCCCCCAGAAACCCTAAGACACGGGGAGTCCGTGAGAAAATATTCCGCCGCCTCCACGAGGCGGAAACAACAGAGAGAGAAAAAGCTCTCCGGCAGGGAGAAATCTGCCGGGGAAATTCCTTCCCGGAGGGGGAGATCATCGCCATCCTCATCGTCATCGCGCTGGACTTCATCGGGATCATCATCATCATCATCTCCACCGCCATCACCACCATCACCGCTGCACCATCTCGTTCCGCTGTAACATCTAGGGCTATACTTTGTTTAGTTCATAGGGGAAACTCTCCCGGTGTTAATTACTCCTTGTGGTTGATGCTATTGAGTTTTATCGGTGAATTAAAGTATATGTTCAGATCGTTATCCATCATTATATCACCTCTGATCATGATCCATATGATGTCTCTTCGATTAGTTCTTGAGGACATGGGAGAAGTCACGCTGTTAGTAGTGGAATTATGTTGAGTAATATTTAATGGTTTGATATTTAAGTTGTGGTGCTATTCTTCTAGTGGTGTCGTGTGAACGTCGACTACATGACACTTCACCTTTATGGGCCTAGAGGAGTGCATTGTGTATTTGGTTGCTAATTGTGGGGTTGCCGGAGTGACAGAAACCTAAACCCCCGTTAGTATACCGGTGCACAAGGGAGCGTAGGATCTCAGAGTTTAAGGCTGTGGTTAGATTTATCTTAATTACTTTCTTGTAACTGCGGATGCTTGCAAGAGGTATAATCACAAGTATGTATTAGTCCAAGTAAGGGCGGTGCATTAGCATAGGTTCACCCACACAACACTTATCAAAACAATGAAGATTAATCAACTATGTGAAGCGAAAGCACTTGACTAGAATCCCGTGTGTCCTCAAGAACATTTTGTCATCATAAGTAAACCAACCGGCTTGTCCTTTGCTCTAAAAAGGATTGGGCCACTCGCTGCAATTATTATTACTGTCTTTTACTTACTCGCATTTTATTTACCTGCTATATCAAAAACCCCTAAAAACTTGTCTGCTAGCATTTACAGTGAAACCTTTACCGAAACTCCTTGTCAGCACCTTCTGCTCCTCGTTGGGTTCGACACTCTTATTTATCGAAAGTACTACGATACACCCCCTATACTTGTGGGTCATCAAGACTATTTTCTGGCGCCGTTGCCGGGGAGTGAAGCGCTATTGGTAGTGGAATTGGTAAGGGAAACTTTTACTGTAGGTGCTATTTTTATTTCTGCTTGCTACTTTATTTTATCATGGAGAGATCTCCATTTGAATCCCTGTTTGGAAATACTACTACCACTGCTACGGTAGTAGAAGAGGAACCACCTGATCAAGTAATTCCATTTAAAATACCTATGAAAATTGTTGAACGAGTTACGAATAACCGCTATGCAGGAGATGGAACTGTCCCTCCTGGGGATCATTTGCTATTTATTCATGAATTATGCGAGTTGTTCAAGTGTGCAGGTATTTCAATGGAAGAGGTCAAGAAGAAATTGTTTTCTATATCGTTGACTGGTAAAGCTGCAAAATGGTATAGGATGCTGAAAAATGGGCGTTCTATTGGCTGGGAGGAGATTGTGCCTCTCTTTTATTCTAAATTTTATCCTCCTAGTGAAATTCATCAAGATCGGAATCATATATATAATTTTTGGCCTCATGATGGAGAAAGTATTGCCCAAGCGTGGGGGAGATTGAAATCATTAATGCTCAAATGCCCCATTCATGAGCTTCCTGGTAATGTTGTTATTGATAACTTCTATGCAAGGCTTTCTCTTCAAGATAAAACTCTATTGGATACCTCTTGTGCTGGATCATTTACGCGTAATAAAGAGGAAGTTAAATGGGACCTTCTTGATCGGATTGAGGAAAATACTGAAGGATGGGAGAACGACAAAGGTAGAGAATCAGGTATAAAGTATGATTACGAATGCATTAAAACTTTTATGAATACTGATAATTTTCGTAATCTCTATGATATGTATGGTCTTGATTCTCAAGTTATTGCAAACTGTTACAAGGCTTTTGCCTCTTATCTTGATGTTCCTAAAGAAAGTTGCAATAAGTATCATTTGCCTTACAAAGATAATACTAATTCTGCCAATATTAAAAACATTGAAGTTCATACAGTTGATCGTATCTTGCCAGAACCTTATATTGAGAAACCACCTTTTCCTGTTAAAATTAGGGAACATTCTATCATAGCTAGTGTGGTTAATAAAAGTGCAAAGAAAGCTTTAGAACCTGCTGAACAAATAGCGGTGAACCCACAATAGCAATAGTAAAGGATTTGGTAACTGAAAATGTAGAAGGAGGACATATTATCTTTTGTGAAGATGCCTCTAATATTGTTTCACATCCCAGTAGAGCTAGGAAAACAAGTGTTCCTGTGCTTTCAGTCAAAATAGGAGAACATTGCTATTATGGTTTATGTGATATTGGTGCAAGTTCTAGTGCTATTCCTTTTGATCTTTATAAAGAAATTATGCATGAAATTGGTCCTTGCGAACTTGAGGAGATTGATGTGGTTATTCAGCTTGCTAATAGAGAAACTATCTCTCCAATTGGTATTGTGAGAGATGTTGAAGTTTTATGTGGTAAGACTAAATACCCTGCTGATTTTCTAGTACTTGGTTCTGTTGCTAGTAAAGCTTGTCCCATTATTTTTGGTAGGCCTTTCTTGAATACATGTGGTGCATTATAGATTGTAAGAAAGAGAAAATTTACACTAAATTTAATGGAGAATCTTATGAGTTTAATTTCTCTAAGTTTGGTAAACAACTTTATGAAACTGATTTGCCTAATGAGACTCAAATCGAACAACTTGCTCTATTGCTGTTGCTCCTAACAATGCCTTGCAGCAATTCATGGAGGAACACGAAAGTGAAGTATTTATGGAGGAGAGGAATGAGATTGACAATGCCTTTCTTCGTCAACCACCAATACTTAAGCATAATTTGCCTGTGGAAGATTTGGGTACCTCAGCGCCTCCTAAGGAAGATCCTGTCTTCGATTTAAAACCGTTACCTGATAATCTTAAGTATGTTTATCTTGATGAAAGGAAAGTATATCCTGTTATTATTAGTTCTAAACTTTCAGGTAATGAAGAAGCAAGGTTATTAGAAGTACTAAAGAAACATCGAGGAGCTATGGGATACACTTTGGATGATTTAAAGGGGATTTCTCCTACTATATGTCAACATGCCATCAACATTGAACCCGATGCAAAACCTGTTGTTGAGCATCAGCGTCGCTTGATCCCTAAGATGAAAGAAGTGGTAAGAAATGAGGTATTAAAACTTCTTGATGCTGGTATAATTTATCCTATTGCTGATAGTAGATGGGTAAGTCCTGTGCATTGTGTCCCTAAGAAAGGAGGAGTTACTGTTGTACCAAATGAAAATGATGAACTTATTCCTCAAAGAGTAGTAGTTGGGATATAGGATGTGCATTGATTTTAGAAAGGTCAATAAAGTAACTAAGAAAGATCATTATCCTTTGCCTTTTATTGATCAAATGTTAGAAAGGTTGTCTAAGAAAACCCATTTTTGTTTCCTTGATGGTTATTCTGGATTCTCACAAATTGCTGTTAAAGCACAAGATCAAGAGAAAACTACTTTTACTTGTCCTTATGGAACTTATGCTTATAGACGTATGCCTTTTGGTTTGTGTAATGCTCCTGCTACGTTCCAAAGATGCATGTCTGCTATTTTTCATGGTTTTTGTGAAGAAATTGTGGAAGTATTCATGGACGATTTTTCCGTCTACGGAACTTCCTTTGATAATTGCTTGCACAATCTTGATAAAGTTTTGCAGAGATGTGAGGAGACAAATCTTGTTCTTAATTGGGAGAAATGTCATTTCATGGTTAATGAAGGAATTGTCCTAGGGCACAAAATTTCTGAAAGAGGTATTGAAGTGGACAGAGCTAAAGTTGAAGCAATCGAGAAAATGCCCTGTCCAAGGGATGTGAAAGGTATCCGTAGTATTCTCGGTCATGCCGGTTTTTATAGGAGGTTTATTAAAGATTTCTCTAAAATTTCAAAACCCCTCACTAATCTTCTTCAAAAAGATGTACCTTTTGTTTTTGATGATGATTGCAAGGAAGCTTTTGAAACTCTAAAAAAGCTTTAATCACAGCTCCTGTTGTTCAACCTCCTGATTGGACTTTACCTTTTGAAATAATGTGTGATGCTAGTGATTTTGCTGTAGGAGCTGTTCTTGGACAGCGGGTAGACAAGAAGTTAAATGTTATTCATTATGCTAGTAAAACACTTGATGCCGCTCAAAAGAATTATGCTACTACTGAAAAGGAATTTTTAGCAGTTGTTTTTGCTTGTGATAAATTTAGACCTTATATTGTTGATTCAAAAGTTACTATTCACACTGATCATGCTGCTATTAGATACCTTATGGAAAAGAAAGATGCTAAGCCTAGGCTCATAAGATGGGTACTTTACTGCAAGAATTTGATTTACATATGTAGATAGGAAAGGTGCTGAAAATCCTGTTGCTGATAATTTGTCTAGATTAGAAAACATTTCAGATGATCCTATACCTGTTAATGATAGTTTTCCAAATGAACAATTGGCTGCGATAAAGGTAAGCTCACGCGAAAGTCCTTGGTATGCTGATTATGCTAATTTTATTGTTGCCAAGTATTTGCCTCCGACCTTTACAGCTCAGCAAAGAAGAAAGTTCTTTTATGATTTGAGGCATTATTTTTGGGATGACCCACATTTGTATAAAGAAGGAGTAGATGGCATTATGCGAAGATGTGTTCCTGAGTATGAACAGAAAGAATATTGAGCAAATGCCATGGAAGTGCTTATGGAGGACATCACGCTGGAGATAGAACTGCGCAAAAGGTTCTACAATCAGGTTTTTATTGGCCTACCCTTTTTAGAGATGCTAGAAAATTTGTTTTATCATGTGATGAATGTCAAAGAGTAGGTAACATTAGTAGACGTAATGAAATGCCTATGAATTATTCTCTTGTTATTGAACCTTTCGACTGTTGGGGATTTGACTTTATGGGTCCTTTTCCTTCCTCAAATGGTTATACTCATATACTTGTTGCTGTTGATTATGTTACTAAATGGGTAGAAGCTATACCAACTTCTAGTGCTGATGGTGAGACATCATTAAAAATGCTTAAAGATATTATCTTCCCTAGGTTTGGTGTGCCTAGATATCTCATGACTGATGGGGTTCTCATTTTATTCATGGTGCTTTTAGAAAAACTCTAGCTAAGTATGATGTTAATCATAGAATTGCTTCACCATATCATCCCAAACAAGTGGTCAAGTAGAATTGTCAAATAGAGAGATTAAGTCTATTTTGCAAAAGACTGTTAATAAATCTAGAAAAAATTGGTCTAAAAAGCTTAACGATGCTTTGTGGGCTTATAGAACTGCTTATAAAAATCCTATGGGAATGTCTCCTTACAAAATGGTTTATGGAAAAGCTTGTCATTTGCCTTAGAATTAGAACATAAAGCCTATTGGGCGGTGAAAGAACTTAATAGAGATTTTAAACTTGCCGGTAAAAAGAGATTGCTTAATTTGAATTCTTTAGATGAATGGAGAAATGCAGCTTATGAAAATGCTAGGCTCTTTAAAGAGAAAGTTAAGCAATGGCATGATAGAAGAATTCTTAAGAGAGAATTTAACGTAGGTGAAAAAGTTTTATTGTATAGGTCTCGTCTCAGATTTTTTGCAGGAAAATTACTTTCAAAATGGGAAGGACCTTATATCATGAGGAGGTCTATCGCTCAGGTGCGATTAAAATCAATTCACTAGATGGGGACAGACCACAAGTGGTTAATGGTCAAAGACTCAAGCATTACATTTCTGGAGATTCTTATAATGAAGATGTTGATTTATCAAAGTGGTAACTCCAGAGGATTTTATAAAAAGTCAAATTCAGACAACTGCAAAAGCTGATTTGGAATAGGTAACAGTTTCGGTAAGAAAAAGTTCGCGATTTACTTTTCAACTAAATATTTGTTGTTTTTACATAATATGGAAAATTATGAGTCGGAAAAGGGTAGGAAACGGTGCCCGAGGGCACCACACCACCCCTGGGCGCGGGCCCCACCCTGGCCGCGCCGTGGGTGCGTGTGGGCACCTCGGAGCCCGTCTCCGACCCCGTTTCGTCCTGTACCTTCCTTTTGTCGTAAAACTTTTTGCTATATAATCACCCGGATCTCCGAGGTCCGTATATCGTGTTTTCGCGTGTTTGTTTTCAAGCTGTTCTGACAGGAATTTCAAGTCCCTACATGGCGTCGCGAGGAGTGTACGGTGAGAAGTATGCAGCAAGGCGCCGACGTGAACTCGAACGCGATGTGGAAGAGGGAACCTTCGTCGGTTGGGCGACGGAGGAGGAGATTGCTGCTAGGAGAGCTGACATGGATCGAAGCATCAGAGAGGAGGTGCAAGCTGGCCAGCCTCGCCAACAAGGAGAATCAAGGCCGAGCAACTCCACCTTTGTGGGATCAATTAATCCTCAACGTGCTTTTTCTCATAATGTGCAGGGAGTCACCCCACCAATTCCAGATTTGCGGTTTTCCCCTGCAGCTGCTGAAGCTCTCCGAACCACGAACGAGTTTTGTGACCAATTTCGTATCCTGAGAGCTGAGGTGGAAATACTTCAAGATGAGAATAACAGGCTCCGCCGGATGCTCGAACGTTTCCTAACCCCGATTGCCGTGGTACCACCGTCACCACCAAGATCAAGCCTAAATCGTCAAGGGGTAATGGCACTCCCTTGGCTTGTTCCAAGCTTGGGGGAGTGCCCAGTATCATCTTTATCCTTTCGTTTTTATAATTTCGTGGTCATATCATGAGTAGAGAAGTTATCTTATAAGATGGTTTGCGATGTGGAGTGTCAATCCTTTAGTTATCCATGTATCCGTTGGTTTGAGTGTGTCTTTGTTCAGAATATTAATGAGAAGTTCCACCTTTACTTTCGGTACATTTTATTTTAGCCTGCAATCTTCTTTATGTGCTGATCTTGCCATTAGTATTGACGCCACTTTTGGGTACATTAAGTAAATTATATTAGTTGTGGCAAACTTAGTATTGGTCATTAGCAACAATACCATGAAAACTTAAGTAGAAGGAGGGAATTACATGCAAAAATATTATCCCTTTATCTTTCTTTCTTGCTAGCCAATAAGATTAGTATTCTTTGAGTTAAAACATTTGTGCTTACAGGGAAGATAGCATGGTTGCTTCTATTACATATATATTTGTGTGTATCCCCCAACTTTTATGCTTGCACATGACCTTGCTAGCCTTAACCACCGTACTGAGAGGGAATGCTTCTCGTGCATCCAAATCCTTGAGCCAAACCCATGCCATTTGTGTCCACCATAACTACCTATATGTGGTATTTCTTTGCCACTCCAAGTAAATTTTTCATGTGCTACCTTTAAATTATTCAAAATGTTATTATTCCCTTTTGTGTCAATGTTTACTAGCTCATGAGGAAGTAGTGTGGTTATCCTTTATTCTACTTGTCAAACAGACTTTACACCTGGACTAGTGGCATATACATCCGCTTATCCAATAACTTGCAAAAAGAGCTGGCAACGGGATGCCCAGTCCCAATTAATTACAACTTTAATCGCTTAATTCTCTTCACACTTTTTATCAGTAAGCATTGACAAACAGTGAAATATCTGCGTGTGTAAACCAAAGAGAAAGAGGGATGATCTGCCTTGCTGGTAGAAATAACGTCCTTCATGGGAGCCGCTCTTAAAAGTCTGTTTGACAGGGAGAATACTGTTTTCACCCGCTACCATTCGTTGACAATTAACAAACACCTCTCAAAACTTAATTTTTGCTCTCTATATGATTTCAAAAACTTAAAAGCTCTAGCACATGACTTAATCCCTGCTTCCCTCTGCGAAGGGCCTTTCTTTTACTTTTCATGTTGAGTCAGTACACCTATTTCCTTCTTCCTTGAGCAAGCATTTGAGTTGTTGTGATTCAACCATATATATCATTAATATTGTCAATCATGTCTTTATCCTTCTTGTCTTAGCACAAAGACTTTTGCCTCTAAGAATATAGCTTTGCAAGTTATCAATGACTGTAAAGAAGGTGTGATAATTGAGTGTGGAAGTTCTGCAATATAAGCTCTAATATAAAGACTCCTTTCGAAAGATAAGTATTGATTGCTTATTGTTCTATGACCAAGAATGAAGTGTGCCATTACTAATCTATAATTTCCTTCGTGTATTTTTATTGTGGTTGTTTCACTACTCATGTTCAAGTTAGGTTATATGAAGAGTAGTTGCTGTTTAAAATGAGTGTGTTGTTTAGTAATTACTGATGCTTCTTGTCCGTATTCTTTATTATCGACGCTTCACTCCATAAACTTTTGTTCTAGTTTACTGAGCTCAGCTTTCGCTTGGGGACAAGCGAGGTCTAAGCTTGGGGGGTTGATACGTCCATTTTGCATCACTATTTTATAGCATAATTTACTGTTATTCAATGATATATTTCATATTAAGAGGAGTTACTTATGTTATTTTGTCTTATTTTGCATGTTTGATGATCATTGGATAATTAACTGCCGGAGTCAGATTTCAGCTGGAAAAAGCACGTCAAGGCACTATATTTCTGGAGCACTAAAAATATTTCCGAGAAGACAGATGTTCCTATTTTATCAGAAGATGGACTAAGCCAAAAGGGGAGGCTGAGATGGGCCAGGAGGGGCCCACACCACCCCTGGGCGCGGGGCCCACCTTGGCCGCGCCCTAGCCAGGTGTGGTGCCCCTGGCCCACCTCAGGCGCTCCCCCTTCGCGTACTTCATCCCCCAGAAACCCTAAGACACGGGGAGTCCGTGAGAAAATATTCCGCCGCCTCCACGAGGCGGAAACACAGAGAGAGAAAAAGCTCTCCGGCAGGGAGAAATCTGCCGGGGAAATTCCTTCCCGGAGGGGGAGATCATCGCCATCCTCATCGTCATCGCGCTGGACTTCATCGGGATCATCATCATCATCATCTCCACCGCCATCACCACCATCACCGCTGCACCATCTCGTTCCGCTGTAACATCTAGGGCTATACTTTGTTTAGTTCATAGGGGAAACTCTCCCGGTGTTAATTACTCCTTGTGGTTGATGCTATTGAGTTTTATCGGTGAATTAAAGTATATGTTCAGATCGTTATCCATCATTATATCACCTCTGATCATGATCCATATGATGTCTTTCGATTAGTTCTTGAGGACATGGGAGAAGTCACGCTGTTAGTAGTGGAATTATGTTGAGTAATATTTAATGGTTTGATATTTAAGTTGTGGTGCTATTCTTCTAGTGGTGTCGTGTGAACGTCGACTACATGACACTTCACCTTTATGGGCCTAGAGGAGTGCATTGTGTATTTGGTTGCTAATTGTGGGGTTGCCGGAGTGACAGAAACCTAAACCCCCGTTAGTATACCGGTGCACAAGGGAGCGTAGGATCTCAGAGTTTAAGGCTGTGGTTAGATTTATCTTAATTACTTTCTTGTAACTGCGGATGCTTGCAAGAGGTATAATCACAAGTATGTATTAGTCCAAGTAAGGGCGGTGCATTAGCATAGGTTCACCCACACAACACTTATCAAAACAATGAAGATTAATCAACTATGTGAAGCGAAAGCACTTGACTAGAATCCCGTGTGTCCTCAAGAACATTTTGTCATCATAAGTAAACCAACCGGCTTGTCCTTTGCTCTAAAAAGGATTGGGCCACTCGCTGCAATTATTATTACTGTCTTTTACTTACTGCATTTTATTTACCTGCTATATCAAAAACCCCTAAAAACTTGTCTGCTAGCATTTACAGTGAAACCTTTACCGAAACTCCTTGTCAGCACCTTCTGCTCCTCGTTGGGTTCGACACTCTTATTTATCGAAAGTACTACGATACACCCACTATACTTGTGGGTCATCAGAGTTCCCAGGAAATCCTTATCCCCTGGCCGTTCGTTTGTGCCAACGGCGATGTCTTTGGTGTCGTGTCCCTTCTTGGAGGCATCGTCGTGGAACTCCAGATCCTCTCCCTAGGGAGGCTGGTTGGACTCTTCAGGCGAAAGCCCTAGATTTGGGATACTGGAGTGGGAGAGAGCGGTGACTACGTCACTTCCTCCTTGGAGTCGTTGCCTTGGAGAGACCGCATGCGGTCCTTGCCCGTACTTCTCCCGTCATGCGGTTTGAACCCTGGGGCAGCGGCTCCAGGTGGGTGTTAACAAATTTTGTGTGCCGAGTTGGCGACCTCGGAAAGCGATAGGGTCATGACTTTGTGGCGTGATGTAATGGCTTTGTGGGTTAAAATCTTGAGTTGTGAGTGTAACGAGATTTCTGACTCGGTCGATGCGTTTCGGAGGGGGAGGTCAACAATATGTCGAGGCAATGGACTTGGATGTGGTGTGGCGGATGTAGTGGACAACTAGGCTATGCGGCATTGAAACTCGAGAGCGGTTGGTGGGTTGTCGGGGTGGCGGCCCTAGAAGGTGGTCTCAATGGATCACACAGGGTGCGATCGAGTGATGAAAATCGGGGCGGCATCGGGCTGCAACCTCGAGGTTGTTTGACCCTGTGCCGTGTCGACAACGAGATTGCTCTTAGTATTTGTCATCGATGTGTCTAGTGTCATTTTTTGTGCAGGGTCTTATGGAATGCATGCCTCTTCACATCCGTCGAAGCGTCTCAGGTCTGCTCCTACCACAGAAGTTGTGACGTGTGTTCTCCAACGGTAATGCGAGAGAGATTAGTTTGGCAAAGTGGGCACCATTTGTTTTGTATTTGTGTGGTTGGCACCTTTGGTGGCCTTTGCCTCATTGTCAGCGGCGGAGCTAATAGATTGGGCTTCGCACATGCATAGGCTTAATTTTTTTTTGCTCCTAGTCTAGGAGGGTCATGGCCTAGTTTTGCGGGAGCTCCTATTCAGCACTCGTACCGTCCGCTACGGCGCCACACTCGTGTGGGAAATCTGATGGACCGCGGCCCATGATGCTCGCTCGCCTGCTTCTTGCTCTCTCGCTCGCTCGCCTGCTTGCTTTCTCGCTTGCTTTGCGTTTTGCATTAATTTGGTTCGTAATAGAAATCTGAATTGAAAAAAATTTCAGTTTGGAATCCGTGAACAGATTTACAATTTTTAAATCTGAACATTTTTCGAATCTGAACAATATATGAATCTGAATAATTTTCGAATCTGAATAATTTTTCGGAATCATAAAAAATGTGACAAAAAAAGAAAAAACGAAAAAAAAGAAAAAACAATCATGAAACATAAAAAACGGCAGAAAAAATATATGAAAAAACAACCGATAACAGGAAAGCCAGTGAACCAAAAAAATCAGGACAGAAGGTTTAGAATGTTTCTAAAATCATAAAAAACCATTTAAACAAACAGCTTACCGGGCCGGTCCGTTTACAAGGGAGGGGCACACGTTACGGCCATAACGGGCGCAACAAACGTCAAATATGAATCGCCCAGTTTTGCCACAACTAAGATTCTCCTTTACTCGTCACCAACAAGAGTTGTCGTGGACAAGTTGTTCTAGCGTCCTGAGTGGGCTTGGCTTATGATGAGAGTGGGCATGGATCCGTCTTGAGTGGGCTCGGCGGTGCTAATCTGAATTTGGCCCTTGTTATATGATTCTTTTGCCTGATATTCTGCTAATTAAGTGGGCACTTTAAAAAAAACAAGTTGAAAAAGAGAGAACATGAACCTACACCGGAGGCACGTGAAACAGCGGCAAAACCGTGAAAGCATGTGCCCGCCGCTGGGGCAGTTGAACCGGCCGGGTTGCCGGTGCGACATGCCTCTCTGAAATCTGAAGACCGAAAAATCTAGGAGGCGTTTTCTTCCTGGCGCCGAATCCCTCGCAGTTTTTCGCTGCGCATGAGCTTTCCTGATTAGTAGTCAGTACTGTACATATGCATGTACTTTACCAATGTAGTGCCACAAAGGAGCTGAGGTGCTACAAATTTAGTAGAAGTCAATTAGGTGTTCAGACTTCCGACAGCATGTTCCTCTACCATGATTCTTTTCTACATGATTTCTGTTCTCAGGTGTGAATTCACGAGGGAGTACGTAGGCCAGCTTTCTTGTTTTGCGGATCATGCGTTTACTCTATCGACCTATGGAGTACTTTAGCCACTTATACATGTGCACTAACAACCTGAAAATCTTCCTGCACCGGCTGTTTTCTATCTTTTAACCCTTCTTTTATGTTTCCTTTTCTCCTTTCTATTTGTGTTTTGGTTAGCTTAGCACATGAGTTGCTTAGTTAGTTCTGTTTGGTTCGCTCTGAGATGTTCTTATTTTTGTTTGTTGTCTGGTAAGTTTGACGCTTTCTCAACGTCATTCTTCTCTTAGAGGATCTCTAAGAGAACACCGATATTTTGGGTACCAAACCCAGTATGGGTGGAGTAGGGAGAAGGTTGGGGCAATCGTTTTCTTCTTCTTCTTCTTCTTCTTCTTCTGATTTTGGAGCATACCCAAAACTATATAACCAAATCCTAGACATCACGTTGACGTGTGGGATCAACTAGTCAGCCACACAATAGTCCTTCTTCTTCCTCACACGGGGCGGCTACGACGGAGAGCTCAATGTAGCGGCCGACGACGACGGAGGGTGGCGGGGGTTGTCCTGGGGATGATGCAGCCAGCTCCGCTGGCTAACAACGCTGAGGTCGGACAGGTCGCGACGCTCGTCATGCTGTCTGTCGGCGTCGCGATGGTCGCACACTTTCTAATCGGGTTCAGGACAATAGGGGACCTCCGGTAGGACTAGGGCAGTGGCAAGGCTCCCACAACTGAAATCAGAGTCGCAACTGCAAAACAAATGAGAGGCACTAACAGGCTCGCTGCCAGAGGAGAGGATGGGACGCAGGACTGGGGAAGTTGTAGGAGGCTGGTGGGGGTCCCACAGAGAAGAGGGCGGCTCGCAGGAGGTCTGTTAGATTTCGGTAGGGAAGACCGGCGGGTTGGGTGAAAAATTTCAGCGTGGGCGGTTGGCCTCTTCCGCGGCGTACATTTGGAACATGGGTTTCCACGCCATACGAGTTGGAATGTGGATATCTATCAAAAAATTATGGGTATGAGGCCACTTTTAGGTATGCTTCAGACTAAAATACCCATGTTTTCAGTTTTTGGGTATCCCAACCCATATATGGGTATTCTTTTGGAGTTGGAGTTGCACTTAAATGTATGACACCTGATCGGTTTAAAATTCATAAATAGGAACATAACCATTTTTATTTTCTCACGCACGAGTCATTGCAAAAAGAAAATCATGGTCTATAGCTGTGCCACAACCAGTAGTAAGTTGTGGACGATGCCCGTAGTAAGCTACCAAGTGTCCAAGTGCCAAGTCCCAACCGCTAGCAAAGGTTTTTGTAGGTTGCTAGTAAGTAATGCTGACTATCATGAGACTCTAGATTGACATAAATAAACTCGTAGGCGTAACATGACACCTGCTGGCTAGTCACGTTTAACTAATTAGAGGCTACTTCACAACAAACAGAAACTAATTAGAGGCTTAGGTCAGTTCGATTCTTTGAGCTAGACCCTAGACGTCGTGCCGTTTTATTAAATAATGAGCTAGAATTCTTGTTTGGTTATTTTAGTGGAATAGTGATAGTAAATTTGCGCTATAAAATCAGTCAGGAACACGTGGTCGGTGTTATCGTGTTGCTACTAAACAAGACTATGACGTACGCTCCATCACGATCTCAATTGCTGAACCACTAAATGTTGATGTCTGGTCAATACATTAGTAATTAACAATTTAAGGCTCTATGCATAGAAAACTTAATTGTGACAAACGTGCACACACATCATCGATCACTACATAGTTCTTTCCTTTCTGATTTATAATTCCTTTGTTTTTCTTGTCCTTAATTGGTTTGTCATTTTTTCAAATAAAGATATGAGAGCCAAAAAAGATGGCTCGTTCTTCTAAAGAAGGATGGCTTGAAACTTGATGGTTGAATGCAGTATAATTAAGGTGCGCACTATATGTTCTCTCAAGTAAGGGAGACGGCTAGGGTTGCATGCGGGCATCCCGCAAAGGCCCGCAACCACGCATAATCAAGGGTCAGTTAAAAAACAACTAAATCTGAGCAAGGTGGTATCAAACTAACCTAGCATATTTTCAGTATGAAGTGGGACGGATCCGGGTGCCGCCTGCAATTCTAGCGATGTCCAATTTTCGTTAGAAAAGGTGAACGCCGTGCTTGATTGGAAAACATGCCGTTCTTCATGTTTTGAAAATGAAGCAGTTGATGTACTTGTTCTGTTTCACAAGTTGGCTATTGTCTTGGGAATTCTTTGGTCACGTCACACGCTCGCTAGTTTATTCAGCTAAGAGCATTGACTCCTCTTCGAGCGAGAGCAAATAAGAACCTTCAAGACTTGAACAACTTTAGTTTAGCAACGGACAATAACGTTACGGAGTTGTTCTTCACGTGACTTCCTCTTCCCTACTTTCTGGAAAAGTAGGCTTTTGGGGTTATTCTATACTCGTTCGACGGCAGCAAATGTATGAAATATCACTTTAAATACTCCACAGGATGAAAAGTAATGGAGCCGGGGAGCGATCCCTAATATTCTAAATATACAGGATGCGTCCAAGGATCCAAATTCGTTCGTGGCAATAACTCACTAAAATATCAAATCGAAGTTGTGAAAATCATGTGTCTAATGATTCACGAAGGAAACGTCCGCAACCTGCCGTCCAACTACTTAAAAAAGTTCTCTCAAAAAAAAAATCTACTTAAAAAAGCCCTACCAATTAACCATTGCCACTTAAGATTTCCAGCTCTGTCACTGTCGTTCCTTAGTTTTGCCGTTTCCAAACGTCAGACGCTAGTGCTTTTGCTTGCTTTCAAGACAATGGACAATGAACCTTTGCTTCCCATAGAGGAAGCAGGATTTGAAGTCAGAAGAGGACCGGCATGTGACGAGCACATTGGCCACTGGCCAACCCCAACCAAGTCTCCCTTGCTGGCCTTGCACCGACGCGCACTGCCACTTCGACCGACTCAAAAGATTTTGCAAAAGTTCTAGAGGTTTCCATCAATATGAACTTTCTCTACACTGTTCGTTCTGTAAGCTAGAAATCATAGAAAACTTCCCTATGATCTACCTCGCTTGCAACTTCGAAAGTTTCTTTTATTAAAATTGATCTAATAAAAATGATCTCTGTTTCCATGCCACCATGGCATACATTTTTCAGAGAGGCAGCCAGCTACATTTTCCTAACTTTAGACATCTCTCAGCCGTCAGATCAAACATGGATGACTCAAATACTTGGCTACACTAGTAATTAAGCACGTGCACATGCACGTTACATATAATTGTATGATGTATATAAACGTAGTTGTAAAAGTTCTAAAGGCAAAAAAACGGCTTAAACTAAACTGGCGAATCATTATCAGTTTGCTATAAAATAATGTACACAAGTATTCAATTTTTCTCTCTCAAACGGAATAGCAGAAATTTCATCAATTGTGAAATGTAGATCCATCAATTTCATTACGGAGTACATAACCTGGTGTTAACTGTGAAAAAAATGCAGTAAATCGTGGGCAACTATGTTGCAGTAGACTCTAGATATGTAAAAGTAAGCAAGGCCAAACTAACAAATACATTCAAGGAAGAGTTGCTCTTTACTGACTTTGACGGCATGCATGGATATTGACCTAATGCGTTCAATAAAATGCAATGACTAAATATCACATGCGTGAATAATGCCATTCTTGTTATAAGCATCCTCAAGACTGCAGCGAAATACTTACATACATAGCTATGTGAATAACTGTGCAAGAATTATATTGCTCGACATGCACAACTCGGAGGTTCATACATACCTTGGCTAATATTTAAGCTTCCATATTAATGATAGAAATCATGCAAAATTTCTCCATGAACCACCAATGTAAGTATATCATATATGCATCTAGCATATTTCGTTATTCCTTGTTTAAATAAACAAGAAAAGAGATTTGTTCAGGACAAGAACCTGAGCATTTGCTAACATATATGATGTGTCAAGACAATACGTAATATGCGCACCTGTGTAATTACACTATAAAAGGAGTTCGATGTTGGTGTCCTCGGTCTTCCTGTCTTGCTTTCCCTGCATGGCCGGGACACCAGCTAGGCATTACATCGAGCGTATGCCAGCATTACCAAGAAAACACAGCACCTCCAATCTTTTAATTCTATCATACGTACACATAGTAAAGCTTCAGGTCTGGTTGCCCAAGTGTACAGTAGCTATCAGGAAGGCTCCATGACCATATAGTACACGACTGGCTTTGTGCTACACGATCAGTAAAGAGAAGATTGGATCGTAGAAAGTAGTATAACTGGTTAGGAACGAAGAGAGGCACAGCGGGACACCCCGGGCGGTGGCTGATTCAGTGGAGAGAAGTCCCATGGATTCAGACTTTCAGAGGAGGAGGCCGCAGGTGCTAAGACGATGAGGCGAGGACGACCGCGAGGGTGGCTGCGTCACGGAGCTGGCCGCGGCGTCATCGGTGTGGTATGGTCGTCGAGCGCCCGGGTGCTGGCGCGGTGGTCGTTGTGGCATGGCAACGTGATTGCAGGGGCGCTCGACACGGCGGCGTGATGGCAGGTGGTGGCGACGGCGTCCGCGTGATGGCATGGCCGGCGACGGCGCGGCGGCGGCCTAGTCCGCGTGATGACAGAGGTCGTTTTAATTATTTTGATTAGATTAGATGCTTGCGTGATTACTGGTCTTTTGTTTTGTTTCCGCGTGAAACTGGCTCGTCTAGAAGAGGAGCAATTAGCGGGGGATTGGAGATGTGTTCAGTCAGACTGACCACGGGTGTCACCTCAGCCGTAGGATATGTTGGTTAAATGGTCGAGATCTATTGGATCACCCCTCTCTCTCTCTTTTTATATTAGTGGTGATGATGCACAAACGATGGGCGTCTTTGGTTACCTGCATCCATTTTATGTTCTTGGCAATCATTTTTTGCCAAAGGCCGCTGTGCCTACTGAAGCATGGTGGTAGGGCATTTTTTCCAACACAACATTTCGATGACCAGTTTTTGTGGTAGTAGTAGTAGTAGTAGGACATTTTTTCACCGCTAAATATTTTTACAACAAAAGGTGAACCGTGATTATAGGAGCGTGGTAGCTAAATCTATCACGGATCACCAAAATCTGTGGTCAATAGTTTGGAACAACCGAATAGATTGACGTGGTGGATGCATATTACAAATATGTGACAAACACGTTAAGATCGTTTTACGCCATCATTTATTCTGCAATGGTTCTATGTGGTAGGTATTAGGCCCAACTAAGACCCACTTATTTTCTTGGCAATTATTTCTCTAAAATCAACAAATTGATTAGAAATTTGTAGCCGCCTATTCACCCTATTTAGACGCCATCTTTGGTCTTTCAAGTACTAACAAAACCTCAACAAATATATAGTTTCAATGGGAAATGAAATTGTACCAGGCAACACAAATAAATAATTTACTTCTTACATACCACTTGGCACAAATGGCCAGTCCTTGAACAAATTGCATTGTTTCATGTGAAAAACGTAATGCGGTACTGACCATATTGGTGGAATGTATGTGGGAGGACCAGTCATAATGGGCATGCATTACATGCAAGCACACATATATCACAAACTAATCACCGACCTAAGAAAACTAATCATCAAAGCCATCCATGGCAGGAAAACAGTAAACAGAAACACCCCATCGGTAGGTGATCAAACCCTAAACCGTAAGATACCCCAAAACTGGAGTACATCTAACCAATACGACCTAAGAAAAATAATCAAACGTAGCAAAGATGGATCTGCTCGCTAACCTAGCTCTGGAATGGACGTTCATACCAATGAACGATGAAACCAAATAAATGCCACCATTGTTCATGGCAATGGCGGAGCTATGCGAAGCTCGGGGGGGGGCTGCCCCCCAGCCCAAGATTTTTTGCCTAAAACCCCATGATATTTGTCAATTTTTGGCTTAAAATATCCTCCATTTTATCCATTTACCCCTCCCCCAATAGTTGACCAGAATGTCTCCCTAGTCCATTTGCCCCCTCAACCACTTGGCTGAAGCTCCGCCACTGGTTCATGGCGCTGGAACTCGGTTCACATCTAGCTACCGTGCCTGTCACCAACAAACACAGAACAAGCATCGTCGGTACAGATCTAGGGTCCTAAGTACTCAGTAAGGTAGGGTTAAGTACTTACCACCATGGCTGACGTGGTTGATTAATCCTGTGCCAAGATAGAGAGAGAAAGTTTTTACACCATCGTACTATAACTTAGCCATTAAGTCATATAAAATCCTATATCGATTTTAAATAAAATTTAACATATTGATGAGTAAATTATTTTGCATTTAATGACTTTTTGTGTAGTTAGAATTATGAACCCAAATTTTTCGAAGCTAGTGTTGGCGGGAGTGGAACCATGCGTCCACGGGTCTGGCTGGCTGAAAATGGCCGATTTGGCGATTACCGATGGCTTGGATACAAGTTTTGCTTTAAGGGTGTGTTTGGTTCAGCTGTAGGTTAAAATAAAGCTGATGTGAACTGTGAGCTGTGAAAAACCTGTTCTGAGATGAGAACTGTGGTAAAACTAAAATTTGTTTGGCTGAAACAACTGTGAAACTGTGGATTTTGTGCGAATTATCTACAATACCCTGGTTGCATCGTCAGCCGGAATTTCTTACCACAGTACACCTAGCCCGGCCGCGACCACCTAGGTCTTGCCTCCGGGCACCTCGCTCCTCGTCGTACCTCGTCGGAGTATCGCCGGGGTTGATCAGAACCTCGCTGGAGTTGGTCACAACCTCGCCGGACTGTCGCCCCTCACCGAAGCTCTATAGCGCGGAACCTCCACCACCGCCGGAATAGCTCGCCGGAGTTGTCCGGACCTTGCTGAAACCTCGCCGGAGACCGGCGAAGACAAGGTGTTTGGAGGCAGCCGAATAGCGGCCAGATTCACGCGGCGTCCGGAAGTGGTGGTCAGACGCCCAGACGGCGGTTGGGTGGGGCACGGAGTGCCTGGGCGACAGAATCAGGGGGAGGAACAGTCGCGTCGAGGGAACAGAGGATATAAAAATGAAACGTTTTCCACTTATTGATGGCAACGTGGGTAATTTCAGCTAGAAGTTGGTTTTCACCGCAATGGAAGCAGGATCTGGGCTGATGCGGATTATGCCGTACAGAAGCAGGTCGTGTTGGAATAATCTGCTGCGAGACTTTTTTCGTTTGGTTAGCGTTCAGCTTGTGCAGCCTAGAAGTTGGTAGCAAAAATCGAACCAAACAGACCCTAAGGTTGGTATAAACCGGCCCAGCCAGACATGCATCATCCAATTAGCTTAGATCTGCCCCCCACGGGCCTGGTTGGGGGATATGCGGGCAATCAAACGCCCCCTGTCTGTACAGTATGACTACCGCCGTGCATGGGTAAAATACAACTGCTGCATTTTCTCGTGTATTCTCTTCCATTCAATTATGATCTAATGGCTGTGTAGCCAAGTCAGATAACATTACCTTGGTGACTTTGCTTTGCCACATGAGAGAATATAAGATCCTAATCTCGCGGAAAAGTTTTTGAGTTTTTCCTGTAGTGGAAAGTAACAACTTGTATTACATATTCATGTGTTTTAACTTCTTGTAGATTTAGTATGCCATGGCATTTATATTTTATGTTTTCTTGTTCCTATGTTTGTGTCATCTAACCAAAGAGGGACAATCTTGAGGATAAAAATGATGCAAATGCCAACATTTCAGTACACACCAAGAGTTTGGGTCGTACTAGGAGTTCATAAGTTAGACTACATTTACTAACACTAGCTGAATGCCTGTGCATTGCCACGAATTTAAAGTAAAAGTTTTTGTAGTACATTTATTTGTTGAATATATATGCCATAGGCAATGTACATGTGATTTACCACGTCACAACAACACATCATGGTTTGTCTTAGTTTCTTGCTATCCGACGACCACTCTAGACACTTGTCGTGTTCTTTCTCCTTTTTAGTCAACTTTGTTGTGCTGTCACGGTTGTTTCGCTTCAGTATATCATATCTCAATACTCTTCGCTCCAAGGTAAACCCAACATGTGCACTGAAAATTTCAAATAATCCTCCACCTATCATGGAATTATGGATCATGAAGGCCCGAATTGGCAGCATCACACACAGCTTAGACCCTCTACAACATGTGTGCCGTCTGATAATCAATTATGAAACACCAGAAAGTAATTGGGACACATATGATATTATTTTAATTATTTGTATACAACAAACTGTTGCCCTCTAGAACATCGGCACACTGAATATTTATGTGAGCTGATCAAAAGATCTCTGCCTTCCGATTCTATCAAAATTTCAAAACTGACAAAAAAATCTGATTATTAATCGAATTCTCCACTCAGTCTTAACAAAACAGAATGCGATAAACACAAAAAGCTTACCTCATAATCAGTCATCCCGATATTGGACAAGGAAATCTGGCTGGAGGTGGTCCTGCACGGGCACGGCGTCGAAGAACAAGCCAGCAGCCTGAATATGATACTATCAAATAATCACGTCAATCAAAGGGGATACTGGGTACTCATTCATGCTACGCCTGTGAACACTGACCATGCTAGAATCGCAATTCGCAAAGTAGTGCAAAGTGCATTGCGGGTAAAAAAATTAGATGTCCAAAGCTGCCTGAATACGTCGTCAGTATCAACCAATGACGATTATGTCTGAGTCTCTCCTCGGAGGATGGTTGCAGGGAGGGATTGAGGCGATCGCGTCAGGGGCCGGACGGCGCCGGAGAGCACCGGAGGGACAGCGAGGGTGTAGCAGTGGCACCATCAAGCCACCTCCATCAACCGATCGGATACCGCGTAACGGCGGAGACACGGCTGACGTAGTAGACCGTGCTGGGGCCTCGGGCTCTCGATCTCCAACCTTGTCTGGAACGCGATCGACTCCGTCCGAGGCCTCTCCGCCACCGCCTGCTCCTCGGCCGCGCTCCTAGCATGCTTGTTAGTCGCTCCGCTCACACCAGCACCGCCACAATCCGGCACGACAGCCGGCGGCGGCACGGTGAACCCGCCGTCGTCGAAGAGGACTCGGAGATGTCGAACTGCCCCGTGTGGTCGCAACCGTCGGCTGCAGACGATGCCAAATGCGGCGAAGAAGCTGGACGACGTTGTGGAGCTGATTCCCCGTGGCCGTGGGAGAAGGAGGAAATTGTTTCTAGCCTGACCGTAGGAGAAGCTGTAGGAGATTCCCGCGGCGGCGGCATGACCTGAGCGCCCGTTACCAGAGGAGAGGCGGCGGAAGAGGCGGATGGAGAGGACGGGGGATCACACGAAAGGATGAAGGGAACGTGCGACGTGGGAGGGATCGGTTAGCGCTGGTTTTTTCCTCTCTATTTTTTTTGTACGAGATCGTTCGTAAGATGGGAAGGAGGGCGACGTACCAGCGAACACCAACTCAGCTTTAAAGAATAGTAGAGATCCACTTTACACCCAGTGCAACTTGTCCCCGTGGTTTCAATTTATGGTTACTCCCTCCGTCCCAAAATAAGTGTCTCAAGGTTGCACAAAAGTAAATGTATCTATACATGTTTAATGTCTAGATACATCCACTTTTTGACAAATCTAAGACAGTTATTTTTGGACGGAGGGAGTACTAAACTATGAAAACCAATCAAAAGGTAAATACTATATATCCTGGTCCGATTAGGGAAGAATCGTCGGACCTCACCAAGGCCGTCAATCTCGATCCAATTGGACGATTACGATTTCCTTTTTTCCGCCGAAATTACGCTCGCATTATGGTCTCCCAAAACCTCTCCCTAAACGACGCTCTTCCCAAGTCAAAAAAAAAACCGACGCTTTTCCCCCATCCCTTCTCCCGACTAGCAGCGGCGCTCCGCTCCCACCTCGCGCCTCGCTCCCACCTCCATCGACTTATTCGGCCGCCTCGCCGATCCTCTCCCTTCCCCAACTCGCTCGTCGATTTCTTTCGTGGCCGCACCTCTGGCTCGCACCGTCAGGCGCTCCGCCGCGTGGAGACGTCGCCGGCCTGACCGGCGGCCGGCGGTAGTAGGCATCGGAGGCGGCTCAACTGTGGCCTTCAAGGATAGTAATCATGGCTGCTTCGACCGCTCGTATGTGCCATCTCAATTTCGGACGAAATAGGTAATACAACGATTCCATTCCATATGTCTGATTTCTGCAATTTTTCAGGCATCAATTCCATGTATTCAGCAGCCTTCAGCATCTGGGTTTTAAGATTTGTTGTATTTGAAAAGCCAAGCTACAGCCGATACATGATCTAGGCCACAATCAAGGTGATGTGTATTGTTATTCCCAATCGTTGTTTCCTGCTAACCAATGCGTGGTTATTTGTTGAAAAACCACCGGACGTACAATTGATTGCTACTGAAGCACCAATCACCCATGTCGGACATAGTTCAGATTCTCTTGCCTCAGTTTCTAACCAAGCACCGAACCTCGATGGTGGCCAATTTCCGTCCATTGCATCACATGTCAAGTAGCCATGCTTATGTACATATTTTACGTTGCCACGACGATACAAAATAGCTTGTATTACATGTCTAAGTTATCATGCTTCTGTACCATTTTTCCGTGCTATAACAATACAAAATGTTTGCTTCCTAGTTCCTATCATGCATGCTTCGGTTCTACAACAATACAAAATAGCTTGTATTTGCATGTGAATTAATCATGCTTCTGTGCTTTCTTTTCATGTGCTATAATAATGCAAAATAGTTAATTGTAATTAGCCGGAACTCTGGGACTTTCTCGACTTGCCTCCGTGGCGACTGGCGACATGCCGTAACTCTGCTCCCTTCTTCCTCATCCAATTCCAATCCCCTTGATCTCTCCCCCAAATCTCTATCCTGCTGTTTGATTCTCCTCAGTGCTTCACATCCTATCTCGATCCAGTTTCCTCCTTCATATTCCTTGTTCCCAAATCTCCAAAACCACGCCGGCTCTGTGGCGACTTGGGCGATTTGCCGGCGACTGGCGTCATGCCGCTCTAATCTCTTCCCCGATTTCTCAGTTGCTTTTGTTTTCTCTGATCTCCACCCAGATTCAGCACGGTTCCTCCAGATCCGAATCCCTTTTCCCCAATCCAGCTCCCTCTGTTTGAGAAACTACCTGCCCTGCAGCTGCTGCCTTGGACGCTGCCGCTGACGCCGGTTATCTCTTGCCGTCCGGCGTTTTTCCCGTTCGATTACCTCATCGTTTCTCTCTACCATCTGCCTTTTCCAGCCCGATTGATTAACCTCCTCTGCTGCAAGCAAGGTGAAAGATACGGTTGTGACCCAAAAAGAAAGAAGCTTTGCCACGCAACCTGGTTGGTGCTCCACCGCTTCCGCTCATTTTCGATCCTCGACCTGTAGTGGCTATATTTCTGCTGCCGGCAACACAGTACTTCAAGATCTAGCACCACCAGTTCCTCATACGCCAAGGAAGCTGATCGATTAGAACTCCAAGAGCTGGCCAGAAAATTGGACAAATCCATCTAAAGGTGCTACCTTTCCAATTCGTGTCCTCAACCAAGGTGCAGGTGAACCTCCTTGCTGTGATTATAACCTACAATCAATTTCTTGTGCTATGAAGACTCTTGGCTGGAATTGCGGAGGCATGGGCAAGGGCCTCTATAGCCATAAGATGTGTCACCTTGCCAGGATGATAGTGTCTACGAAAGCACAGATAACTTTCGTTTCTGAGATAAAATCTTCTAAGGTTAATTCGGTGGATCTTGTTACTAGATTCAATATGTCTGATAGTATTGTCGTGCCTTCTCGCAAACGGTCGGGTGGGCTCTGGCTTATGTGGTCCGACGATATCCAGTTGGCTGTGCATAATACTAGTTTCCATCTTATCTTAGCCACGGTAATAGTTAAGTCTAGTAACCAGAAATTTGCTTTGGCTTGTATATATGGTGATCCCTACCACCGTCAAACTAGCCAAATCTGGAATCAGGTTTCAGCTTTTGTGTTTGATAATTGCAACCTGCCTTTCCTTTGTATTGGAGATATGAATGATATCCTGTATGATTCGGACAAGAGCTCCCTTAATATCAATCGTAATCGTATGTATGCTTTCCGCTCTCTCATCAAGCAATGTGGTCTTTTTGATTTAGGTTTCAGTGGACCTGTTTACACTTGGACAAATAAACGTTTCACCACAAATCCTTTGTACGAAAGGCTTGATAGATGCTTAGTAAATCATGAGTGGTGCTCTATTTTCCCTGTCTCCAATGTTTACAACATGCCTATCATGCATTGTTTTAGTGATCATGCACCAATCTTACTTTCCACTGATGGTACGGTCCACAAAATCAAGAATAAATTCAAATTTGAAAACTGGTGGCTTAAAGAAGAAGATTTCCATAAGTTTGCAAAAGAAAACTGGATGAACTCTCCCTCCAAATCTTTTTCCAACAGAACTAACCATCTTGCAAAGAAGCTAAAGGTTTGGTGCAGGAAAAAAAAGCCTTTGCAACAAGAGCTAAATGAACTAGAAAAGCAGATCGAGCAAATCCAAGTGCAGCCGCTACATACGCAAGACCACTCTAAGGAGGCCATTCTGATGCAAAGGTATGAACAAAACATAACCAAATTAAATGACTTCTACATGCAGCGAGCAAAGAAGAACTGGGCCAAAGATGGAGACAGGAACACGGCGTTTTTTCACAGAGCGGTGGCTAAAAGGAGAAGAAGGAACACCATCGTATCCATCAAAGATGAAAACAATCTTACTCATTTCATGCCTGACCGCATTAGCCATACCTTCGTTACCTATTTCAGATCCATATTCTCCTCTACAAATGTTAATGTTGGTAGGCCTTACGATCAAGCCCAGCTACCTCAAGACACTACTGATCCCACATACTCCATCCCGGATAAGCAGGAATTATGGGATACTCTCAACGATATGAAGAAGAATGCCTCACCGGGACCGGATGGATTCAACGTTGAATTCTATCTTGCTACTTGGAGCTGGATAGGTGAAGATGTTCTCCAGCTTATCAAGTCATTTTACCAAACAGGTAATCTTCCGTCCCATATAAATGACACGAACATCGCTCTTATCCCCAAAAAACTTGTTCCTTTGGTTCCTGCTGATTATAGGCCTATCAGTCTCTGCAACGTTATTTACAAGCTCATAGCTAAAACCTTGGCGAATAGGCTAAAGCCACACTTGCCGGACTATATACACCCCTCCCAGCAGGCTTTTATTGCAGGACGCAGAATTAGCAACAACATCATTGTGGCACAAGAAATTACCCACTCTTTTGCGCTGTCCTCGTGGAAGGATAAAGCCTTCATGCTTAAAATTGATCTTGCTAAGGCTTTTGACAGATTAGAATGGCCATTCATTGTGGCTGCTCTCTCGTGTAAAGGTTTGCACGGCCATTTTATAAATCTGATTCATGCTTGTGTTTCCTCGCCCTCCTTCTCGGTTGTCATCAATGGCCAACAATTTGCGAGATTTGTCAGTCACAGAGGCATCAGGCAAGGTTGTCCTTTATCCCCTTATCTGTTAGTTTTAGCCATAAATGAATTGTCCCTTGCTTTACAGGATGCAATGGCAAACAACTCACTCACAGGGATCATCTTAGGACCTAACTGCCCTCCCATTCACTCCCTTCTCTTTGCAGATGATCTTCTTATCTGTGGTAAGGCAACCCTTTTGGAAGCCAACCGTATGAAAGAAATCCTTATTAATTTTTGTGAAGCCTCTGGTCAGATGCCTAACTGGGCCAAGTCAGGTATTATCTTCAGCAAGTATGTGCAGCAGGGCGACATTGACGCCATCAGACAGATATTCCCGGTACCACTCATAGATAGCTCCTTCTCGCACCTTGGACATCCGCTCATTCTTCCGGGCAAAAACAGATCTGCGGCCTACCATTTTATTCTAGAAAAGTTCAAAGCTAAACTCGCTACCTATAAAGCCAAATCCCTATCTCATGTGGCCAGAATTACTCTTATTAACTCTGTTTTTACCTCCATCCCAGTGTACTATATGTCCAACATTATTTTCTCCAAAAAATTCCTTGCTAAGATCACATCCATCATTCGTACGTTCTGGTGTACGGGGGTCACCAATGAGCCAAACTCCAGGGCCCTTTGCCTTAGAGCGTGGAAAGAAATTTGCGCGCCAAAAAGAGAAGGGGGATTAGGAATTCGAAACATCCAGGCAGTAAACTACAGCCTTCTTCTCTCGGCTGCTTGGCGCATAGCTGAAGATCCAAATAGCATGCTTCACCAAATCCTTAAGTCCAAGTATTTTCATGACTCTTCCATTTGGAGACCCAAACCCAATATGCCAAAATCAGCTTTTTGGACCTCTATCCTGAAAGTCATTCCCATCTTGCAGAACAACTCCTTTTACCAGATTACTCAGGGGAATATATCCATTTGGGGTACACCGTGGTGTACAGCATGGGTCAAGATTTATGATCACCTCGTTACCCAAGAAAACACCTTCTCTTATCCTGCGACGGTTAGTGATCTTTGGCTCATGGGGCAGCGAACTTGGAACCATAGCCTCATTGACACTTTATTTTTGCAGCCCACAGCAGATATTATCAAGCAAACCCCAATTATTGATGCAAATGATCCAGATATTTTATGTTGGAAACTGACTCCAAATGGCAGGTTTTCTACTAGAAGTGCGTATCTTGCATGTTTACAGAAAATGCAGGGTGAAGGGGAGCCAAGACCAGCACCTGTCAGACAAGAAGTCATTCAGCTTCTTAATCAGGTGTGGAAGAATAAGCGGCTAGTCCCACGGGTGCAAGTGTTTGCATGGCGTATCCTCAGGAGAGCACTTCCAACAGGAGCCCGAGCTGGCAGGTACTCAAAACGAATTTCCTCACTGTGCTATAGATGTGGTCTCCCTGAAGATGATATGCATCTATTCTTTTTATGTCCCTTTGCTAAAGCTGCATGGTTTCATGCTCCTTGGTATATTAGAACAGAGGTATTCTCTACCAACTGCAGCTCTATAACACAGATGGTGCTCAACATTATAAATCTCAGGCACCCTCATGCTTCCGTTGAAAATATATTCACTTTTCTCTGGTGTATGTGGAAGTCCAGGAACGACCATCTTTTTTGCAGAAAAGAAGGACAACCCCATCAGGTCAACATGGCAGCTACTGCCTTACTCTCGAATTTGGAGACGCAAGTGATTCAAGATCCTGTACCTCCCAGAATGAGGCCTTGCAAAGTCTTCCATCCTGCTGCCATTCCGCTGCAAGGGACTACGGTAAAATCTGACTTCTTTGTTGCAGGACCGAAACTTTACATTGATGCTGCATGGAAGCCGAAGAAAAACTCTGCCCTTCAGAACAATAAGGCGGGTCTGGGCGTTTACTGTCATTTCAAACAGCATGAGCAGGATATCGACATCTTTGTACAGGCTACAGACTTGGTAGTGCCTTCTGCGCTCTCAGCTGAGGCACAGGCCCTTCTTCTGGCAGCAAAGTTGGCAAATGCTCTGCAACTTTCCTCGCCCACCTTCTTCACGGACTGTTTAGGCCTTGCGCGTGCTGCGGCTGCTTCTTCTTCAACTGCAGACTCGATGCTCTGGGAGATCAGGAAACAAGTTGTTGAATTCGGCAATTACTCGAAACAGCTCTGCGCCAGCATATTCCATATCAACAGGGACATTAACGTAGTAGCCCACACTTGTGCTCAGCAGGCGAGACGATCTACTGGATCTGAGCCTATCTTTAGATGCTCGAGTTCAGCTCACAGAAGTGACTCATGCCCGATTTTAACTGCTATTTCTAATCTTCAGTTATCAGGCATTGTACTGAACTCTGTTTACTGTTTCTGAGCTGAATGAAATTGGCGCCATTGGCGCCTCCCACTGTTCAAAAAAAAAAAATGCAAAATAGTTGCTTCTGATCATACATGCTTCTGCATATCTTACTATTTGCTGCCTATTTGCTTCATACATGCTTCATAACATGCCACTCATGTCATGCTTCAGAGTATAAATGCTTCCTAAGTATACTGTTCGTTTCTTTGGTCCAGAAAACTTGCACCAATAGATCCATGCAGGTTCCTGTTTGTTTACTTTTCTTGCTGCAATTGTCATTACCATGGTAGTGAATTTCTACTTCAACCATTACCGGTGTGTTCTTACTAAATTGTATGTACATTTTGCTTCGAATACTGGTAGGGTATGCTTCAACCACGGCCAATGTTGCTTCTTTTAACGAAATTGTGGTACATATATTTTGCTTAATGCAATTTCTTGTTTCAACCACTACCAGTGTTTCCTTCATTATTGTTTCATGTTTCATAGTGGGTTTATGCTTAACCATTCCAGCGTGTGCCTATTTTATCGTATAGACAATTTGCTTCAACCTATACTAGTTAGTGGTTCAAGCACATATAGTATTGCTTCCTTTACTGAAACCACTGTCATACATTTTGCTTCTTGTAGTGAACCTTTTGTTTCAACCAGCACCTGTATGAGCTTCACTGTTTCTTGTTTATTATGTTGTATGGATCTCCACCTGATCCAACCATGCTTTTTCATTTCCAACAGGATACCAGTATTGCTACCAACATCGCTTCATATTCGTTGGGAAATGGCCAAGATCTGGCACCACTTAGTCGGTGGCTACATTGTTGACAACAGAGAACCCACGGCGCGCGTGGAGATCACACATGATCAATTAGTTCAACATGCAACGTCGATGGTGAGGCAAATATGAAATTAGTATTTTTGTTGTCGTGATGCAAAGAGAGATGTACATTGTTCAAAGTTTGTGTCAATGGATATTATTGTTGTGCTTCAATTATAAATACAATATGTTTCCTCTAACATGCATGCCCCTTACTTAGACTTACACTGCAGTAACAATGTTTCTACGACATTGTTCATGCTTCAATAATCATAGCAGAAACCAAATCATGTCACAACTTGCTAAAAAACATGACTCTGTATTATCAAGCATTGCATGTGCGTTGGAAGCATGATTTTTTTATGATGGAAACACGTAAGGAAGGAAAAGGAAGCATTGTGTGTCCTCAAAAAAAGGAAGCATCCAATGTCCTCACAAAAAAGGAAGCATACTATAGATCGAATCATGTGTGATTATAGGATCTAGAGTGAATGTTTGGAGTATATACGGAAACAGGATCTGGAGTGAATATTTGAGTATATATACGGAAGCAACGAGATTAACGGAGGTTTTCTTACGGGAGTGATTAGCGGAAGTTTTGTCGTGGAAACAAGCCAGGAAGGGATTGGATCGCAATTAATGGACCTTCTTCTATTCCCACGCGTGGGGCCCAAAAAAGTTCCTATGAACAGGCCGCTTCCCATCCTACGGCCAAAAGCTGGTCCGATGCGAAGCAACATATCGGACGCCGATTCCTAGTGACGCCCCAATCAAAATGCCTCACCATCCTCAATTAATTGGTTTTGACAACCTTGACTCGTTTTCTATCCTAGTGAGAGCCCCACATCTGCTGTTTTATCTCTCCCCTGCCACTTCGGCATGTTAATCTTTTCTTGTAGTAAAACTTAGCCATCAATTCTTATCCAATCCTATATGGATTAAAGTAAAATTTTAACATATTGGTGAATAAATTATTTTGTATTTGGGACCAAATTTTTTTAGTTCAAACTTAACCTGCGATTTTTTTCTCAAACCTTATATTGGCTGAGTACAAATTGCACCATATTTTCATAGTTTTTTTATTTTCTAGCTTTTTTGCGGTAGTTTCAATTCTGAACACACAAAAATTGAGTTTTACCTATTTTGTAACTGAATGTGAACCCATAAAATTGAAATTTATAGTAAAATAAATATGATAGAATTTCAGTTTTTTGTTCACATGTATTTTCAAAATTTGTGCTAAAAGTTTGGCCAAATTTAGAATTTAGGTTGAAAATTCAAATTGCACAGAAAAGATCTAGTAAAGAAGCATAATGTTTTGACTAATTTGGTAAAGTTTCATCCCTGATCGACTTACACTTTGCAAACATGGTGGTTAAGTTTCAAAGAAAGCAGAGAGAAAGTAACTAGTGCAAAACCGAGGTCAAAGTGGTCAAGCCAGCCAACTGAGGAGGGGGACTTGTGTATGGGTTTCAAAGTTTAGCGACATAATGTGAATACAATCAAATTGTGTGCTTGTGATGTGAACCTTAAAACCAGTTTAGGAGGGTAAAGTGAACTCTCTTATGAAAACATATGAATAGAGAAGGTGGGTAATTAAGATAGTAATACATGTGGAAAACAAAGGTTAAAAACATGTAAATCATGAATGGGGAAACCACAGAAATCCTAAGAAAGACATACAAATCAAAGTTATAGGATAATATTACGCCACTAGACATCGTTATCTCGTTGTTCGTGTAAATGGATTTAGAATATAGTCCGGGTAAAGTGTGGGATCCATGTGTTTTTCTTTCTTACAACTAGGATTACAAAATGCTTAAAAAAACTAGGATTAAAAGGAAATTTTGATCGTATATTTTTCCTTCCTATTGCAATCATATGCCCAGACTAAATGGTTACCACATTCTTGCCACACAAACCATGAAAGATTTCCCAAACTGAAAATCTAAACTAAGAGCATAGGGCAGACACCTGAAAACGTACGCATTACTGGCATACCAAATTATGTCAAATTTCATCAATTCAGTCAAACAAGTGCAATAAAAGTGTGTCAATTTTGCCAAACAAGTGCGGCTGGATGCACCACACTATCACTTCACCTTATTTGCAACACCCTTACCAATACATACATGAGTTGTCTTCGTTGTTAGAATACACTAATATCATAAATATCGTCACAAAGTCACAACCCTGCAGTAAGATCGCAACTAGCTACGGATTAGAAGGTGTAATTTACTTGAATGTATGTTTTACGTAGCCATGAGCTGTATTACCACCTGTTAACGCAAGGTAATTTGGGAGGAGGGAGTACAATCTCCTCCTAAAACCTTGAATCTCGTGTAGAGCGCTAGTATAGTCACTCGCTTTCAGATTGCAATCAGTGTGCCCTGCAGTGCACTGCATACCCCGTCAGTTGACCGGCTCGCTCCAAAAGCCAATCAGAAACTAGACGGATCCCCATCACACGCACCCACTTGCGGTCTCTGCCATGTCCTTCGCTGTTGAGCAGCCACCGCCCACAGGGCAACCGTGCTTATATACTCCCCCCTTCCACCGCTCCACATCCCACTCCAAGCCCCTTCGTGTGTCTCGTGCTTCGTCTCTCCCACGCTCCCGACGGGCTCGAAACAACCAGGTGGCCTGCTGGCTCCGTCGACCTCCTCCTTCCCTCCATCCATGGACTACTCCAGCTCCAAAGAGACGCCTCCGCACAAGTAACGCACGGTTTCCATCTTCCATGTTTGTGCACATTGGCGTAGAGATGTAGTAGTACTAATCGGTCTGTCGCTGACTTTCTTGTGCGTTATCTCGATCGATCAGGGCGTGGTGGACCGGACAGACGGTGGCGGTGGTGACGGGGGCGAACCGCGGCATCGGGCACGCTCTGGCGGCGCGCCTGGCGGAGCAGGGTCTCTCCGTAGTGCTCACTGCGAGGCACGAGGCGCGCGGCGAGGCGGCCGCCGCCGAGCTCCGGGCCAGGGGCTTCCCGTCCGTCAGGTTCCACCGGCTCGACGTCACCGACCCCGCCTCCGTCGCCGCCTTCGCCTCCTGGATCCGCGACGACGTCGGCGGACTCGACATTCTGGTTAGTCGTGTAGTCTCATAATCAACCAAACGTGTGGGCCGTTTCACCCCATTTTTCGCCGTCAAGTTCTCGGCTCGCTCCATGGAATTTCCATAATATGCTTTTACATCTTTTAAATCCGCTGCCTGCCATTTTCCTTCCTTCCGGCTTAATTTGAGGATATACTTGATGTCTCACATAACCAAAAATTATGAAATAAATTGTGTTAGCTGTTTGACAGCAGCCAATCAATCAATCAATCAGCCATGCTAACCAGCCGATCGCATAGATATATATGCGTAGGGATCGGCTAGCGCTTACCTATACTAATCTACCATGAATACTCTACCCTAACAAAATCAATAGACTGCGATACCCCGCTAGAAAGCCATGCCTAGCTACTTTCTAGTACAAAATAAAATGTGTCTATACTAAAAAAGGCACACCAACACTACATCAATGAAATAACTTTTGTTGATGCTAAATAAGGCATGCATCTAAAAGTATTCTGGTGGTGGGTACAATTATGGTCGTCAACTAAAACATCGTTGCCCCACAAAAAACCAAGCATAGACCACTAGCTAGCTCCTGTACATATCTTCAGGATGTGAAATACTAGACTCGTTGCCTAAACGTCACTCCACAGCCAAAGTTAGAGCAAAGTCATCAGACTATCTGTCAATTAGGGCGTGAAACGGCCGTATTCAGTGTAGTAATGCGAGAGTGGTGTTTTGTAACCCGAGCTACATGTAGCTCGTTTCTTAAAAAATTATAAAAAATTGCATTTTTAAGTTTCAAAAATTCGGTACCAAATTAGAGATGTAAATAGTAATATGATCTACAAGTTTACAAAATTTCAACTCAAAATTTGTTGTATTTTAGGCTGGCAAAAAATGATAAATGTGTGGAACTGGGTGGTGAATAGTACAGTTAATTTTTTTGAAAATTTGCCAATTTTTTCTTTTTTGTGTAGCCAAGCATAATACGACTTTTGGATTTAAAACTTTGCACACTGATAGATCTCGACATTATCTACATGTAGAATTTTTGTTTTGAATTTTTGGACACTTAAAAATGCTGATTTTGAATTTTGAAAAAAAACGAGCTATATGTAGCTCGAGCTACATTAGCACTTTCTGAATGACCTTTTTTCTTGCCCTTTATATACGCAGCGAGTTAATTAGTTAAGAAAGTGACGACCAAGATGCTAGTCCAAGGTACCAAGCTGTACATCAATCGTTCAAACTGAATTATCCTCGGAAATGAGCTTCTCCAACCTATATGGCGCACGACCATATAGGTCCTCTGGTTACGTCCAAGCTGTACACTGATCTTGACACTTAATCATCCTCTGGTTACGTCCAAAAAAAACTTTGGTTAATATGTAGAGCAGGTCAACCACGCACGGAAGATGCTTCATGCATGCTACTGGAGTATTCCCTGCACATCTTGTCTGGTCATGGGACTTGATTTTTAAGTAATCGGGGATGGCCCAAAGTCTACGTACCACATGCAACACGATACGATTTTTAAAAACCAGAAACGAACAACACAAACGCCATTGCTGGCAACGTGAGGACGGCTATGATTAACAAACAAGTACTAATGTCAAGCTTTGTGTCCCCTGCTTCCATGACGGTGGATTGCAGAGTGGCAGCACAAGAGCTGTTCTTTGGATGAGCTAGTATATTTGTAAGATGACTGCAAAAGTTGTGGCAGTTGCTACATTGCAATCCAGGTCATCGTCGCAACATTATTGTAGATGGCGTCGGTTTAGATTTATATCATATTTTTGTGCTCGAGTCACATAAAACCAAAGAAGTTTCTTGTTATTTTTCTCCCCTCCTAGTTTGCTGACCTGCTCTTCTCAGACATGTCAAATGGTTCGTCTGGAACACATTTATGTAGCTATCTTCGTCATCGGAAATGCTTAGTTAAATGAGGGCAGAAACTACACATGTACCACTTCATCTACAAGCACAGTTTATAATTCTAGACCTACATATCAGCAAAAGCTCCACACCAGAAAGGGGAAAACAACGCAAACGTTGCTTCTGAATTGGTTCATGGTAGATGTGACGACTGACGAGACCACATTTCCTTTACTTGATGGCCAAATATTGTACATTTGAAATCGTTTTACTCTGCCATGAATGGAGTAATTTGGTTCTGAAACCAAGCATGTTCCTCCGTGTAGGTGAACAACGCCGCGGTGTCGTTCAACGAGGTTGACACCAACTCGGTGGAGCACGCTGAAACGGTCCTCAAGACGAACTTCTATGGCACCAAGATGCTCATCGAGGCGCTCCTGCCGCTCTTCAGACGGTCATCTGGAACCAGCCGGATCCTGAACCTCAGCTCCCAGCTCGGCCTTCTCAACGTAAGTGATCAAACAAACGGTTAGAAGAATATTACTAGAAGTTAACTACTTGCACTCAACTCCTCTTATCACGCTAAAAAGCAGCCGCAGTAGTAGATTGCTGTATCCCATGTAAGTGAATAAGTGATGGACAACAGGGCTGTTGATGACAACCCGTGACACTGCCTTTCTGACTGACAGATTTATTCAGAGAAAAGGGGGCGTTTTAGTTTTGGTTTCTAGGAAATCCAATCACATGAACACAGTAGAAATTTTTGTAGCACGAGGAGCATACAATATTTATAGCAATTACAGTCCATGTTACGTTACATTGGTGTCTACCATGCTTGCTTTCACAAGTTATCAAGTAGTGGGAAATTTCAAAGTTCAAAACTTCAGAGTTCAGACCACTGAGCGTACTGCGTACATGCCAGTGATGACTACAGATCTTGTTTCCTGTTGGTCAAATCACATCATCTCAGTTTAAATAAGTATGATTTGGTTAAGGATCAAATAGCTTGACTATGATCACACCGTCAACTCGTTCGGAGGTGGAATATGGACTCTGAAGTTTGAACGCGCTAGACTCGTTCGACAGACAATGCCAAATTTCTTCAGTCATACTACATGACTTCTTCAGTGTCCTGCGTCCACACCTTGACTAGTCCAATGCCATCTGGAACACACTCCAGTGGCATGCATGCTCAACACAAAAACTATCTGTTAGAGATTTTCTAACGGAAATTATATACAACTGCTGTGATAGTGTGACTTGTGTGAGAGTGATAGATGTAGAAGACTAGAAGAGAATGCAGTTTTGGTAAGCGAAACTTCCCAAATGAATTTTGTGGGTTGATATGTTCGCAGAAGCTGAGGGACCCGTCGTTGAGGAGCATGCTGCTGGACGAGGAGAGGCTGACGGAGCGCGAGATCGAGGACATGGCGTCGCGGTTCCTGGCGCAGGTGAAGGACGGGACGTGGGAGAAACACGGGTGGCCGGCGGTGTGGACGGACTACGCGGTCTCCAAGCTCGCTCTCAACGCCTACTCCCGCCTCCTCGCCGCTCGGCTGCGGGGGACCGTCGCCGTCAACTGCTTCTGCCCTGGGTTCACGCGCACGGACATGACCCGGGGCTGGGGCAAGCGCACCGCGGAGGAGGCCGGCCGCGTCGCCGCCGGGCTCGCGCTGCTGCCGCCCACCGACCTCCCCACCGGCAAGTTCTTCAAGTGGTGCACGCCGCAGCTCTACTCCAAGCTCTGACGACGGACGCATGGTAAAGGCTGTAGCGCGCGTACGATTTTTAGAACCAAAAAAAAAAAAAATGCTCCGTTCGCGCAATCGATCAGCGCACCTCGTGCGTCTCAAAGGACGAGCGTGCGCTGTAGTGGCGGACGTTAAGAGAGGATGTTCTTGTTAAACTTCAAGTTGGGGGCTTGCCGCCATCTCGTTTGTTGAACTCCTTGTATGGGGTTTTCCCACCACTCTGTATCGTTTGGCTGGTTTGGTTTTACTTATAGAGTGGGACGAAATCCTGTTTCAATAGCTATATCAAATTTGAGCTGCTGCGTCATTCTTCTTTTCGAATTTTCTATAACGATTGTATTGTTGGAAGTTGTGATTCTTCAACTGAAAGTTCAAATGCATGTAGTTGGAAGCCTCTTTAATTGGGTTTTGTTTTATGGTATTGGTCGAAGAGGGTAGTATTTTGGTGGAGATCTTTTTTTCTAGAACAAAGGGAATTGGCCCGACTTATAAAATAAAGCTATCATAAAGAGCCATAGCATCATATTTTAGACAAAACATAAGGCTGGGCTAACATTGACACCAAACCTTTACGAACTAAGACTATAACTCCGCTGATAAGAGTGCATGCAGTCACTTGCATGTAAACCTGGGCACGGGCAGCCCGACCCAAGAAGCCCGGCGTCGGGTCGGGCCCGTGCTTATCTTTTGCGCAACAAGCCTGCCCCAAAAGCCTGAAAAAGCCCAAAATTTGGTGATTTTGTAGCATTTTATAGAAAATAGATATAATTATACTCCAAATGATTTATTTAATATATTTTAATACAAAATAGACGTTTTTTGCATGTCTCGGGTAAGGACGGACTCGGGCTTGGCTTTTGCATGTCGGGTTTGATACGTCTCAAACGTATCTATAATTTTTGATGTTCCATGCTTGTTTTATATCAAATGCCACATGTTTCTTCTATAGTTTTATATCATTTTAAGACATTTTCTGGACGAACCTATTAACCTAGTGCCCAGTGCCAGTTTCTGTCTATTTTGTCTGTGCATTGTAGAAAAACCTAAAAATGAAAATGCTCGAAATTGGACAAAAATTTACGTGAATTAGTCCAGCACAAATAAGCCACGGAGCCCGAAGATCAGCCGAGGGGACCATCCAGTGAAGGAGGCGGCCTGAGGGCGCGGCCAGGGGTGGGTCCGCGTCCCCAGCCCGTGTGGGCCCCCTTTCCACCGCCTTTCGTCGACTCGTCGCCTATAAAATCTCTCCTGGCCTAAAAACGATGACCCAGTGTAACATCCTGAAATTTGGCTCTTCAAAAATTTCTTTTGAAAATATTCTTATTGACTCTGGATTTAATTTTCTGGGTTTAACCACCTTTTCAATTTGCAATCTTTTACAAAATCTTGTCCAAGCCTGGGATCTTGTGTTTTGGGTTCTCTCCCACTTGGTACACTTGTTGCTTGCGCCTTTTTTCCAAAATCATTTCTAAATATTTCCATTTATCAATAAACCAAAATCCCTTTATTTTAGCTTTACAAAGGAAGTAAATTAAATGTCATTTCAAAAATTCTCCAAAAATTCAGAGATGATCCCTAACCAGTGTGTAACCCAAATGTGTAAAAATATCCCATACCTTGTTGAGAAAATATTTGAGCTTTTCCCTATTTTCAATTCTGCTTAAAACTCCAATGATTTTTGGAAGCATGTGAAAGCCTTTCCCCTTTTCATGAAAACTCCCAAATAGGTGCTCATGACCAGTACCTATCTCAGGGAATTTTTTTTTGGCTCAAGCCCATTTATTTTAGAACCCCTAAACCTAATTTTGTTTTTTGACCAGTATCGTTTTTCAAGATTTCTACACAGACCAAGTTTCGAATTTGCAAAAACTCTAGTCAGCAAAGTGGTCGGTTTTTAAATTTGGCGCACAGTGGTTCAAACTTCATCTCAATTGGAGCTCTGAGCTGAGAGAAACTTGTGGATGCCGCTTCTGGCATACCCAAAAACGTGGTCACCGCCGACGTGGTCGTGCCAGGCGGCGCCGCCACCTTGTGGTCGTCGCCGTTCTGCTTCCCCTCTCCCCAGACCGTGCCCAACGGGTCCCCCTCCACCCGCTCCACCATCCAGCACACACGCGTCGCCGGAGACGCCACCTCCGCACGACCACCGATGCAAGCCGACGCGCCGCGCAGCACAGTGCACCGGGGACCCCGATTGTCAGCCTCTACATCGCCACCCCGTGCCTCTCCCCTCCCCTGTGTGCTCGTGAGGTGCTCCGCCACGCGCCGCCACCGTCAGCTCCACGACGTAACGCCCAGGCAGTGCACAAGCACAGCACCCGCCACCTCACCGTGCCGGCTTGGCGGCCACCATCTTGATTCGCTATAAAAGGAGCTCCCCAGCACCCTCCAAGCCTTGCACCACCACTCTCCCCCTCCCAATCTTCCTCCCACGTAGTATCGAGGCCGGAGGAGCAACACCTCGCCGGAATCGAGCCAGCCCTAGCCGCACTGTCTCCGCTCGATTTCTTCGCCACCAGCACCTCCCCCACCGATTCCTCGCACAGGCCACCCTCTCAGACCACCATGAACCCTCAGCCACCCTCCCCTGGTTGATTGGTGGCCAGAATCGTCGAGTCCGTCCTCGAAGGATCGCCGTTGCCGCGGGAGGAGAAGCTCTGCTTCCGCCGGACCTCGCCGGCAACCGCGAGTGCACAGACGAGCTGCGCCACGCCTCCCTGAGCTGCGCTGTGATGACGTGAAACACACGTTCGTTGGGAGACCCCAAGAGGAAGGTATGATGTAGTCAGCAGCAAGTTTTCCCTCAGAAAGAAACCAAGGTTATCGAACCAGTAGGAGCAGCAACTCTTCAGAAGGTTGTCAACGGCGCCAGAAAAATAGCTGTCGCAGGGAGTCTGGACTGTTGACGTGGAATCTGCACACAACACAATCAAACTACTTTGCCCCAACGAAACAGTGAGGTTGTCAATCTCACTGGCTTGCTGAAAACAAAGGATTAAACGTATGGTGTGGAAAATGAGTATTAAATTGCAGAGAATGAAAAAGGAACAGTTTGCAGTTTGTGGTTGTTTAATCAGTGTAAAAGAATGGACCGGGGTCCACAGTTCACTAGTGGTGTCTCTCCATAAAAGATAACTAACATGTTGGGTGAACAAATTACAGCTGGGCAATTGACGAATAGTGAGCGCATGACAATGCATATACATGACATGTTGACTACTATGATATTTAATTGGGCATTACGACATAATACATAGATCGTTATCCAACAGCATCTATGACTAATAATCCACCGCCGGGTTGTCATCCGAGTCCCCCGTTGGTATTAAGTTGCAAGCAACGGATAATTGCATTAAGTAAAGTGCGTAATGTAAACAAACACATATGCCGTGGACATAGCATCGTTAGGTTATCCCTAGTGGCAACAGCACATCCACAACCTTAGAACTTTCTGTCACTGTCCCAGGTTAAACGGAGACATGAACCCACTATCTAGCATAAATACTCTCTCTTGGAGTTACAAGCATCTACTTGGCCAAAGCATCTACGAGTAACGGAAAGCATGCAAGATCTTAAATAACATATAAGATAGATTGATAATCAACTTGACATAATATTCAATATTCATCGGATCCCAGCAAACACAACATGTAGCATTACAATAATATGATCTTGATCATGTAGGGCAGCTCACAAGATCTAAACATGATGGCACAAAGTGGAGAGACAACCATCTAGCTACTGCTATGGACCCGTAGTCCAAGGATGAACTACTCACGCATCACTCCGGAGGCAGGCATGGCGATGTAGAAGCCTCCGGTGACGATTCCCCTCTCCGGCAGGGTGCCGGGAAGAGGTTCTGAACCCTCCCGAGCTAGGGTTGACGACGGCGGCGTCTCTGGAACTTTTCGTGGATATTTGCTCAGGTACTTAGGGTTTTCGCGTCGGGGGGAATAAGTAGGCGAAAGGGCGGCGGCTGCGGACCCCCGAGGGGCCCACACCACCCAGGGCGCGGCAGAGGGGGGCCCGCGCCCTGGTGCGTGTGGCCTCCTGGTGGCCCTCCTCTGCTGCTCCTTCGCTCCGTCAGGCGTGTTCTGGAAAAATAGGCACCCCCGTGTAGTTTCGTCCAATTCCGAGAATATTTCCAGACTAGCTTTTCTGGAATACAAAAACAGCAGAAAACAGGAACTGGCACTTCGGCATCTTGTTAATAGGTTAGTCCCAAAAAATGTATAAAAGTGATATAAAGTAGATGCAAAACATGTAGCAATTGGTATAAAACAAGCATGGAACATCAAAAATTATAGATACGTTTGAGACGTATCAGCATCCCCAAGCTTAGTTCCTACTCGTCCTCGAGTAGGTAAACGATAAAAACAAATAATTTTTGAGGTGACATGCTACTATCATAATCTTGATCATATAATATTGCAAGGCACATGTAAATGAATGAAGTGATCCAAGTCAATGGTCTATAATTTGCTACCAAATAGATAATGAGTAAACAATGAATCACACAAGCTAAACGTTTTCATGAATAGTACTTTCGAGACAAGCATCAAACAGTTTTGCATAAGTGTTAACTCATAAAGCAATAGTTTCTAATAAAAGGTATTTAATCAACACAAAGGAAGAATTTAGTTTCAGCATTTGCTTCAACTTTCAACATATTTATCTCATGGATATTGTCAACACAAAGTAGTATAACAAGTCCAATACATTGCATATAACGCATGTTGTAACAAAGTTGACACTAGTGTTTGCTTGTGGAAGACAGAAAGAATAGGAAAACTGACTCAACATAAAAGTAAAAGAAAGGCCCTTCGCAGAGGGAAGCAGGGATTAAATCATGTGCTAGAGCTTTTAGGTTTTTGAAAGCATATAGAGATTGCATAAAATATTTGATACTCCTCCCAACCTTGCTAACACAAGCCATGGCTAACCGAATCCTCGGGTGCCTTCCATCAATCACATACCATGGAGGAGTATCTATTTTTGAGAGGTGTTTGTTAATTGTCAACGAATGGTAGCGGGTGAGAACAGTATTCTACCTGTCGAACGGACTTTTAAGAGCGGCTCCCATGAAGGACGTTATTTCTACCAGCAAGGCAGATCATCCCTCTTTCTCTTTGGTTTACACACATTCAGGTATTTCACTGTTTGTCATTGCTTACTGATGAATCAGGGCAAAAGTGTGAAGAGAATTAATTGGTTAAAGTTGTAATTAATTGGGACTGGGCACCCCGTTGCCAGCTCTTTTTGCAAGTTATTGGATAAGCGGATGTATATGCCACTAGTCCAGGTGTAAAAGTCCACTCGACAAATAGAATAAAGAATAACCACACTAATTCCTCATGAGCTAGTAAACATTGACACAAAAAGGGAATAATAACATTTTGAATAATTTAAAGGTAGCACATGAAAAATTTACTTGGAGTGGCAAGGAAATACCACATATAGGTAGTTATGGTGGACACAAATGGCATGGATTTTGGCTCAAGGATTTGGATGCACGAGAAGCATTCCCTCTCAGTACAGAGTTTAGGCTAGCAAGGTTATGTAAGCAAACAAGAATATCAACCCGTACACCAAGTTTTATATGACAAACATATTGCAAACGTTATAAGACTTCATACCGTCTTCCTTGTTAACCAAACCCTGTTATTAGAAAATATCTAGACCTTAGAGGTACCACCGATGCAAACCAAATTTTCAACAAGCTTTACGGTAGTTCTTCACTAATAGGCTTAACTCATGTGATGCACAATTTAATCATGATCTACTTGTTAACTCAAAACAATTGACAAGCATCAAGTTATCCATTTTAGTGATCTACAAGATTAAGCAAGTTTTTCCTTATACCAATTACCACATGCAACATTTTCTGAACCAACCAAACACCAATCAATTTATTTCATCAACTCTCCAAACAAATATAAGTGAAGCAAGAGAGTACTTTCTACAAAAGAAAGCTAATAGCTCTGACAAGAGATACATGAAAACAAGAGCTAAAAGCTGAACAGCGCTAGATATGAATACTCAACAAATATAAGTGAAGAATAGGAGTATTCTCATGAAAAAGCGGAGCGTGTCTCTCTCCCAATCAAGAATGCTAGGGTCCAGTCAAGCTTTATTGAAAATAAAATGCAATACTGAAAATAAAAAGCACACAGACGCTCCAAGAAAAGCACATATGATGTGAAAGAATTAAAATATAGTTTCACTAGAGATGACCTGATAATTTTGACGATGAAGAAGGGGATGCCTTGGGCATCCCCAAGCTTAGACGCTTGAGTCTTCTTGAAATATGCTGGGGAGATCCATGGGAGCCTCCCCAAGCTTAAGCTCTTCACTCTTCTTGATCCTATTATATCATCCTTCTCTCTTGACCCTTGAAAACTTCCGTCACACCAAACTCAAAGTAGATCTCATTAGAGGGTTAGTGCATAATCAAAAATTCACATGTTCTATAAAGACGCAATATGATTTGTTACTTTAAACATTAGCTACAGCCACTGATGTTATGTGAAGCTCTTCCACCCAAAAAAGAATTTCACTCAACACTAGTAAAAGAGAGAATGCAAAAATAAAAAGGCATAATCTGTCTAAAACAGAACAGTCCGCAAAGACGAATTTTTTCGAGGCACTTACGACGCTCAGATCGAGAAACTCTGAACTAATGAAAGTTTCAGACATTCATAAAGATTACGCACAAAAATTTCAGATTTAATTAACAATCTGGTGATTTTAGGAATTTCGTACAGTGAACAGCAAAAATCTGTTTCTGCGCAGCAATCAAAATTAAGCATCATCTTATCATTAGAGGCTACTCTTGGCACAACAATGCGAGAAAATAAAGATACAAAGGAGTTGCTACAGAAGTAAACAAACTCCTTGACTCAATAAAAGAAAAATTGCAGAAAAATAAAATGGGTTGCCTCCCATAAGCGCTTTTCTTTAACGCCTTTTAGCTAGGCACAAAGCATGCATCAAGTATTACCAAGTGAAGAAGCATCAACATTCTTACGCTTAGCTCTCTTACCTTTACCTTTATCTTTAGGAAATACTTGGTTACACATAGGTGAAGAGGCGAAATTCATAGTGCCTTGGCCCACATCTATTATTGCTCCAAAGCGTTTCAACAGGACCTTCCAAGCGTAATTTGTCCTACTCCTGCACATTCAATGACAAGATAATCAATAGATATTGTTATCCCTAAGAGTTTTGTAAATACTCCTTCGGCTACTCCCCTTGGTAATTTAATAGTATTATCACCCAAAGTTATACAATCTTCGCATTTGGAAAGCTCCCAAAGATTTAAGGAATCATAAATATTCTTGGGCATTAAACAGAATTCAGACATAATATCACAGCGAGAATGAAAAGTTTCACCATTTATAACAACTTTTACTGAGGGAATCCATCCCGATGGTTCAAAATTTACTGGCACATTATCATAATGTTCACGAATCTGATTATACCCTTCTTTTAGACCAGATATGTTCGTTTCAAGAGCGTTAAGTCTATCACTTATGCTTGTCAAAGCCAAATCAATTTTAGTGATTGGGGGCTAGAAATTGTAATCAATTTTTTTATAGCATTAAAAGCTTGATCCCCATCATAACGAAGGAAATCTCCTCCTACCACAGCATCTAAAGCATATCTGTAGCAAAGAACAAGACCAAAATAAAAGCTACTAAGAAGCAGGCTTAAAGTCATTTTAGGTTCAGTTTTAGCATAGGACTCAGATATTCTAGACCAAGCATCTTTAAAACTCTCCTCACTCCCTTGCTTGAAAGTGAAGATCTCTTCTTCAGGTGACATTACTACTGGAACAGGGCTAGACATGATGACTAACAGAAAACAAAACTGAAAATAAACTAAATGCAAGTAACTAATTTTTTTGTGTTTTTGATAATTGAAAGCAAACAAGATAAAATAAAATAAACTAAGCAAGACAAAAACAAAGTAAAGAGATTGGAAGCGTGAAACTCCCCTTGCAGAAGACTGCTGTCTCCCCGGCAACGGCGCCAGAAAAATAGCTTGATGACGTGAAACACACGTTCGTTGGGAGACCCCAAGAGGAAGGTATGATGTAGTCAGCAGCAAGTTTTCCCTCAGAAAGAAACCAAGGTTATCGAACCAGTAGGAGCAGCAACTCTTCAGAAGGTTGTCAACGGCGCCAGAAAAATAGCTGTCGCAGGGAGTCTGGACTGTTGACGTGGAATCTGCACACAACACAATCAAACTACTTTGCCCCAACGAAACAGTGAGGTTGTCAATCTCACTGGCTTGCTGAAAACAAAGGATTAAACGTATGGTGTGGAAAATGAGTATTAAATTGCAGAGAATGAAAAAGGAACAGTTTGCAGTTTGTGGTTGTTTAATCAGTGTAAAAGAATGGACCGGGGTCCACAGTTCACTAGTGGTGTCTCTCCATAAAAGATAACTAACATGTTGGGTGAACAAATTACAGCTGGGCAATTGACGAATAGTGAGCGCATGACAATGCATATACATGACATGTTGACTACTATGATATTTAATTGGGCATTACGACATAATACATAGATCGTTATCCAACAGCATCTATGACTAATAATCCACCGCCGGGTTGTCATCCGAGTCCCCCGTTGGTATTAAGTTGCAAGCAACGGATAATTGCATTAAGTAAAGTGCGTAATGTAAACAAACACATATGCCGTGGACATAGCATCGTTAGGTTATCCCTAGTGGCAACAGCACATCCACAACCTTAGAACTTTCTGTCACTGTCCCAGGTTAAACGGAGACATGAACCCACTATCTAGCATAAATACTCTCTCTTGGAGTTACAAGCATCTACTTGGCCAAAGCATCTACGAGTAACGGAAAGCATGCAAGATCTTAAATAACATATAAGATAGATTGATAATCAACTTGACATAATATTCAATATTCATCGGATCCCAGCAAACACAACATGTAGCATTACAATAATATGATCTTGATCATGTAGGGCAGCTCACAAGATCTAAACATGATGGCACAAAGTGGAGAGACAACCATCTAGCTACTGCTATGGACCCGTAGTCCAAGGATGAACTACTCACGCATCACTCCGGAGGCAGGCATGGCGATGTAGAAGCCTCCGGTGACGATTCCCCTCTCCGGCAGGGTGCCGGGAAGAGGTTCTGAACCCTCCCGAGCTAGGGTTGACGACGGCGGCGTCTCTGGATCTTTTCGTGGATATTTGCTCAGGTACTTAGGGTTTTCGCGTCGGGGGGAATAAGTAGGCGAAAGGGCGGCGGCTGCGGACCCCCGAGGGGCCCACACCACCCAGGGCGCGGCAGAAGGGGGGCCCGCGCCCTGGTGCGTGTGGCCTCCTGGTGGCCCTCCTCTCTGCTCCTTCGCTCCGTCAGGCGTGTTCTGGAAAAATAGGCACCCCGTGTAGTTTCGTCCAATTCCGAGAATATTTCCAGACTAGCTTTTCTGGAATACAAAAACAGCAGAAAACAGGAACTGGCACTTCGGCATCTTGTTAATAGGTTAGTCCCAAAAAATGTATAAAAGTGATATAAAGTAGATGCAAAACATGTAGCAATTGGTATAAAACAAGCATGGAACATCAAAAATTATAGATACGTTTGAGACGTATCACGCTGCTTCCTCTCCCTCACCTCCCCGTCGCCCTAGCCACGGGAAAACGCCGCCGGTGAGCTCGCCGGAGCAGCACAGTGCTCTCCCTAATTTCGCGCGGAAAAACGGTTTAAACCGTGTGTCACTGACAGTGGGTCCCACTGTCAGATTTTAATCTTTTCCCGAAATGTTTTCTGTTTTATTTTTTTCTATTTGAAATTGGCAGAATTTAAATTCAACTTTGAAAGGGCATATCTCCCTAAAAAATGATCAGAAAAATATGAAACCAATTTTGGTAGCTTTGTTTTGAAAATGTCTTTCCATTGGAACCAAAATGGATTTATTTGGAATTTATATTTTTTGGCATTTATTCGATGGCTTAGGAGGGGTTTTTGATGCATTTTTATTTCCCTTGTTAGATTTAAACCTCTCCAACGAAGTGGAAGTTGTTCCCGAACCATACCCCACTGCTGAAGGCAAGCCGTTAACCCGATCTCAAGCTCGGTCGAACTCTAGAAAATTTCTTGACTGTTTAAATTGGTTGCTGTTGCATCTCACATGCCATATTGCATTGAATATTGTCGCCCTGCTATATAATTGTTTATCTTCAATATCTTGCGCATCACTCTCCATTCTCGAGACAATGGACTGGGGGAACCGCCACAGTCGAAGGAATGGAGGAACAATGCAACTGTGCTTTCTTTTATAGTCAAACGAGATGGCGCTGGTCGGAGGTAGCTCCGCCACAGTCATCCGGTTGACGTTTCTTTTCTAGTCAAACGAGAAGGTGCTGGTCGAGGTTGCTCCGCCACAGTCATCCGGTTGTCGCCATTTATTGGCTATGTTTGGACATTGATATGTGGTGGCGCCATAGTCGCCCGGTCGATACGATTTAATTACTGCTGAATTATTATGTGGATGTGTTGTTTGAATCATATTGGAGACGGGAATTCAAATTTGACTAAGAAGATAATCACCTCCCTCGACTAGATTGTGCCACATAGTGCCACTCACCAAACACAACCAGCACAACCATGCGTCGTTCATATGGGCGGACCATGGCTGAGTATTCTATCAAGCCTCCTTTGACGCCACCCATTTGGCAAGTCTAGTCGGTTACCTTTGTGGTCGGGGCTAGTCTTGCGAAGGTTCTGGAGCTAGGCGTCGCTCATCTGTTGAGGGCATGCCGGATTCACTTCGCCATAAGACTTGGTCCTTTAGGCGTGTCGGTGGCTACACAGGGAGTGTCTGGGTAGAATAAACGGCTATGGAAGTGTGGGTTTGTACTGTCGCCGTGATCGGTTCTAGTACTTCGGTACAAGCCCAGACTTCAGCGTGTGGATAAAAGTTGCAACCTCTCGAGAGTGTGAATCTATAATCTAGCCTTGTCCCTAGGTTATGGGACGATGTTTGGGTCAAGTCACGCTATGAGTCAGTCCAGTCGAACTTGGAGAAATAATTAATGTGAAACCCAACGATCACGTGGAAATTTGAGAGTCTAGCCAGAGTTGGCTAAGGACTTGAGAATCGAGAAATAAGCCAGAGTTGGCTAGAGGCTTGGAAGCCTAGTTGTGGTTGCGAGTTGTTGAGTGAGAAACGTGATCTCACTTGATAACACGAAACGTCCCTACTAAGGTAAGTAGGTAAGTTAAGTCCAACCGTTAAGTTTGGAATCGCACTTGCATCCCAAACTTATGCCATGCTACTTTCCGAACTTATGCCATGCCATATAGATAGACCTTGTTTGATTTTAGGCTAATGTCTTGCGAGTACATTCAATGTACTCACCTGGCTTTTCATGTGGCCAGACCCCGCTGCACCCATCGCCGAGTACCCGCTGTACGAGAACTAGGAACCAGTGTCCCAGGCAGAACCCCGTGGAATAAGGCCGTCGTTGCCACGCTACTACCTACGTACCCGATGCAATCTCTGATAGAGGCTCGATATTAGAAAAATAATGTACATACTGTTGTGTGCGCATGTTGCGCGATCGCTGGAGCCTCACCCCGTGTTGTAATTTTGTATCCATCCGAACTCGGAGCCATATATATATTTGGTTATGTCTTTGTTTATCAAGTTGTCATATATCCAGTGTTTCTGGGACTGGTATATGGGGTAACTCGATCATCTGGATCGGGTGCCACAGATCTTGGTATCAGAGCCTAACTTCCTGTAGGATACCCTAGTTCCCAGAACGACTTAGGGTAGAGTTTGCCGTGTTGCCTGCTTCTTCACTGTTTCTCAATTTGTTTGTGCCTTTAAACTTTAACGCTCACCTTTTTGGCTTCTGTCCCTGGTACAGATGGCAGAGTTGTTCGCCGAGACCACCGCCGCGCACATTCCCAGCTTTCCGCAGTTTCTCCGTGAGATTTGGAACCACCTCTACCCAGGCACACCTCCGCCGACCTACCGCGTGTACTACAACCGTCTCGAAAGGTCCACCTCTGAGTTCACCGCCACCGTCCACTTGCGACCAGAGCCGGTGGCCAATGGGATCTTCCACGCCCTCACTTCCGGTGTCTCTAATCAGGCGACCCGAGCCATACAGGAGGCTGCAGGAGACGCCATCGTCTTCCTTCGCACCTACGACCCAGTCATGAGGCAGTGCACCCGTTACGTCTAGTTCCCGAGGTTGGATTTAGACAACGGGGACATTCTTTTCCCCCACCCCGGTAACTCCAGCCCAGCCCTCACCTCCCTACTTCAGTACACCACCCTTCTCCACCAGTATCTCCACATCACCCAGCTTGCCTCACTTCGCGCCAACGTGGCTATGGCCGAGATGACACGGGCACATGGAGCTGGTACTTCTCGCCGCCCACCTCGGCTCCCCACCTTTACTCATAGCTCCCTCGAGCATATTAGGAGGGGAATAGCCCACTTTTCCACACTCCGCGTTCCGTCGCCACCTCTCTGCACTCGTAGCAGCGCTGCCCACTACTACTCACGCTTCACCCCTGTGCGTTCTCAGCGTCGTCGCGTCCGTGCCGACACACCCCCTACTCTGGAGACTCCCGGGACGACCGCGCTTCGCCCGACTACAGCCCCGCGAGGGAGGACATCGACATCATCCCACCGGCGACACCCCTCGAGATGGAGTTCTAGACGCTCGGAGACAGGATCGCTTAGTGTTTTATGCCTTTCCGCCATATCGCGCGCTCGAATAATGTAGTGGTAGAGTTGTATCCTGCATCTTGTATCATGTACCTTGTATGGTGTATCTTGTATCGAGTAGCTTGTATCTTTTATCTTGCACCCCGTGTAATGTAGCGAGTGACTAAAATCTTGTAATTCCGCCAGCCGATGTATAACACCGTGCTTTGTGTCTTTGCAAACCTTGTTTCCATTTGGTTTTCTTGGATGTTGCACTTTTCCCCATATGGATGCTCATGGTACGCGTCACCCCGTTCAACCATCCAGGATGAGGCCAATAGTGGTGCAAGTGGCAGCCAAGGAACCCCGGTTCGTCGTTCCGCACGACAAGCGGGCGAGGATCCCGTGCCCTCGCAATCACCTCCTCCTCCACCAGCTCAGGAACCAAGCCCAAGTCAGTTCATGATGATGATGGATGAACGTCACAACCAGCACCTGACTCAGATCATGAGAGAGTTTGGCACATACATGCAAGCCCAAGGTGCCCCACACGCAGGCCGCTCGAAGCTGCAAGACTTTCAGCGTACTCAATCACCTAAGTTCTCGTTTGCTGACGACCCGCTTGAGGCTGACGATTGGCTCCGCACCATGGGAAAGAAACTAGAGCTCGCTTGCATTGACGAGCAGGACAAGGTGATCTTCGCCACCCACTACCTTGAAGGCCCTACCAACGTTTTTGGGACAATCAAAAGGACGCAAGGGGCGATGGACCCGCTGTCACTTGGGCAGAATTTCAGGAAGCCTTCCGCAAGGCCTACATACCCTCAAGCCTTATAAAGATGAAGCAGCAGGAATTTCTGGCACTTACTCAAGGCAGCAAATCCATCAATGAATATCTGACCAAGTTCAACAACCTTGCTCGCTATGCACCCCAAGACACCAACACAGAGGAAAAGAAGAAAGACACAGGTTCCTTCATGGGATGCATCAGGCCATAAAGACTCAGCTCAGCGTTCTACAGTTTCCAGATTTTCAGGCCATGATCAACACTGCACTCATCTCAGAAAAGGAGCACCGCACAATTTATGACACTCACAAGCGGAAGTTTGAGCCACGTAAGAACCAGCATGAAGGAGCTACTTCCAAGCCACGTACCTGGCAGCCCAACAACCAGACCTCAATACCTCAGAACAACTGGAATCAACCCAGGAAGGATGGATATCCCCGCGAAGGATTCTATCACAAGCGTCCCCTAGTGGATGACTGCAAGAGGAAAACTCCTGCTTCAAGTGCGGCAAGACAGGACACTACATCAAGGATTGCCCCCTTCACAATAGCCACGGCAACAACAACAACAACTCCAACAACAACCACCCTGCCGGTGCAAGCAAGCCACCTCAAGTTGCCCGTGTCCACCACATGTCCGCGAGGAAGCCTATGAAGCTTCGGATGTAGTGCTTGGTACGTGTACTATCAACACTAAACCGCGCTGATTTTATTCGATTCTGGAGCTTCCCACTCTTTCATCTCGAAGGATTTTGTTGCCAAACACCGTTTTCCCGTTTCCCCTTTGGGCCATCTTTTGGTGATACAAACCCCCGCCTCAGAGATGAAAACAAACACCGTTTGCCAAGACCTGACATCAGCATCAACCAAGTGAAATTCCCAGCTCATCTCAACACTCTCAATGTGCCCAGCCTCGACGCCATTCTTGGTATGGGGTCCAGCATGCAGCCCAAATTGACTGTGCAACTGGAGCAGTTACCCTCACCGACCCAGAAGGCATACGTACCACCTACTTGCCCAATAAACCCCACCAGATAAATGCAAAGATGTTTCTTGTCCCAGCCCCGAAATAGGACAGGTATATGTGGTCAGTGAATATCCAGATGTGTTCCCAGATGAGCTACCCGGAATGCCCCTGACCGTGATATTGAATTTGCCATTGAAGTGGTACCCGGAACAAACCCAATATTCAAGAAACATTACCGTATGACCAGCCCCGAGCTAGTGGAATTGAAGAAGCAGCTCGATGATCTAATCAAGAAGAAGTTCATTCGCCCGAGTATTTCGCCTTGGGGATCACCAGTTCTATTTGCAAAGAAGAGCGATGGTACGCTCCGGCTATGCATTGACTATCGCGCTCTCAATGATGTCACCATCAAGAATAAGTACCCACTCCCACGAATCAATGATCTGTTTGACCAACTCCGTGGTGCCCGTGTATTCTCCAAGATTGATCTCCGCACTAGGTATTATCAGCTGAAGATCCGAGAAAGTGATATTCCCAAGACCGATTTTACCACCAGATATGGACTGTATGAATGTACTGTTATGTCATTCGGCCTAACCAATGCTCCCGCCTACTTCATGGGCATGATGAACAAGGTATTCATGGAGTATCTCGACAAGTTCGTCGTGGTATTCATCGACGACATCCTCATCTACTCCAAAAATGAGGAGAGCACGCCGAACATCTCAGATTGGTTCTCGGAAGACTACGTGAACAACAACTTTATGCCAAATACAGCAAATGCCAGTTTTGGTTAAAAGAAGTGGAGTTCCTAGGACATGTATTGTCCGGAGCCGGTGTGGCCGTAAACCCCAGCAAGATCTTGGATGTGCTGAACTGGAAAACACCCACCAGTGTGTCAGAAATCAGAAGCTTCCTAGGATTAGCTGGTTACTACCGAAGGTTCATTGAGAACTTTTCCAAGATAGCCAAGCCCATGACAGACTTGCTAAAGAAGAACCGCAAGTATGCCTAGACAGACGAATGTGAAGAAAGCTTCAACGAGTTGAAGACCCGGTTAACCATAGCCCCAATACTGGTGTTGCCCGATGATGGCAAGGATTTCACCGTATACTGTGATGCATGCAGAAATGGACTAGGGGCCGTACTCATGCAAGAAGGGAAGGTCATCGCATATGTATCAAAGCAACTCAAGACCCATGAGCTGAATTACCCCACCCATGACTTGGAATTGGCCGCTGTCATACTCGCCCTGAAGACTTGGCGACATCACCTTATTGGTCGAAGATGCGAGATCTACACGGATCACAAAAGCTTGAAGTACATTTCACCCAGCCTGACCTCAACCTAAGGCAAAGAAGGTGGCTGGAGGTAATCAAGGACTACGACCTTGGAATTCATTACCATCCAGGGAAGGCCAACGTGGTAGCAGATGCCCTAAGCAGGAAGCCCCCAAAGATACGGCCAAGTTTAGAGAAAGAATTCGCAAAGCTAAACTTGTGCGTGGTAAGCAAGGCCTATTTAAGCACCTTGGAGGTGAAACCAAACCTTGAGGAAGAGATAAAAACCGAGCAGGCCAACGACCCCGGCATAAAAGGGATCAAGACCAAAATACCACTGGGTAAGGCCAAGGAATTTTCCGTGGACAGTCAAGGAGTGCTCCGCTACGGTAACCGCCTTTGTGTGCCCAACAAGGCCGCGCTAAAACAGCAAATCCTCAGGGAAGCCCACGAGTCTGCCTATTCTATCCACCCGGGAAGTACCAAGATGTACCAAGATTTGAAGCAAATATTCTGGTGGGCCGGTATGAAGAAGGAGATCGCCTACTATGTGCATGCTGCAACGTGTGCAACCTGTGAAAGCCGAGCACCAGAAACCAGCGGGATTTCTCCAACCCCTTAAATACCCGAGTGGAAGTGGGACAACATATGTATGGATTTCATCGTTGGACTTCCCAAGTCCAGCCGAGGAAATGACTCCATCTGGGTCATTGTCGACCGTTTGACGAAGGTATTTCATTTATTCCCGTCAAGACAACGTACCGTTCGGACTAGCTAGCACAACTCTATGTGAACAGGATTGTCAAACTCCATGGAGTTCCGAAGACCATTGTGTCAGATAGAGGTACACAGTTTACCTCCAAATTTTGGACAAGCCTGCAACAAGCCATGGGGACAACGCTATCCTTCAGTACCGCGTATCATCCCCAGACCGACGGGCAAACAGGACGAGTCAACCAAATATTAGAAGACATGCTACGTTCGTGTGTGCTCGCCTATGGTGCAGGTTGGGAAGATAGTTTACTCTATGCGGAGTTCTCATACAACAACAGCTACCAAGGCAGCTTGAAAATGTCACCATTTGAAGCACTGTATGGGAGAAAATGTCGGACCCCACTCAACTGGTCTGAAACCGGAGATAGCAAGATCTTTGGGCCCACCATTTTGTTGGAAGCCGAAAAGCAAGTACACCTGATTCGTGACCGGCTCAAGGCAGCTCAGTCTCGCCAGAAGAGTTATTACGACCGACGGCACCGTCAGATACACTTCGAAGTGAACGCCTATGTCTATCTTCGGGTAACACCCCTCAAGGGCCTGAAGAGATTTCCATATGAAAGGGAAGCTGGCCCCGAGATTTATTGGACCCTTCAAGATCTTGGCGAGAAAAGGTACGGTAGCCTACCAGCTAGAACTGCCCGAAGAATTGACTGGAGTGCACGACGTTTTCCACATATCTCAGCTAAGGAAATGCATCTCACCACCAACCAAGCAGGCTGATTTCAGGGAATTAGAGTTGAGCAGCGAACTGACTTACGAGGAACACCCCGTCAGAATTTTGGATGAGTTAGAACGCCGCACCCGCAACAAGGTCACAAAGTTCTACAGGGTACAATGGGATAAACACACTGAAGATGAAGCTACATGGGAACGAGAGGATTTGCTAAGGACCGAGTATCCGTACATGTTCAGCGAGCAACAGAAATCTCGAGGACGAGATTCAACTTAAGGGGGGAAGGTCTGTAACATCTTGAAATTTGGCTCTTCAAAAATTTCTTTTGAAAATATTTTATTGACTCTGGATTTAATTTTCTGGGTTTAACCACCTTTTCAATTTGCAATCTTTTACAAAATCTTGTCCAAGCCTGGGATCTTGTGTTTTGGGTTCTCTCCCACTTGGTACACTTGTTCCTTGCCCCTTTTTCCCAAAATCATTTTCTAAATATTTCCATTTATCAATAAACCAAAATCCCTTTATTTTAGCTTTACAAAGGAAGTATATTAAATGTCATTTCAAAAATTCTCCAAAAATTCAGAGATGATCCCTAACCAGTGTGTAACCCAAATGTGTAAAAATATCCCATACCTTGTTGAGAAAATATTTGAGCTTTTCCCTATTTTCAATTCTGCTTAAAACTCCAATGATTTTTGGAAGCATGTGAAAGCCTTTCCCCTTTTCATGAAAACTCCCAAAATAGGTGCTCATGACCAGTACCTATCTCAGGGAATTTTTTTTTGGCTCAAGCCCATTTATTTTAGAACCCCTAAACCTAATTTTGCTTTTTGACCAGTAACGTTTTTCAAGATTTCTACACAGACCAAGTTTCGAATTTGCAAAAACTCTAGTCAGCAAAGTTGTAGGTTTTTAAATTTGGCGCACAGTGGTTCAAACCTCATCTCAATTGGAGCTCTGAGCTGAGAGAAACTTGTGGATGCCGCTTCTGGCATACGCAAAAATGTCGTCACCGCCGACGTGGCCGTGCCAGGCGGCGCCGCCACCTTGTGGTCGTCGCTGTTCTGCTTCCCCTCTCCCCAGACCGTGCCCAACGGGTCCCCCTCCACCCGCTCCACCATCCAGCACCCACGCGTCGCCAGAGACGCCACCTCCGAGCGGCCACCGACGCAAGCCGGCGCGCCGCGCAGCACAGTGCACCGGGGACCCCGATTGCCAGCCTCTACATCGCCACCCCGTGCCTCTCCCCTCCCCTGTGTGCTCGTGAGGTGCTCAGCCACGCGCCGCCACCGTCACCTCCACGACGCACCGCCCAGGCAGTGCACAAGCATAGCACCCGCCACCTCACCGTGCCGGCTTGGCGGCCACCATCTCGATTCTCTATAAAAGGAGCTCCCCATCACCCTCCAAGCCTCGCACCACCACTCTCCCCTCCCAATCTTCCTCCCACGTAGTATCGAGGCCAGAGGAGCAACACCTCGCCGGAATCAAGCCAGCCCTAGCCGCACTGTCTCCGCTCGATTTCTTCACCACCAGCACCTCCCCCACCGATTCCTCGCACAGGCCACCCTCTCAGACCACCATGAACCCTCAGCCACCCTCCCCTGGTTGATTGGTGGCCGGAATCGTCGAGTCCGTCCTCGACGGATCGCCGTTGCCGCGGGAGGACAAGCTCTGCTTCCGCTGGACCTCGCCGGCAACCGCGAGTGCACAGACGAGCTGCGCCACGCCTCCCTGAGCCGCGCTGCTTCCTCTCCCTCACCTCCCCGTCGCCCTAGCCGCGGGAAAACGCCGCCGGTGAGCTCGCCGGAGCAGCACAGTGCTCTCCCTAATTTCGCGTGGAAAAACGGTTTAAACCGTGTGTCACTGACAGTGGGTCCCGCTGTCAGATTTTTAATCTTTTCCCGAAACGTTTTCTGTTTTATTTTTTTCTATTTGAAATTGGCAGAATTTAAATCCAACTTTGAAAGGGCATATCTCCCTCAAAAATGATCAGAAAAATATGAAACCAATTTTGGTAGCTTTGTTTTGAAAATGTCTTTATATTGGAACCAAAATGGATTTATTTGGAATTTATTTTTTTGGCATTTATTCGATGGCTTAGGAGGGTTTTTGATGCATTTTTATTTCCTTGATAGATTTAAACCTCTCCAACGAAGTGGAAGTTGTTCCCGAACCATACCCCACTGCTGAAGGCAAGCCGTTAACCCGATCTCAAGCTCGGTCGAACTCTAGAAAATTTCTTGACTGTTTAAATTGGTTGTTGTTGCATCTCACATGCCATATTGCATTGAATATTGTCGCCCTGCTATATAATTGTTTATCTTCAATATCTTGCGCATCACTCTCCATTCTCGAGACAATGGACTAGGGGAACCGCCACAGTCGAAGGAAAGGAGGAACAATGCAACTGTGCTTTCTTTTATAGTCAAACGAGATGGCGCTGGTCGGAGGTAGCTCCGCCACAGTCATCCGGTTGACGTTTCTTTTCTAGTCAAACGAGAAGGCGCTGGTCGGAGGTAGCTCCACCACAATCATCCGGTTGACGCCATTTTCTTTGGCTACGTTTGGACATTGATACGTGGTGGCGCCATAGTCGCCCGGTCGATACGATTTAATTACTGCTGGAATTATTATGTGGATGTGTTGTTTGAATCATATTGGAGACGGGAATTAAAATTTGACTAAGAAGATAATCACCTCCCTCGACTAGATTGTGTCACATAGTGCCACTCACCAAACACAACCAGCACAACCATGCGTCGTTCATATGGGCGGACCATGGCCGAGTATTCTATCAAGCCTCCTTTGACGCCACCCATTTGGCAAGTCTAATCGGTTACCTTTGTGGTCGGGGCTAGTCTTGCGAAGGTTCCGGAGCTAGGCATCACTCATCTGTTGGGGGCGTGCCGGATTCACTTCGTCATAAGACTTGGTCCTTTGGGCGTGTCGGTGGCTACACAGGGAGTGTCTGGGTAGAATAAACGGCTATGGAAGTGTGGGTTTGTACTGTCGTCGTGATCGGTTCTAGTACTTCGGTACCGGTGGTACAAGCCTAGACTTCAGCGTGTGGATAAAAGTTGCAACCTCTCGAGAGTGTGAATCTAGAATCTAGCCTTGTCCCTAGATTATGGGACGATGTTTGGGTCAAGTCACGCTATGAGTCAGTCCAGTCGAGCTTGGAGAAATAATTAATGTGAAACCCAACGATCACGTGGAAATTTGAGAGTCTAGCCAGAGTTGGCCAAGGACTTGAGAATCGAGAAATAAGCCAGAGCTGGCTAGAAGCTTGGAAGCCTAGTTGTGGTTGCGAGTTGTTGAGTGAGAAACGTGATCTCACTTGATAACACGAAACGTCCCTACTAAGGTAAGTAGGTAAGTTAAGTCCAACCGTTAAGCTTGGACTCGCACTTGCATCTCAAACTTATGCCTTGCTACTTTCCGAACTTATGCCATGCCATATAGATAGACCTTGTTTGATTTTAGGCTAATGTCTTGCGAGTACATTCAATGTACTCACCTGGCTTTTCATGTGGCCAGACCCCGCTGCATCCGTCGCCGAGTACCCGCTGTACGAGAACTAGGAACTAGTGTCCCAGGCAGAACCCCGTGGAATAAGGCCGTCGTTGCCACGCTACTACCTACGTACCCGCTGCAATCTCTGATAGAGGCTCGATGTTAGAAAAATAATGTACATACTGTTGTGTGCGCATGTTGCGCGATCGCTGGAGCCTCACCCCGTGTTGTAATCTTGTATCCATCCGAACTCGGAGCCATATATATATTTGGTTATGTCTTTGTTTATCAAGTTGTCATATATCCAGTGTTTCTGGGACTGGTATATGGGGTAACTCGATCATCTGGATCGGGGTGCCACACCCAGAAGGATTTCTCCAAAAAAGTTCCAGAGCTCCGCCGCCACCAAAAGCCCTAATTCGGGGGACATAAGTCTCTGTTCCGGTACTCTGCAGGGACGGGGAATTGCCCCAGAGCCCTCTTCATCGCTGTTGCTGCTTCACATGATGCACCGGGAGTAGTCCTTGATCGTGGCTGAGGGCTCTTGCTGTAGCTATGTGGTTTATCTCTCTCTCCCATGGTGTGATCTTTATGTGATCATGAGCATTGTAATCTAGTTGAATTCGTAGATGTTTCCCCTTGATTATGTCATGGATATGCTACTCAATTGGTTTCCGGAGTCTCCTTTGTCCCACGGTGCGAAGTTGACAGTGTGCGTGCCGTGTGTGATTCTATGGATAATAAATTAGAGGGATACTTACCATGAGTTGTTCTTTGTGTTGGATGCCACTATGAAATTGTGGTGTTTGTTTAGTATTATCTTGGGGTGCTCAGAGTGACAGCGTGGGTGTCCCTAGACTTGGAATACAAACTTTAATGTGTGCTTTTGTAGCCCTACGCAGTAGAATGGTGTTTCGTATCCAACAGAAGAACAGTCTCCGAGTAGCATCTAGGTTGCATATTGAAGAGGAAGTTTTATATATTCTTGTGTTCAGCTGTGTTACAATTGTTGGGAGTGACCTCTAGTGAAAGTATGATCCCTAGGCCTTGTTTCCAAGTATTGAAACACCGTTTACTCTCAGTTTTGTTGCATGTTTGCTCGCTGCCATTTTTATTACAGATTACAAATACCACTTGTAATCATCCATATCACTTGCATTTTACCATCTCTTCGCCGAACTAGTGCATCTATACACCTGACAAAGTGTATTGAGTGTGTTGGGGACACAAGAGACTTCTTGTATCTTAATTGCAGAGTTTCTTGAGAGGGATACCTTTGACCTCTACCTCCTTGAGTTCGATAAACCTTGGGTTACTCACTTAAGGGAAATTTGATGATGTCCTACAAACCTCTGCACTTGGAGGCCCAACACTGTCTACAAGAATAGAAGTGTGTAGTGGACATCAAGCTCTTTTCTGGCGCCGTTGCCGAGGAGGTAAGGTAAACGGCACTCACATCCTCCGGCGACTAAGCTCTTTTCTGGGGCTGTTGCTGTGGAGGTGAGTGCTTGAAGGTATCTTCTTTAGATCTTGCAATTTTATCTTTTTGTTTCTTGTTTTTATTTCACTAGTTAGGCTTCATGGAAAAAAATGAGAGAGCTCTATGAAATTTATCTTGAGTTAGGACATGAAGTGTTTGAAGAGAAAATTAAAAACCTATGGAACTTTATTTGCATGATAATAGCAATGTTATTAGCATACATTCTTTGAACACCATTATTGCTAATGCTATGGAAAATTCTAAGCTTGGGGAAGCTGGTTTTGATGAATATGATGTTTTTAGTCCCCCAAGCTTGGAGGAGGAAATTTTCTTTGATGATACTTTGCCTCCAATTTATGATGATTATAAAAATTGTGATATTTTAGTTCCACCTACTTTTGAGGATAAAGTTTATTATGATTATGATATGCCTCCTATATATGATGTTTACAATGATGAATATGATATTTTCAGTTCATCTATTATTGAGGATAAAGTTCATTATGATTATAATATGCCTCCAATTTATGATGATTACAATGATGGCTGTGATATGTTTACTCCCACTATTACTAATAATATTGATTATGCTTATGTGGAGAGTAATAATGCTTTTATGCATGTGGATCATGATAAGAATGCTTTATGTGATAGCTATATTGTTGAGTCTATTTATGATGCCACTGAAAATTATTTTGAGAGAGGAAAATATGGTCATAGAAATCTTCATGTTATTAAATGTCCTCTCTTTATGATGAAAGTTTTGAGCTTTCTATTGTGTTGTATTTATATGCTGGTTGCTTTAAGACCTAATGGTCATTATGAGAGAGGGAGACATGGTTTCATATATCTCAATAATATTAAGTCTCCTCTCTTTATGTTGAAATTTTTGAAGTTGCAATTGTTTTGCCTTCCTATGCTAGTAGCTTCATGCTTCAATAATTTATTTTCTTACAAAATTCCTTTGCATAGGAACTAGGTTAGACTTAAATGTGTTTGATATTATCTTTTTGATTCTCTTTTATATGGTCAACTCTTATTCCTATGAGAGCATCATTTAAATTATCATGCCTAGCTAAAAGGCTTTAAAGAAAAAGCGCCTGTGGGAGGCAACCCATTTTATTTTTACTTTCTATTGTTTTTGTTTTTGTTTTTGTTTTTCTTTGAGTCAAGGATGTTGTTACCTCTGTAACACCTCCTTTGTATCTTTTTGTTTTGGTTTTTTGTGGCAAGAAATAGCCTCTAATGAGAGGAAGTTAAAATTTTGAGTTTACTGTCCAGAAACAGATTTCTGCTCTTCACTGTACGAAAATTCAAAAAATCAGAGAACGTGATCTGGTTCTGCAATTGTTTGACAGCAAGCACCTGGGTTTTATCTGTCTTTAATTAGTTTTAAATTTTCTGATTTGAGCAACGTAAGTACTTCAAAAAAATTCATCTTTGCAGGCTGTTATGTTTTTGACAGAATCTGTCTTTATTTTGCATTGTCTCTTATACAAGCTTTCTTTGTAGGTTTTTTTGTGGAAAAGTGCTACAAACACCTGGTATACAGTAGCTAATGTTAGAATGAGTTCTTGCAATCTGTCTTTACATAAACAAAGTGGATTAAATGTTTTGACTACTAACCCTCTAAATGAAGTTTATGAGAAGTTTTGTGTGAAGGAAGTTTTCAAGTGCCAAGAGAGAGGATGATGAAAGAAGAACAAGAAGGGACAAAAGCTCAAGCTTGGGGATGCTCATGGCACCCCTCTGCAATTTTCAAGAAGTCACATGCATCTAAGCTTGGGGATGCCCAAGGCATCCCCTTCTTCATCAACAATTATCAGGTCATCTCTAGGAATTAAAATGTAACATTTGCCGTTGGAGAAGCACCTGAATCTTGAGTTGTACATGATGTTCAAATCTACATTCGATATACTGATGATCTTATACTATGTTATATTTGCTGGAAATCAATTATGCTTCGTTTTTTCTTGCGGGATTAAGTGAGGTACTGTTAGTGTAATCAGATTCTTGGTGTTAAGTGATGAATTTGTTATTGTTCAATTTGAAGTGATGAGTTTGGTGTAAGTAATGTGTGTTATTACGTGATGTCATCTATCAAATTGAATTCAAACTGAATTTTCTATTACAAATTATGATAGTATGACAGCAAAAGAGCAGCAGAACCATGTCTTAACAATGTCTGAAAATTCAATTTCGACAACGAAATAACAGCAGTGAAAGAACAACAGTAATAAGCAACACCATGTCTAAAATTCAGCAATAATAAGAGTAACTACTTGTGCAACAATAATAAAAACAACAAAAAAATCAGTACTAACTACCAAAGCATTTATAAAATTAGTCAACTTCATGAGAACCATGTTCACGGTCTAACAAGAGCAAAATAAGGAAGCACGGACATAACTTAAATTGCCATGCCATCTACCAGAAACACAACTTGCTCCTCATTCCCAATCTTCTGGAGCACCTTGTGTGGATTGGAGCTCCTCTTGATCTTCAACTTATTGTTGATTTTCCCTTAATTTTTCCCAAATAGAAGCCACATGCATCCTCATCCTCTTGTACTCCTACTTGCTCTTCCTCTTGTTGCACTCCTCCTATCTCCTCTTTGCTCTTCCTCTTATACCCCTCCTCTACTTGCTCTTCCTCTTGCTTCTCTTCCTAGTGCTCTACAGATGTATTGGCAAGTGACCCTCTTGCCACAGGTATGTTGGCTCTATGTTTACCAACAAAAATACTTTCTTCCGTGGGTCTACAATTATAGGAAATTTCCTTGTGCTACTCCCTATTTGTCAAAAAAAAAACAGTGAGGGGATTCAAAATACTAATGTGTTCATATTTACCAATTAACTAATATGTAATTATCTCATGTGATATAACTAATATATATACCAATGTGTTCATATTACCAATTAACTAATATATATATATATATATATATATATATATATATATATATATATATATATATATATATATATCTGATGTTGAGAGTCTAGATGTAGACTCATTTGTTTGGATTGAATGTGCTATATATTGATAAAACATTCGATAAATATTAAGTCAGGCAATGAATATAATAAAATTGATAAAATATGAAGCATAGTTAGGGCTCCGTTGATTCAAAAGATTGTCAAAATATTGGTGTATGATTGAAATTCTATGGGAATTTTTCCTATGGATATGATCCTAAGAATCAAACATATTCCATAGGAAAAATTCTCACAAGAATCTTATAATACAAACTTCGTAGGAAATAACATGATCTCTAACCTCATGGAAAATTTCCTTCACCACAACCATACAAACTTTCTCTTACCATAGGATTCAACTAGACATGACATATCAATCCTATGAGTTACCTATTCCTACACTTACCGTATCCTACAAATGAAAGGAGCCCTTAGAGTTCTTATTACAGGAAATCAGTTCCCCAATTCTCATCGATAACTAGTTTTTATTTCTTCATCCTACCTATCTCTAGAAGTTGCTCTATCTACTCCATCAACTTGGCACTAGTTTTCTTTTCCTTCCTCTGTCGATTATATTACTTTCTTCAAATTGATTAGTTGGAACTTTTCCTTTCCTTCTTGTTGGGACGGTTCTCATTTTCACTGAGCGCTCTTGCGCAGCTAAATCTTGGTGGACATCACCAGGGGACGACGGCAAGGACCCATTGTCGGAGCTTGAGAAACCGGGCCACGCACGAGAGACTTGTGGCGAGGAATACTGTCCTTGACTTGGAAAAACGGTTGGTGGGGCGAGCATGCGGGACCTCGTTTTGTCTCAGTCGGGGATTATGCAGCTACGAGCAGGTTCCGCCATGTTCCTACAAGATGTACGAACTACTATTTACACTATTGGAAAACGTGTCGCTACCGACATATAGAGGCTTTGCCGAGTGACAAATCACGGTATACTCAGAAAAGCCATTAAATACCGAGTGGGCCAAAATAACACACCGGTAATAGTCGGCAAACACACAAAAAAGCACTCGACAAGGAATGTACATGGCAAAAGGCATGACACATGTCTCTTAGCATCTGAGCGGACGGCTCGTGACAGTGCGCGTTGTATGCCGAGTTTCCAGAAATAATTTTGGGTTTACCGCCATTTTCTTGAGTGTTGTCAAGTGTCTTCTAGAAGACACTCGACACAACTTAGGAGCGAAATATTAGGGAACTGGCCGCCATTTAGTCAAAATTGTTTGCCGAGGGCACTATTCAAGATATCTTCCAATATTCCGATAAACTGGCCAATTTATCGCTTACCGGTGTCTGACCGATAAGATAAATTAGCGGCCGATATGCTGATAAACTGGCCAATTTATCCCTTATTTTGGGTCGACTGATAAGTTCCCGATAATAGATATCTCTAACATTGGTCGAGGGTCTTTAGGATTGACACTTGGCAAACTGTAGGTAGGAAAATTATTTCCCCATCGCCACTTCTTCCCGCCTAGTGGAAGAAGGTTGTCGAGTGTCTAGGTTTGCCTTTTGCGCCTTTTTTCATTCCCGCCACTTTCTCAGCCCACATGACCCTATAAATAGCCCATCTCTTAGCCATGTTCACCACTCAGTTGGGTTAGTTCCTCGCTAGCTATGTGTTCATTTCAGTGCGTCCAATACAAATCATTCGAATTACCTTACTATATCTAACGGTGCATGTCATATCATATATATTTGGATTCACGAGCCACCGTTGGGATTAGCCAAGAGAACCGTGTGTTTGGTTTCATATGTGTTTGAGATTTTCTGGTCGCAGTATTTCCCTTGTTGGGCACTGCACGAGCCATCGTTGGGCTGTAACCGGTCTCAGATGTCTATTTTGTTAGTTTAGTCACTTTAGCTTCTTATCCAACTCCACCGACAACCACCTACCACGCTATGTGTTTGACTATTTCTGGTGGGCTCGTTATTTCTTGAGTGGCAAAATTTGGTTGGGAATTTCTGGCCGAAAAATTGGATGGGAACGATTTTGGATAAAAAAAACGAGCGGATTGTTTTTGAGGGAAAACTGGTAGAGACGGTTATAAAAAGGCCCCGTAGGGCCACTGCCATCTACTCATGAATTCACCCTTTCAATTACCTGTGTTAGCTAGTATGGATAGTCGTATCGCGTTCCTGGAGGAGATGTGTAGGTCCGTTGAGCCTGAACTCCGTACCGAGCGCGGCCACCGCGTGTTGTCCCGCACTCGTGGCATGGTCAAGCTGGACGATAAGTGGTGCTGGCGATGGTGAAAGGTAGCTGGCCACCGGTGTCGCCTGAGGTGGTCGTGGCGGCGGTGGTGGTGCAATGCGGTATGAACCGCCGCAAGGTGAAGGTGGAGGTTTGGGCGCCGCCATTCGACTTCTTCGTGCGATTTCATTCGAGCGAGGACTGCAATGGAGTCCTCCATGCCTCCCGCAACCTCGTCGACAACAGCGAGCCGCTTGCGATGAGCTGCTGGCATCGCGGGCACGGAGGGCGGGCATCAGAGCTATCATACCTAACAAAATTGAGATTCCAGAGATTCCCACGGGAGGTGTGGGAGCTCCAAGTCGTGAACCAGTTCATTAACTGGCTAGGTGGGCAGCTCGTCGAGATGGTCAAGCCGGAGCATAGCTGGTACCTAAAGGTGATAGCGTGGATGAAGAACCCATCCGAAGATGTTTACCTCTCTGCAAACTACCGACATGTGGCAGCGGCGTAGCACATCCCTCTGGCCGTTTTTGTCAAGTGCCGACACTCGGAGCGCCGAGGGCAGGCCTGGCACTAGGCAAATAGCTTTGCCGATGGAAAATTGATGGGCGTGTGGCGCCGTTGCCAAGTGTCTAGTGCACACTTGGCAACAACCTTACGACCGTTTGTCAACGGACGACCGTGATCTACATTTTTTTTGCCTTCGGACACTCGACAAACTTTTTTTGCCGAGGAAAATGCTACCGAGTGTCAAAGTGTTTGCCGACATATTTTTTTTATGTTTGCCGTGTATTCTAGATACATGGCAAAGTTGTCGATTCCAGTAGTGTTAGGGCCAATCTTTGGTTGTATTTCTTAACCCCTATCTCAGCCAAACTGTTGGGAGGATCACTTTCATATTTTATATTTATTATCCTAAAACATAGTCAAAATGTCCTAAAAAAGGCTCAAAACTAATAGACACGGCTGTTTGAGGGTACGGCTGGGGTAGCCAGTCCCATAGGTTCGGACATGTGTCGAAACGTCGCATACCCGACAATAATATTTTGGGGTGCCGAACATGGAGATGCTGGCACGACCAAAGATTGCCTTGCTCATCTAAAAAAAAAAAGATTGCTTTGCTGCTCGCGGTGTGAGCTTCAGCAGTTGAGCTACGCTACCATAAACAGTTCAGCCCCTCGCCGTGTTCGGCTAGCGACATCCGTCGGAGCCGGCTGTTCCCTGGCGGCCGCCATTGCTCTCTCGAGCGTCGTCTCTTGACATGCACCGCCTCCATCTCCTCCCGTCGACGCGCGGCCATTTCGTCCAGCGTCTCCAGCGTGAACCGGCGCATCAGCGCGCCTTCCGTAAGCGGCCTCCCCCTGAACGGCTCCCTACTCCTCGCCGTCCCCCTACACGCCGGCGCCACCGCGGGCCTGGTCGGAGCAGGCACTTCCTCCGCGGGAGATGCACCACCGGCCGAACAGCTCCTCGGCGTCGGCACCGCGGCGTCGACCTGCACGCCCAGCAGCAGAACCGCCTCGTGGGAGCACGACGGGGCGCAGAGGCACAAAAGCCTCGCGAACGCCAACGCCGCGGCCTTCGCAGAAGAGCAGCAGCGCAGACTCTCCTCCTCCATTGCCGGTGGTGGCCGCGGCACTACGGCAGGCTGCATCCACAGGTGCAGGCAATCCAACGCTCGTCCGTACCACGGGCGCTTCTTGGTGGCGGTGATCCTCGGGCGCGCATTCCTGCAATATCAAACGCGCGCACGCCATTGAACATATGGACATGTGGTCATGTTCAGAACTACTAGAACTATGATCTTATGGACCTTCTTACAAAGATTAAGAAAAAACAGAGGTAAAGAAAACACTGTAATCTTCTAGTGCTTGTACGTTTGATGCATACCTTGGTTGCTGCTGTGCGCGGTTGGAGCCCCTTCCTCTTGCTGCTGCTTCATCAGAATTTGAGAAAACGAATTCTACCGCTGGTAAATAATCGAAGTTGATGGAAATCTATTAATCACTTCCTGTCAGCTAATGGGTACTGTTTGCAGTAATGTTGCTGCTTGCTCCTGTTTCTCGTAGGGATATGGTGCTGGACATTGGTAAAGCAGAGAGACATTAATTTTTAGATACAAGGCTCAAAGAGCCCAGCTTTGAATTAACAAAGCCAGCACGGCAGATTACAGGGTACAAAAGCACAGCTTATAGGCCTAACGCAACAAGCAAACAGAAAATAAGAAAGAAAAGCTTCGCTTGGACCGTCAAGGCCATCGTCTTCCACCGCGGACGCCGCCGGAGCGAGGCGAGGCGATGCAGGAGGTACGAGCGACGGAAGAACGTAGATACATCGCCACCAAAAAGACCAAAGTTGCTACCTTGCGCCTCCGTCGTCGAAGAGGGACCCTTTCCCTCTCGCCCTGGCTCGAAGGGCGCCGCACCATCGGCCGACAGAGATGTTCACCGAGAACATGCAGGAGTAGCAGCTCAAAAGGCCATCGGAGAGAGTATGAACGGCAGCCGCGCCGAAGCTCCACACGAACGCCGCCATCAGCTGCAGCACTTCCACACAGCAAGACGCAGACTGCAGAGCGAGAACACACACTGGGAGGACCGGCACCAAGAAGACAGCAACACGCCAACCACCGCGCGGGGCTCACCGGAGCACCGGGTGCTCGCCACCACTGAAAGCCGTTGTAGCCGTAGAGGGGATCCCTATCCCCTCTCGCCCAGGTCCGAGGGCGCCGCTCCACAGGCAAACAGGAACTCCAGGGGAGAGGACACCACGAGCTGGAAGCACCCAAGCAGCCACCGGGCGTCGCCATTGCAGACCATCAGCACCGCCACACGCCATCACCGAGCACAGCCACTCACCAACCGCCCCTACAATCCCCGAACAGCGCCTCCCGGAAGGTGAGCGACATCGCAATGCCGCCGCCGCCCAAGCAGAGGATTAGGGTTTTCACCCAATAGGCAGAGGGGTTAGGAATGGGGAAAGGGACCTCCACGTCGCCTCCAAGGAGGGATCCGGCGCCGAGGCTCCGTCGACGTCGTGGCCACCGTCGGCCAGGGGTTTCCCCCGGTCCCGAGTTCCCTAGCACTATCCACCGGCCGAATCGACCAAAGGAAGGGAGCAGCTTCTGACGGAGACGTCGGTCTTCATAGATCTGACGCAGGGGTCGACGGGGGCCCCACGCGCCGCGCCACACACTCACCGTCACCCCGCCGTCCGCACGGCCAGGGTCACGGGCCAGCACCCACGGCCGCCGCTCGCCGCCGAGACGACGCCGCCAACACGATCCAGGGCCGCCGCCCCGGCGTCCTCCTCCAGAAAAGCCAACCTCGCCCACTGCCCATGGGGCAACGGCCCACCTCACGCCTAGCCAGCCGACCCAGCTACGGCACAGGGCAGCTCCTCCGAGATCCCCAATCCAGACCAACCACCTGCAAGAACCAAAAGACCGAGGTAGCCCACTTGAACGACGAACTCCAACGTCACTTGAAACAGCACACCGGAGGGGAGGTCGATGGGCAGCGAACGAGCCAGCACCCCAGCACGCCTGACCCTGCACCCGAGCAGGGAATCTCCGCGGCGGAGCCAAGCTCGCCGGATCTGAGCCCATCTCCAAGATCCGCGCTGGGCGCAGCCGCCCACCCAGCGGAGCCAGCACCCTGCAGCGTCGCTGCCTTGGACCATCATCAGCTCACGGAGGTCTTCAGGAGGTAGCTCGACGCCTAGGAGCGGCCGTCCGATCTGCGATTGGCGCGAGAGGAGGCAGGGCGAACGGAAGACACGAGAGGAGGGGTGGCCGGACGCCCCGCCGCCGCCGCTGGCCGGCCGGCGGCTGGCGGCGGCGGCGGCGAGACGGAGGAAGCGCCGGAGAAAGGGGAGAGGCTAGGGTTTTGGTCGCCCCCGGGTCGCCCGCGTGCGAGCGACACGGGAGCCCTGCTCGTAACATTCAGGGGTGTTTCCATAGGATTAGTTTCCGACATTAATTTTTTGATAGTGTAAATTGATTCACCAGTAATTTGAGTATTTATTACTAAACTTTCACCAAATCATTTCGGTCGAGCAAAATGAATGAGCACATTTATGATTTTGCACGTGAGTACAGAGGTGAATAATCAATAATTTGTTACACTAGTTGATTTGCACGGGCAACGCACGTCTCGAAATTATAACACAACATATTTTTTTAAATGGCACTCTTTTTAATGAGTTATATACAATGTGACGTATACTAATTTAGTCAAACATATTAGCAACGCTAATCTTCAAACCTTTGCATATCAATTAGTCGCATATCTCTTCTATGAAGTACCAAAAGTATACATTATAATCACTAAATGTATATCCTTAATTCTTACCTCCAAATAAAAAATTCAAAATAAATCATACCATAGATAAAAGGTGAAGTATATTCCATCAATAAAGTCAAAAAAAAAGTATATTCCATCAATGAGTTCATTATATACTCCAAATTTTAGAGAATATGGATTAAATACATCAAATGATCTTAAAATTCAGCGTGTAAAATGAAATTCAAAATATAAAAATAGCAACAATTCTTCAGCTGAAATTCTCATAATATAGAATGGTATGTAGCTTAAAATATGAAACTATGCTGCTTATTGCCCCTCTTAGTTGAGTCAAATATGGTGCATATTCCCAAGTAAATTCCAGTTAAGTACATCTCCACTTATGCAATGCAACTATACAGAATCAAAAGCATTTGCTCGAACTCGAAGTTATGAACTCAGTTCACCCCTGAAAAAGACAACCCATGCATGCATGAATTACGGATATAGGCAATAAGTATCTGAATTCGGACAGTGAACCATAGTTGAGAACAAAATCAACATATTGCACTAACACTTCCCGAAGGCACAATACAAACGGGCACTTAGATGACCTTCTAAATGTGAGCCAAGAGAGATTGTAGATTGCATCCTTCCTCATGCGAGGACTATCCACAGAATATTTATCCTGTAACAATCAACCAATGCAACTGCATGTTCTCAGTCTCACAGATCTTGCCCAGGGCAAACCTCATATCAGATACCTGAATCTTGCTGCCCTATTTGTGCACAAAGTCGATAGCCGGACAGTATATACAAATCGAACTGAATAATACACACAGATAAGTTCATATAACCACACTATAAGAGAATCAGAGTTCACACAAACAGATCTTTGGTATGGGAGTTACAGGAATGTCTAGTATGACCTCATCTCATTCTAAACAAAGGAATGACCTTTAACACCGTCAATGAAAAGAAATATATGAAATATCAGTATGGATCACACTGCTCTGTTAAATCACAATAAGGTCTGAAATCAGCAGCACATCAGACAATCTAACATGAATTCTTGCATGTGTAATTTAAACACGGGCATATCCAATTGCAGGCAATGCTTTGAAATCCAATCTGTCTGCCATATGAGATTGCATGGTATATCTATTTGCAGTCATTATTCCGGTTGCACAAGGACAAATCTGAGTACGGTATATGTGTACAGACCAATTCAGGGACAAAACCAAGCTAATTTTTTTTAATAATACATTTATTTAATTAAATTCGAAAAATATAACGGAAAACTACGAAATTACAGGAATAATACGGCCTCGGCCAGATTTGGGCCGACAAGACCTCGTCGGCCAGAGTTGGGCCGAAAAGTGCCCGTCGGCTGAACTCCAGCCGACTGCTTTGCATGGCGGGCCACGCCTGCGGCCGACAGGCCTTTCGGCGTCACGTGGCCTCCCGTCGGCCCAAGCCTGGCCGACCGCCCCTGATCGGCCAAAGCCTGGCCGACAGGGTGCTGAATAAGGCTCGGCCGAGCCTCTTCTTCTTCCTCGCGTTCTTCTTCTTCCTTTCTTCCTTTCTTTCTCACAGCAGCTCCCTGCTGCCCGATCTGTCAATCCAACCAACAATTCTTCCTGCATGTAGTGTTAGAGAGTTTAGGCAGCTCAGATATACATTGGGTTAGGATTTTGTGCAATTTCGTGTTGTTTGGTTAGAGCAATGGTTTAGTTTAGGTGGAGGTTGGTGTAGGGTGGTGGTGGTGGAGCGTGGTGGTGGTGGTGCAGCGTGGTGGTGGTGCAGCGGTGGTGGTGACGGTGGTTGTCCATTGAATCGGCACGCTTCAAGGGTATGCGTTTTTTTTGGCTAATTAGGATTTACTGTTAATTATGTACGCATTAGTGTTAAGGTGGCAGTGTGATATTGATATTGCTAGGTATTTGTTGCGGTACTAATATTAAGTACATACTTGTTGCCGATTATAACATTAGTGTGCATCAGTGTGGATCAGTGTATTTAAATTAGAGTATGTTTTTATCTGTAATAAGTGCGGATCAGTGTTTTAAATTTAGAGTTTGATTTCATCTGTAATTAGTCTGCAGTATGTTTTAAGTTTAGACTTTCATTTCATGCATCTGTGTTTTAAATTTAGTCTTTTAATTTAGCTACGCGAAGATATGGAACAAGTATACTTGATCAGTCCGGATGTGGATCAAAACCATCGCGCAAAGATATTACAGGAGCGTAGCCTCGAGCCTCTAATAACTCGAGGACCGAGGGAATATTGGCAGATACACCCTGCTTGGGAGGAGAGGTACATGCCTAATTTATTTTTGCGTGTCATATATTATCTGCATTAATTTTCTTGTTCGCTACGTATATATGATTACGAATTTATATTTGTTTGCTGAACATGCAGGTTGAAGTGGGCTGGACTTTTACCTTTCGCGCGTCTAGTAGAGGCCACTGATGAGTCTTCATGCATGGTGATAGACAACTGTCTTCTCACATGCTTAGTGGACAGATGGAGGCCCGAGACCCACACGTTTCACTTTCGATGGGGTGAGATGGCTCCTACTCTCGAGGATGTATCTTTCTTGCTTGGGCTGCCGTTGGCGGGTCAGCCCATAGGGCCGTTGCAGGCCCCAGAAAATTGGGAGCACGAGATGTCACTTCGCTTTCAGGGTATAAACCCCAATGCTGGAGTGTTTAAGTCAGAGAATCACGGACCTAAACTTGGATGGTTACTGGATTTTCAGGTACGCACTGTTTAATTTACATGCATCAATTTATATACAGAATGCAATGTTTCCCATGCATCGTTTCATTTCACTGACAGAATTTATTTTGAAATGTACAGATACATAAGTTTCCTGCTGGCATTCCGCTGAATGCTACACAAATCACTAGGAGCCTTGAAGCATATATCTTGTGGCTTATGGGGAAGGTGATGTTCACGGAGAACCATGTCACCACTATTAGCAAGAGGTACATCCCTATTGCTTTCGAGATCGCGAGTGCTACTGCGCCAGAACACATTACACAGAGGAGTTGGGGATCAGCTGTATTAGCGGCTACTTACCGAGCTATGTGCAACGGGTGCCATCTACTGTCGGATACAGCATCCATACTTGGATGTCCCTTGTTGTTGCAGCTTTGGTCATGGGAGAGGTTCCCAATTGGACGACCAGACGTGCGTGCACACGAGGCTTTCCCAGTGGATGCGTTTTTTGATGCTGATCACATAGACATGCCTACTTTTGGTTTTATCTGGACACGTCGTCAGGTATGTCTAATCTACATATTTATCACAATTGTTATATTTTTGCCGACTTGCAATAAATTTTGTGTCGTGCAGAGACGCTTTGCTCATTCGCAGATGAGGAACTGCTACGAGCCATTCAACGAGCAGTTCGACATTCTGAGTTCGGGAGCGGTAATCTGGCGACCGTACACGCAAGCAAAAAAGGAGGCTATATACCCGGGTGGTATGTCTGACCTGTGCACGAGAGATCGCGCGTACTGGATGACAAAATCAAAAATTGTCTTTGATATCTGCGTGGAGGAGATGGCCCAGCAGCGGGTTATGAGGCAATTTGGTCTACGACAACAGGCACTTCCTCTGTCGACAGAGGAACATGTCCCACCTAACATCCACGGGTAGGTTTAATTACGCATTGTTTATTTACGCATTATTCAATTACGCATCCACAGAGGAATTGTCTAACACTTACTACTACTGTAGGCTCACAAGAAAGGGAACTAATAGGAGCGCACTATCGTGGATGCGGAGGGTTGGCAGCTACGTTGCAGAGTGGGAAACTGCGACGACACGAGTCTGGCAGGAGGACCTCGTGTTTGATCCTGACCTATTCAATTCGTACCTGCAAATTTACATGACCTCAACCCGGATACGCATTACGTATGTCGAGCATCCTGAGCTTACACCGGCTCCTACTACGTGGGATATGTATCCGACCCAGTCTACTGCAGGCTCCAGACAGTACGCGGTAAGAGATTAGTTAATTCTTACAAATTTTGCAAAATTATGTACAACTTACTGATAACGATGCAAATTACAGGCTGAATTGACTTACCAGCTACAGACGGAGGTGTCCGATTACAGACGTTCCCTATCGTCTGGCCCTCTATTGGACCGGCCGCACCATCAGTCCTTCGTGCAGCGCTTCGAGCAGAGGCTGCGAGGTATCTACCAGGCTATCACGTGCACACGTGCGTCTGACGTCGATCACCGCCAAGCAGCACAACGCCCACCACGTCATCCACCGCAACGGCCACAGCCACAGCCGCAGCCGCAGGTGACGCCTCAGGATCGACATCAACCACGACCTCGTATGACGTCGCACAGAGCACCCTCTCCTGACCAGGCTGGAGGCTCGACGTCGCAGCCGTCGCCCAGAGCACCCTCTCCTGACCAGGCTGGAGGCTCGCATTGGCAGCAGCAGTTTAGTCCCACGACAGGCTATCAGCTTCGACCACCTCCGCAGCCACATGGTAAGTACCTTGTAAATTTGTATTCACCACGCTAAATGCTACGTACTTCTTTCTTAATGTTGTATTGCATCCAGGAAATCGTCCGTCTACGTCCGCTCAGCAGTCATCTGGATCCGCATGGGAGAGTGAGCACGACAGTGGGACCATACCTGAAGTACGCACACAACTGGACAATTGGATGGGTATGTACAATACTCCTCCACCCTACCCCACACAGGAGACGCAGGATGATGATGATGCTGGATCACTGATTCCTGGACGTGCGGTTGTGCCACCCAACAGGCTGGGTTGGACTCCGCCAGATCCAAACCTTGCCAGACCTCCGCGCATGCGCAGACGTCGTCCATGAGACTTCCGGTATATGTGGTCGACGCCGTGGTCAGTGATATCTTTGGGTCATATTCGTATTTCGATTTGTATGTCAGACATATATGTATTTCGATTTGTATGTGAGACATATATGTACGAGACATATTATTATGTATGTACGAGACATATCCTTCAGTAGTTCTACGAGACATATTATTATGTGAGACAACTCTCCGTTACAACTTCAGTAGTTCTACGTACATATATGTCTCACATATAACTCAACGATAACTAATTCTAATCACGTGGAGGTAACTGAGTACGAAAGTAATTCGAATCAACGACTTCACTTCCCTCTGCCACGTGCTCGTGTTGGAGGCATGAAGTCGTCATCACTATTTTCATCGACGACAGCCTTGGATGATCCACCACTCTTCGCCTTTGATATAGCCCTCTTCACTGCTTCAGCGTGAAGGAGATTTCCAGGCCCATCACGACATGCGCCAAAAAGCATTTCCATCCAACCAAAATGAGGGATCTCTTTGTTCACAAACTGTCCATCGGCAGGCCAGTGCTGGACATTCACAAAATCAGGGGAAAAAAGTTAGTACGATAACACTAGATTCTAACATAATATAAATTCGGTACTCAGTTACCTTCACGTGAAATGCATAGGCCTCCGGCGAAAAATGGATTATCTTTGACTTCGGTGTCATAGGCATGTCCCTAAGCCCCGCCTCAATAGCTTTTAGCTCATTAATTCTCTGCCACTTCCACCGCCACCCATCAATTTCATCCCTAATTTCTTCAGGGGTCATCTGGATTTTGGTTTTTTTGGCTATAATTTCTCCCACCTCACGAATGTTGCCCCACTCACTAACTAGCTCCCTATAACAGCTCTTGGGCCTACCCTCCCTAATACTACCTTCAGTCCATATTGCGGCGTGATACAAAACACACCACGACCTATGCTCCGAACTAGGACCCGAACTACCAGACATCGTTCCTATCCGACTGAGGAAATAACCACGCACCACACCCCTCCTCCATCACCAAATCTATTGGGGTATATATATAGGCTCACCCAGGAGAAGAAGAGCGGGAGAAAAATGGCGGGAGAAAAAAGGCGGGAGGTAAATGGCGGGAAAAAAAAGGCGCGAGAACTATGGCGGGAGAATTAGGGCGGGAGAAATATGGCGGGACAAGAAGGGCGGAAAAAATACCGGGAGCGACAAACGGGAGGGAGAGAAGAAGGCGGGAAAAATAAGGCGCGAACGGGCGTCGCCGGGAAGGGCTAACATGCACTGGTCGGCTGGGCCAGAGCCGACGGGACCTAGTCGGCCCAGCCATGGCCGACAGGGTCTAATCGGCTTAGCCCTGGCCGATTAGGTCCTCTGACACGCGCGGCGTCGGCCGACTACCTAATCGGCCCAGCCCAGGCCGACGAGGTCTTGTCGGCCCAAATCTGGCCGAGGCTGTATTATTTTTGGAATTTCGTGGTTTTCCGTAATATTTTTCGAATTTCATTAAAAAAATGTATTATTAAAAAAATTTAGCCAAAACCAACAACTAAGTCTAGTGTGGCATACTGCTTGCCAATGGCGGGGCCGTCCGACTCTATGTTTCCACTATCAGCCATCTTGTCCTTGCCGTTGACCTCATCCACCTTGCATCCGATGAACTGCTTGATGGAGAAACATGTGTTCGCCAGGTTGCAATCTTGTTGACGACGACTTCAGCAAGACGGCTACACAAACGATGGTGAGGATTGCTGTGGAAGACTGGTCGAAGGCAGAACGTGGGCAGTGCTGGGCGTGTGGATGGCGCTACAGGGAGGATAGGAGGCGCTGTGCGAACGCGTCTATGGCATGTTGTCGAGGATGAACTCAAGAGGGATGGGTGGAGGGCGTCGTCGCGCCTTGTACCTCCTATGCGTCGAGCCGTTCTTGCTCAGACGCCGGGAATCGACAGATCGATCTGAGCCGTCTTCCCCAAGCCCGATATCCTAGCTCGTCGTCTTCGATTCAGCGTCGTCCGGTCTCCCCAGCCTCCCTCCGGACGCGTTTTTTCCCTTTTCTCTGTTGGACAGAGCATCGAGGAAGAGCGCCGCCTGGTGCCCCTCGGCCGCGGCAACGAGCTCCAAAAGAACGCCTCGACGGAGCCGATTAGCCTCGAGGGCGACGGCCTTGAGCTCTTCCAACAACGCCTCCAGGTCGGCCGCGCCGGTGACCTGTGACCTCCGCGGAATTGAATGCCTCCTGAGCGTGGCGGAGGCGGTCGGAGACGGTGGGGACGGTGGCCTGGATTCAAGTCGGCGGCGATGAGGAGCCGCAGCGAAGGCGGCAGCGACCGAAGAAGGGAGGAGATAAGAGACGGGTGGAGGTCGCCGAGCCAGAGGAGCTTCAGGGGCGACCGCAGTCTCCGGTGCAAATGCCCTGGGCGGGGTCCTGGCGGGCGGCTACGTCGAGGACGGACCAGTGCGCGTGGAAGTGGGCCTCGACGGCAGTAGCGGCCGAGGAGTTCACAGGGGATTTCGCCGATGCCAGATTCCAGGAGGAGCGATAGCTAGCACGGGGACGCAACCTCGGTAGTTCGCCGCCACAGAAACCTCGGTAGTTCGCCGCCACAGGGGTAACCAGCGTCGTCGCCAGATGGCGCACGGTTTTCTTTTACATCGCCGAGCAGGGCAGCGCGACGCCGCCCGGGTCCAATCCTCCGCCAGCCGGAACTTGGGCACGGACGATCCGATCGCGGCAAGGCGCGGCGCTGCAGCCGGATGTACTTGCCGGTGACGCCGCCCGGTCCGCATCCTCTGGCAGCCGGAACTTGGGCACGAACGATCAGAGAGGAGAACAAAAAGAAACGAAAGGGTACGGTGGCAATTTGGTCATATTATGTGATTTGGTGGGAGGGCAAAACGGTCCAAAACGGACATTGTTGAGTTGTCAAACATTGGGACGATCTGAGCTGTTTGATCGGATATTAAACGGCACAGATTTAAATTATCCCAACATGTTTGCTCTTTTAATAGTACTAGTGAACGTGCACGTGCAACGCACGTATAATATTAGGACAAATCATTTAAAAAGTCTAACCTCATTTATCAAGGTGAACAGACAATATAATAAAATTTTCATGAAGGTACAATCGAATCAATTGCAAATATTTCTGTTGTATCAGCAAATAAAGTTCCACATAGTACATGCGGAAAGTTCAAATGGAGCTCAAGCTATATGTATAGCTCTTTTTTTTCAAAAATACGAAATCTGCAGGTTTTAGTTTCATAAATTCTTGAAAAAAATCGCAGATGCAGCTAGTGTCGAAATCTACAGGTGTGCCAAGTTTCAACTCAAAATGCATAGTATTTTGGTTACACAAAAAAGACAAATCTTTAAAATTCAAGTTTTTTTAAACTGTGTACTATTCACACCGAGATCCAACCATTTGTCATTTTTGTCCAACCCACAATATAACGAATTTTGAGTCGAAATTTTGCACACTTGTAGATCATATCACTATTTATATCTGAGATTGTTTTCCGATTTTTTGAAACATAAAAATGCAAATTTCAAATTTTTCAAAAAACAAGCTACATGTCTATAATTAACATGCCTTCCATCTCATGCCTTCGGTGATGACTTCTATCTTCTCCAACATCTTAACAGTGTCCCTAAAGATCACCGTTCCTTCACCCCCCATAACCGGGTCCATCTCCAGTACAATGTGTGTTATTCACACCTACAACCATTGCACACCATTGTTCAGAATTTTAGTTAAATAATAATTTTTAGTCTAATTACTCGATTAATCTGAGCAACTCGTCTAGCAATCCAAATGCAAGCAAACAAAAGCAGCAAGTGTTGAATTAATTTCGTTACCTATCCAGATAAGCTCGATACGTCGAGAAAAACCTCACACCAGTCGTGGTACATAATAAATCACGAGCTCCACTTCTAGATACATACTGAATTTGGTCTAGCTACTCATCGATTTTCAAAAAAATCTAGACAAAGAAGACAAAACGAATATTCCCTGAAGTCTGGCAGTAAAAAGCGAAGTTCAGATCATCAATGTTTTACATAAATTGCTGACAACTTACAAATCACTATGGATTTTTAGGCTTATTAGCAATCCAGAGAGACATGCTGGAATAAAAAAAAAATGACATTTAGCCTTGCAGTGCAATCATATAAATCCAAGACATCACCGTAGCATTATAATATAATTTTTCTGACCTCTTAAACATGTACGGCTGAAGAATCTGTCCGGTCCAAAACCTATGAACATGAATACAAGATACCATTTAATGGGCAAGTTTCTCATCTCCATCTTAATTACCAACACTGCTACTATTGTCGTAAAAAGGACCAAGTTTCTGACCATTCATTGCTCATCGGAAAGACAACAAGGTACAGTGCACAATACAAGAGGGTCAACTTGATCTCTTAAATTTATTTTTGTATCCAGTTACTTCTGTCTACATTGCTCCAAGATCATTGTAAACTTTAAAAAAAATGATAGTACCTGTAAGTTTTCAAAGACAATAGATTAGAAGTCCAAATACAAATACACCATGACTTGTCAGTTAACTATCTCTTCATTCTGCATATCCATATACCTCTAGTCGCGGGAGCTGTATTCAAAGGAAAATGAAGGAAATTATCAGCATAATTAAAGAATGACCGCAGAAGTGCATAGCTTAGCGGGGGAATTATTGAGTAGATTCAGTGATAAACCTTTTACATTAATCGAAGCTGTTACTACTGTTTGTTGCAGGTGTAAATTCACTATACATGACATTCCTGTCATAAAATGCTCCTTGAAATATTGCATAAACACATAAATGTATGACCTGTACAAATTATGAACTCAGAGCACAGTTTGGCTTGTTGTTTTTTTGAGAAATAGAAGTCTTGCAAGTATCAGAAAATAATGACCTGCAAAAACAAAGGGACTACATTTAGTGAAAACAAATATACCTGCATAATAAAATGAACAGCATAAATACAGGTCCTCCATTCAGCTGAAACAAATATACCTGCAAGATACAATGAACCGCAGAAACAAAGTGCATTCGCTTAGCTGAAACAAACTTACCAACAATGTGTGTTGAGGAGGTAAATGATAATTCAATTCATACATACTATTTGTGTGTTATCACTCCATAGGCATGTTTCTTCTGATATCTATTGCATGCGTAGACCGAAAATAACATCTACAGTTTAGTGATCCAGCCGACATCCTGACTCCTAAAATCTTGACTCCTTGAACATAGTCTTAGTACTCTTTAGTCTTAGTACTCAATAGCAATGTATCTCTATTTCATAAAGGCTGGGAAAAATATATCTAATTAGCATCAGGATTATGCAATTAACTGCTCACTAACTCACATGTGTTATTCAGATATCTTCAAACCATGCTATTCGCGCATCACACATCAGACATGTTAATACAAAGCTGAAAACTGGTCAAAAAAACTAACCTGTTAACACAAAGAATCATTGTAGAAATTTCTGAAGTTAAAAAAAGGATAAGATCAAGAGAGCATTACTGAATGTCTGTTGCTGGCTTGCTGCTGCCTAATGCGGTACTGCAGCCTGCCTCGACGGTCCATTGTCCATGAATTCGTGAAGCCTCGCGTCTGGACCAGCCTGGTGAGCACATCTTGTAGCCGATCTGCACGGTCTTCTCCTGCAGGACGCCAAGATCCATTACCGCGAAGGTGTTTAGCAGCGTTATGCTGGAGATTTGTACATGGGCGACACCCTGAGGGTATCCATCGTGTGTACGCCACGACGCCCGGCATCCGCTCATCCGCGCTGGGGCCTGGGGGGAGAGTGTGCGTGGACTCGCTCATCCGCTGATGGAGCTGCTGGGCTCCTGGGCGGCGACGCGCTGGCCGGCGTCCTCGTGTGTGTGCTTGGCGGCGGGCAGGCTCCCTTTGGCGGAACGCCAGGGCGGAGCCTTGGAGAGGAGGGCGTCGGGGTCACGATGAGCTTGCCGCCTTTGAGTCCAGCCGTGGTCGAGAAAAAGCAGGACGCCACGCTACAAATCAGATGGTCCGGCGGTCCGTTCTCCTACCCAGCCACCATGTCCAGCATGAGGAGCAGCTCGAGTCCGGGATTTGACCTTACGGGTGATTGAGCAGAGTTTGTATACGCAGCACCACGGGTGATTGAGCAGAGTTTGTATAGGAGGAGAGCAGAGTTCTTATGGAAGTACAGTTTTTAACAGTTAAAGTCCGTGGCAATTTGGTCATATTATGTGATTTGGTGGGAGGGCAAAATGGTCCAAAACGGACATTGTTGAGTTGTCAAACATTGGGACGATCTGAGCCGTTTGATCGGATATTGAACGGTACAGATTTAATGTATCCTAACATGTTTGCTCTTTTAATAGTAGTATAGACTAGTAGGCATGTACGTGCAACGCACGTCTTCACGATTAAAGAGGCGATTTATAAATAGGAAAGATCATATCAGGATCTATATGGGTTACTTCTTTTACATTTATGCATTGGTCTTACCAGTGTGTTGCAACTGGGAAAAAAAAATCAATGAGACACACAATGTAAGTAGTCGTTGGTGTTGTAAGATACTATTCAAATTTGCATTTCAAAATATTTAGTTTGAATTCAAACTCAAGTTTTTATGTTTGTAAGCGTACATAAATGCAAAAAATAGACGAATTAATCCTATACAAATGCACAAAAGGTACACAAATTTCTTATATACAAATGGACAAAAGATACACAAAATCTTTTATACACTCATCTTCGCGTAGCACAACATCACCAACTAAATACACACGTTCAGTCTAACACAATAATATCTAGCTAAATACCTGTGCGTTTCTATGAAAAGGATGGTTTCATTTCATGAAGGGATGTGTCAAACTGGGTGTCTAGGTCTAAACGGAAAATAACTCCCAAGCTAATATGCTACTGCATGAATACTAAATTTGATTTTTTTAGAACAATTTAAATTTCTGAAAAAATTGGCAACAAACATATCATATTCAAGTGTTCTACATACGCGCAAAGTTTGGTTAAGAAATGATATTTGTAGTGCTTTGTACAAAAAAATGGAATCAATGACCAACATGAGATTTTAAAAAGTTCTTTTAGAGCATTGATTTTGTTTGTTTTACGATAAAGCACCACAAATCTTAGCTTAAAGTGTTACACTTGAGAGATATACAGCACCGAAAACGGCTTTTGAATTACATAGAAACCAGAGTAAGAGTATCAACTGCCTCATGTAGAGGTTGCTACCATCTCCCTTAGCTTGTACACTGTACACATCATCAGTTGGGGCAGCACCATACCGCTTGGTTAGGTCTTCAATACTGGAGCTGTAATTGATATACCAGCAGCACTGGTATAAAGCATAGGATTACTCTTGTCTTCAAGTACGTCACCGCGTGCCAAATAACTTCCCTGATATGCAGCACTCTTGAATGAAGGGATGCGATTTTGGACTGTATTTAGCATTGCTGGCCTGAGGGGATGACATAATCATGTCTGAGTCTGACCCTCCTTTCTTGGATTCCTGTGCACGAGCATGAATTCCATTCTCACATGAAGCATCTCTTTGATCTTGGTGAATACTCCTTTTTCTCCGAGTAATTCTTGTGTTTTCTCGAGGTAGGCTGTCTACTTTGTCGGACATCCGTTTCCTGCTCCTGTCATCGGTGGTCTTGCTTCCATCCCTGCTATTCTGTTCTCATGGTCGACAAATTTGTCGAGAGGTTATCTGATACATTAGCCTTACCAGATTTAGCTGCTAATTTGGATCTAGAAATCTTGCTTCTGAAAATTAAATTGCTTCAAACTCACATCATTTACTATGTTATTCAAGCAGTGTGGTTAGTTAGCTAATTCACTCCGAAAAAATCCAAAAGCATATTTACCTTGCACCATGGAATCCAAGCACTCCTAACATCCTACTCGTAGGCCTTCGGCTGGTCCACTATTGCAGCAAATGATTGTGCAGCAAGAAAACAACGATTAGGTAAGTCTATTTAGCGTGTATACTTTCTTACGGTCCACTATTGCAGTATCTTTCTTGTGATAGATAAATTAGGAAAGGCGAGAATAAGAGTTTGGTAAATCATAGATAAACTGAATCTTTGGAGCTTGCAATTACAGCCTCCAAACTCCCGAAGATAATATTACTAACATGCATGTAAGGTTTTTTTTATTATCAGCAATGACACTTTAAGCACATCCCTCCGTTTGTCTTTATTCTTTGTGTGACCTGAACCTCAAAACATTTTTCGACCACAGTTATACTTATAAGTTTTTTTTTTCAAACAAAGAGATATAGGATCAATTATGGATGCTTCCTGACGGAATTTCAGCAAACAAAAAGGCACTACCGGTGCTAGTTTTCTCCTTACTCATCTTGAATTCTTGATGTTATGAGTTTGCATTAGAAGGAACAATCTTATCATGTCAGTCCACATTGCCTGAACTCCCAGCCACCTGGGCAGTGGGTACCAAGGCCTCCAGAGCTTCCACCTCATGGACAGCAACAAATTGACTGAAAAAATGAGAAGCACAGGCAGAACCCATCCCTGATGTGCAGATTCCGGTACCTGCAGCACCAACTCAATTCCAATTCTGCAAGCGTAAGAAGCACAACCCGCTTCAAGGATTGTTCCAAAGCAGAGTATATGCTGTACAAGTGCTACTGACCTGGCCGTCTCAGTTCTATGTGGAGCCGCCAGCCGCGACTGCACAACTGGGATGAGCCACGCATCGCCGGCCGATCGACGAAACCGGCGGCGCGTGTAGCAGGTTGGGGTGGAGTGGGCAGGCAAGGGACGGATCTGCGCGGAACAGGACAGGAAGGGACACCGTCATGGAGCTCCGCCCCGCCCAGCCTCTGGCCCGCCTCAGTGCCGTCGTGTTCGGCAGCCGGAACGGCGACATGCAAAGAACAGGCTGCGGCACCACCGGCGGGGGTGTTCAGACGGAAGCGGGCGGCCTGGGGCCCGACTGCCGAGCGGGAAGACGGGGGAGGGCGGCCGGGGAGGAGGCCGGGTCGGGAGGAAGCGAGGTCGGGAGGAGGCGGCGGAGTCGTCGCGGCGGCAGCAGAGGACCGAGAAGGCGTCTCCGCCCAGGATCTCGGCAAAGTTTATTCGGTCGGCGTAGCGTAACTCACGAAAAGAACAAAATAACGTTTCGCGTGGATTGTGTTTGAGGTGCTCAACACCGAACGTGCAATCTCAGCCTTTGATCAAATATTGGACGCATATGATTTAATGTATGCGGCATATGTTTGCTCTTTTAATAGTAGTATAGATATAGATAGATTTAGGGGTGACTGGCTCACCTGTAAAGTATCGGCAGGATTCGAACCTGCGCGGGCAAAGCCCACATGATTTCTAGTCATGCCCGATAACCACTCCGGCACGACCACCTTGATGTACGTCTTGCGTTGGATGCCTATAATACTTATAGAGAATAATTTATCATTGTTTGGCATGTTACGCGCGGTTTGGCCTCAGTACACAGGGGAAAACGCCGCTATGTCGGCAAATATACGAGCTACTAAGTTGGTGCTCAATGAGTGAACCTAATGATTGCCGAAACGTATACATAGTTCTTTTACATTCTTCTTGCTCTTCGCCGGCGACCAGCCCGCCACCATCTTTGGTGGAACTTTACAACTCCGCGAAATCTAATACTAGCAAAATGGCATGTGAGACTGATCTTCTCTTGTGGCCAAGCCTCGGTTCAGACTAAAGTTGGCACCTTTCCTTGTAAGAGAGTGCACGATCGAAGACTAGTGGCGTATTAGCTATGAGTAGGAGTGTTCATTCATAAATGACATACTAGATGCTACTCTAGGGTCACACAATCCCATATTTGTCTAATCATTGCATGATTAATTCTAAAAACAAAAGTCATTAGGTACGTCGTTATAGTGGAGAATCTCGGGTTGTTAGTTTTTTTTTTTTTTGTACAAAGTTCTCTTGCTGCATTAAACCACTGTCGGTGGAGTACATATTACATAGAGGACCCTAGAGAAAAAAGAAATTACAACATGGTCCTGAAAGATTACATCGAAGACCCTGGAACAGAAGATGAAAAAGCAATCAAGTCCAGCTCTTCTTCTTGCTCCTTCTCCACCGAAATCATCACGCATCCAACTACGGCCAACCGCACCACCACCGGGGACGGCACCACTTGGGGTACTACGGCGGGAGCTCACCGCGTCGGAGCCAGAGGGCCTCCTAGATGGCTCAAAAGCCTGGAGGTAGAAGAAATCCCTGCGGCAGCAAATCGCCATCGACCAGGGTGGGAGTGGCCACCATGAGGCCAGAGAAATCAGCAGCAAGGCAGCCATCTGCTGCCAGCATACGTCTGCTGAGGATGAACTCCCATCTAACTCAGCTTTGCTCCTATCTTGCATAACACCAGAAATCGAGGAAGAGGAGCAAACCACATCTGGAAGAACACTAATTTGCAGCAAGAACCACTCCACAAAACAGAAGTACCTCTTCCTCCCCTCGCCTCCTCGAGCCGGCCGGAGGAACACGGATCCACTCCCGAATCGTGAAGCAGGTGATACGGCAAGCAGTTTTATTGAAACGGCCTCGATCTTCCTTCGCTCTGCAAGTATTCCACCACGAAATCAACCTGCAAAAGAAAGAAGAGCAGTTTCCGGCGCCGCTGCGATCCACCGGAAGCCAGCCGAGGAGGGGGAAGGACGCCATCAAGGCAAACGCCATATAGGCAAACAAAGCTAAAGCTACTAAACTACCTAAACTACTCTGTACATCCCGCGCTGTACTCTCTCCACCACGCCGGACGGCAGCGCCGCCGGAGAGGCGAGCCGAGCAAGCCGGGGCTCTGGCGGCGACTCTCAAGGAAAGAGCGGAGGAAACGAGAAGAGAGGGGTGGGGAAAGAAAGAAGAGACTCCCTCTCAGAGTCTCAGGTCAAGACAACGGGTTGTTAGTTTAGTAGTACTATACATACTGGCTTGTTTTTCTTTTCCTGCTATAATGCTACTATGAGCCGATTGCGAAGTGCGTAGTTTCGCGTATCATGAAGGCATGTACAAAGGTTGGATCGATAGCTGTGATATCTTGTACTCATCCAAGTAATTAGACAGCATACGGCACTAAGTCAGCTAATACAGTGACATGGATAGATTATCTATAAGTTTATTTTAGAAGCTAGAATTATAATTGATCAACAAAAAGAATTCATTCTGTGTTGACGATCTTGCCTCTAGGTACTGTATATACAACAGTATATACTTGTGTCGTCTCCCACGGACATTGGCGTGACTGGGCATAATTAGCTCTCCTGCACGGCTGCACCTCCAACCCAAACCCATGTGTTGAATATAAATATATTGTCTATCCTCTTTCCATCAGTTCGGACTTTTGGTCTACATGGCTAGTGCAGCAATTTTATATGGTATCAGAGCCAAGAGGTCTCGTGTTCGAGACCCCGCTCACGCGGATTTAAAAAAAAAGATCCCGCGGCCCGGTCCTATCCCACGCTAAGGACTAAAATAGCCTAGACGTGAGGGGGAGTGTTGATTATAAATATATTGTCTATCCTCTTTCCATCAGTTCGGACTTTTGGTCTAGATGGCTAGTGCAGCAATTCTATACCATGCATGCTGCCAGTCGGCTGCACTTTATATAAGTGACCCGCTAATTAACCGATGTTTGCTTCCCTCGAGCTATCATTTGCAACGATGGGCGCGCAGTACTGCTCCTGGTTGCTGGGGTTCCTCCTGCCGTCGCGGTGGGAGGCGGAGGTCGCCATTTCCGCCGCGGCACTTGTCGCCACCATGGCGCTCCTCCTCGTTCTCGACCAGACTGCGTCGAGCACGAGCGCCACCTCCGCGCCTTCTTCCACAGCTGAAGTCGGCCGGTGCCGGAGACAGAGACGGAGCCGCCGCGCGAAGAGAAGCAAGGCGGCCGCCGAGCTTGGACGTGCAAGCGAGGTGAGGATGATCGATCCTGACTGCGTATACGGCCGGCGTGCACCTCCCTCTTTGGGCGTACATTGATCTCCCTCAAATGACAACACCATTTGATCCCTTGACCAACCCCTGCAGATCGAAACTGTGGCTGATGGATCTCCCTGTCGGGGCACCACCGCCGCCTACGTGATCAAGGTACACTTTCATCGCAATTCCAGCACACCTAGCTATAGCAGACCACAGGCCCTGCGTCTGTGTTCTTACTTGTTCTTACTCGGCCGACAGGTGGAGCTGGTGTCTGCCAAGTACCTGATCGGCGCCAACCTGAACGGGACCTCCGAACCTTACGCCGTCATCTCCCTCGGCGGGCAGAGGCGATTCAGCTCCATGGTGCCTAGCACCAGAAATCCCGTGTGGGGGGAGGGATTCAACTTCCTGGCCGGAGAACTACCAGCTGAGGTGTGAACCAACAGTGCGCCGTCCTTTTTTACTGCATTATTCTTTGCTGATCTTTCTTAGCGGTTAAATTATTAAGAATATTTTATTTGAACAACATCATTTCTTTTTTTTAAATAGACTTGTTTAGAACCCATTCACACTAGTCCCTTTTACCGGCTAATCATCATCACACTCAAATTATGGTAGCCTACTATCCCTAAGAGAGACTCTAATCATGGATGTCTCGGTTCAAAAAGTGAACTAATAAAAAAATCCGTTTCTCAGTGTATGTATATATATGTATAGTACTGGCTTGCCGATGAACTTTCAGCACTGCGGCAGAAAGTAGCATGATAAAAATAAAATCAAAGGCAACTTTGCTTTGTCATAATCATGTGGCAGATTTTTTTTCTTTTCTTTCCTCCGCAGCAAATTTCCCCAGAAAGATAGTGGTCCAAAATAGTACGGCATAATTTACACTGCACCTGGAGCGTCCCAACCCCAGATTCGAGTTTTATATGGTGAAATGAACAATGACCTGCAAAAAGTAATCTAAAGTAGCAAGCAGCATGATCAATTTCGTCAGAGTACAGTGCGTGTGCATATGCTTGCATGCAGGTGCAGCATCATGGCTTCTTGAAGCAACAATCCTTGTACTGCTCCTGTTAATGATTCAAAAGCAAAGGTGTCATGGAGAACGAAGTGGTAATTTTTTTTTGAGAGTACGCAAATGCGTAACTTATTTTTATAGAAGACAGAGGTTTGAGTACAATAAAGTGATCGTCCGTTGCGCACAACACTGTCACACAACTCCACACCGGCTAGTCCGAAGACAGCCCCACAAACACAACAACAACAACAACGAGAAAAGCCTATCCGAAACTAAGCAGCAAGGCCGCGTCTCAACCGATGCCGCCGCCTCCAAGAAGAACATCTCCATCCTGACATTCCTCGTCGACGCACCATCCTAAAGGAGGTGGATGGCGGGATTTGGTCCATCCAGAGAAAGGCGTCGTCTTGGCCACGCTAGCGATGGTGTGCATAGCGCCCCTGCAGAACAGTCTTGGATAGCGGCGAGCGCCGGAGGAATGCAACCTAGGACCTCCAGCCGTGTCTCCAGCCACGATACTCCCAACAGAGGGACGACGTCGAGGACGCCGCTATCGCGCCGGTCGAACTCCAGACCTAGGCTTTCGCCCGGAGACATAAACCAAACCGGAATGAGAGCGAGTACGGTGTCGACACACCTCGGCGACGCCTCCAAGAAAGGAAACGACATCCACGGGCGTCGTCGTCGCCGGCCCGACCGAAGACGGGCAAGACTTTCGTCTAGAACGTCGCACACCTCCCCTCTTCGCCCACCGGAATGGGGAAACCATCCACGTTGCTCACACCGCCGCCGTCGCAGCACTTCAATGTCGTTGCCGGAGCGTCATGGTCCGACCGTGACCGGCACCAGCAAGAACCACCCTTCTCCCCATAGCTCGCTCCGTTCTTCCACCCCCAGCCTGGTCGAAGACCCACCGTGCCACAGCTGTCGCACTCACGACAGCTACGCATCACAGCCGTGGCCCTCAAACCCAGATCGGACCTGGATGGGCCCAGATCTGGGCCGCGCGCCGCCAGCCGGGCCACCGGCGCAGCTCCTCCGCAGCAGGAACGCCGCCTCCAGGAACGAGCGAACCGAGCCCACCGCTGCGCCACCAGGCCTCCTCCATGGCCCGGACCACCTCCAGGACGTCGGCGCCAAGGTCTGCGTCGGCGCCACCGCGCAACGCCTCCTGGACCCGCGCCATCGCCTCCATGGCCCGTCTCCTTCCTCGCCTCCCAGCTGCTCCGCCGCTCGAACCTCCAGCTCGCCGTGCGCCGCCGCCGACTCCACCGCCGTGCGCAGCCCGGAGACGCCCTCCTCTGCGCGGATTCGGCCCGTCGGGGCGCGCGCCCTCCTCCCCGCCGCCTTTGGCGACCGGGTGCCGCCACCACCGCCGGCGCCGGCGGCGGCGACGGCCAGGGAGCTCCGGTTGCCTGGTGGTTTGGCGGCTAGGGTTTGGCCCCCCGGGGTCGCCCGCGCGTGCGACCCGGGAGGGGATGGGGTTGGTGTTCCGAAACTGGATTAAGTGGTAAAATTTGGCTGGCTAGATTCATATGCCCACCATTTTTCTTACCCAGAAGCTGGAACTGACACATTTTAAGTGAAAAACGACGAAACAATATGCTGCTGCGCACATTTGATGTCAGAGATCTGTGCTTGCTTAAATGTGTGATACATTCTTATTTTCTGGATAGGTGACCATAACAATATATGACTGGGACAATGTATGCAAATGCAAAGTCATTGGATCTGTAACTTTAGCTATTCTCGGCAAAGACGAAACAGGAGCTACTTGGTACGACCTCGACAGTAGATCTGGCCAGGTTGGATATGAATTTACAAATAATCTCAGTGCTTAATCGCAGTAGCCACCATGAGTACGCTTACATCAAGTTAAGCATATATTTACAAGGCAAAATTCTGTTTGCAGATCTGCTTGCGGATTAGCTCAAAGGAAGTGTTTCCGACTTCTGATAGGTAACATCGATTTGAGAAAAAAGAACAGCAGTATTTCTGATGCAAACATCCTCATTATTTCATCAAATGTTTCCAGCTTGTTTAAGCAGTATACTGGAGCTAAGTCCCAAAGAAAGATGGTACTCGATAAGCAACGGTTGGCGAGGATTGAAGACAGTGGTCCTCTGCTTGAATTTCCTCACGATGAAGTATTAATTCTTGACAAATGATAATTGCAAATACAATATATTGCATACTCATCTGAACCGACGTATTGCCTCTTCTACTTCCAGACTGTTCACCACAGTTTTTCTTGTGCTCTGGAGAGGTCTTTCTTGCAATATGGGCGTATGATCATCTCCTCATGGCATCTGTGCTTCCACTCTAATGTATTCTCCAAGCAATTGATGTAAGTATATTTTCTGCAAATGTGAAGCCAAAACTGATCCTTGTACAGTTTTAACTGATGAGTAAGATAAAGAACACCAACGATGACAGATAATCCATAATTTATTACTCCATTATACCCATCTTGCTAACCAACTAACACAAATCAGGTAATTGCTGCAGAGAACATTAAATAATAGTAAAATCAATTGTTATTTTTTTTTGCTCAATATTCATCCTTATATGATTTTCTTAGGTTCCTTTTTTTTCCTTAGAGAAATTTGAGTCCCCTTTCTAAGGCCTACAATTATTTTTAGGTGATTATTCCTCTGCAAGACATATATGAGGTATGCAACCTATGAAGCTCTTATTATGACCATAGTATTTGGTTTTTATTGGTTGAGATGGTTGACACATGCATGATTTCACCTTGCAGATAAGGAGAAGCCAGCATTCCCTTATTAACCCAGCTATTACATAATTCTTCATACCGGCGCAGATGGTCATGGAGCCTCCATTGTGCTGCCAAAAGGGTAAACTACTTTCAGTCGGCGTAATCCTGGAGATCTTCCTTGACGCCAAAATTAGAAATTATTTTCCGATGGCATAATTTTACAGAGTTAGATAAATCACATTCCTAATTGGAAAACTAGATATACCATTATGGATTCAATTTGCAAGTTTTTTGAAAATTCGTAAGATTAAATCACATGCCTAATAGGTGATATTATGGATTCTAAAATTCAACATCAGTGATCTTGAGCTAGACCATTTTCAAGTTGATAGTCCTTCAAGAGTAAATCTGTACTGCTGAAGACAGCAAGAGCACAGCAAGTCCTAAAAATAGTCTACTGTGTTGTTTTCATCTTCCATGTTGGAAAACTATTTATATATCTTCCCGTTGAGCATTCCTGGTTTCATGTTTCAGGAAGCGTCAGGTACAAGTTCACATCCTTCTGGAACAGAAACCGTACCTTTCGAGCTCTAGAGACAGCGCTACAGTGTTATCGAGCAACCGTGGATGCTGAAAAGCAGGTATTCGAAGAGCTTTTTTTTTATCTGCTTCTGGTGAAAACCACCTGACAATCTATACTGGTACAAGCAGGTCAGAGCACATTTTCTTTTTAAAGAAGAAAGTATGAGTGTTACGAGCAGCAGAATAGACAACATAAAGACAGAAGACAGAAGCATTGAACTGGCTACCACATTCCAACCATTCATCAATGAACAAGTTCTTGTAGATGTAACCAGTGTGAGTATCTCAGTTTAACTTCCTAATTTTCATATCCATCATTTATATTTCACTTTCCTAATTGTCAACATGATATCATCTTTCAGAATACATTCCCTGGTACACCTGAGAAGTTTTTCACCGTGATACTAGGTGACAATGCAATGTTTTTTCAGCAGTACCGAGATGCACGAAAAGATACAGATTTAAAGGTGCACATTTTTTGAATTGCACTATTGGCATATCCTTCTCATGGTCTCAATTGTTTCACCAAGTTGGCTGCTACCAGCTTTAGCAAACATAACAGTTGAAGATTTCTTTTCTCCAGCTGAGAAAGTGGTATGTCTCCAATGAGTACGGTGGAAATGTTCGTGAAGTAACTTTTAGGTCGCTATGCAACAGTCCTCTGTGTCCTCCGGACACCGCGGTAACAGAATTGCAGCACACTTCTTTCTCGAAGGACAAAAGAAACTTGGTAACTAATAAACAGAACTGATAGGTTCACTGTAAATCAAATTTCATGGTGTTATTTCATCCTTTAATGCAAGCATGCATCCCTATTTGATTTCAGATCTATGAAACAAAGCAGCAGGCACACGATGTTCCATTTGGCTCTTACTTCGAGGTATTTGGCATACATCTTCTGACATATTCCACATCCCTGATCCTGACATAGTAAAAACAGAACAGTATCTTTTAAAACGCCTGCAAGTTAACTTGTGCCCTTCTGGACACAACTTTGATAACATTTGCCCGCTTTCAGATAATTGTGTACTATAATAATTAGAACATAAGCTTCATGGTTTTTAACATAATAGAACACTCATATATACCATACTAAGAAAAGTTCTTGTAAACAGCAAACAAAATTCAGATTTTAACCACTTTTTTCCTATGTCAGGCCACAAAAATTTGGGTTTTCTAGTAGGTACGTTAATTATTTTCCCTGCATGACAATGTAGCTGATGCCTTGGTTTTACTGTTGCAGATCCACTGCAGGTGGTCTCTGAGAACGACCTCTAGTTCAACATGTCAAGTGGATATAAAGATCGGTAGGTTGAACTTCAATCAAGTTTTCTTTTATACAAAAGTCCTACTGAGTTTATCCAGCACAATATGCATCGGGTAAATACTACATTTGAACTTTGTGCACCTAATAGGTGTCAACATGAAGAAATGGTGCATTTTGCAATCAAAAATAAAATCTGGAGCAACTGACGAGGTATCCCACACCATCTTATCCATTTTAAGGTTTCCTAGGAAAGAATAAGGGCTGGCAAATAGAACACTGATACTATTCACATCTATAGCATGATAATAAATGACATGGTTTAGAATCCTAACCGTTTGACCTTTTTTCATAATAATAACTGTATCGAAATATCCAGCATCAGAAGTTGATGAAAGAACAAAATGTTCGGGCGTCAGGCAAGCTCTTCGCTTGTTAGGCATCACTGTCTTACAACCACAAAAGTAGAAATATGAAAAGAATATGATAAAATTACTCCAAGTTGATCTGCACCACACAAGCCTCAATTAATGTAAACCATAGAAACCATATAGGAAATTCTACACTGTACTTTGATATTTCACAAACATCATTTGACAGTGTCTTCCTAACATGATCTGGACCTTCTGGTGCAGTACAGGAGAGAAGTTTGTAAATTTTGGAGGCTGCCAGTGATTATGCCCTCAAAGCTGAGCCAAAAGACCCAGGTAGAGATGACAATGTGGCGACATCCTCAGCATAAAAAACTGCAGAAGAAAACCACCTGTATAGTTCCATGGACACGGCATAAATACAGACATACTGTAAAAGGGGCTGCCAGTGATTATGCCTCAAAGCTTCATCAAAGAGCCAAGACAGTGATGCTATTGCAACATCTCCTCCCTATTGCAGTTGAAACGACCAAAAAGGTCCACCCTCGGACACAAAATGCTTCTATCTCAAAGTGTTGACTGTCCAGAAGGAGAAGAATTACTCCTGCAACGTAGCATATCATTGTGAATAGGCCAACCTGGATCCAAACCAACGAAAAGAAGATTGCAGATGATCCTAATCCATCTCATCCCTGTAAAATCCATGTACTTTCTCTGTTATATAAGTGACCAAACAAAACTTACATCAAATTATCAACTGACCTAAAAAGAAGCTGACTTTTCTACACCCTATGTTTGTACATGAACAACGGACAACAGGATGGCAGACCTTATGGTAATGCTATAGATTATTTACATATACTATAAAGTGTGCCACCTGGTTTCCAGTAACAGTAAGGCTGCAATGATGAGTTCATGACTACAATCATGCTTTCCGTGACCTGAACTCGTTCTCAAGTTTCTTCATCTTTGTCTCTTGCGCTTTGAGATCCCTTTCGAGTTTATTGATCTTTGACTCTTGTTCTTTTGTTACCAGAGTGAGAGTCCTGACATCTAAAGCCCCAGAGAGTTCGTTCAGTGACTGGACCTGTAATAAGGTTGAGAAGAATTAAGCCGGATTTACTTTCTGAAAGGTTTATGAATGATTCACATTTCCCATTGAAAACTAGTCACCACTTCAATTCAGAATCAGCTAATAATTAATTGTAAGTAGGATTCAGAAATTATAGCTTGGGATAGAAAATATTAATGTTATATAATAGTGAAACATAAATGTATAGAAGGTTTATTTTAGACACGGAATTCATTATATATGATACAAGTATAAACTGGTTGGTTAGTTTTAAGACAAAAAAACTGAGGAAAAAACGTTGGATATTATGGTTGAAGGCAATCAGGCCACTTAAGATCTTGATTTCTCTTGAGGTCTTCATGAAATAAGTTGCAGTTTGGGTTTAGCAGCTGTTGGTACTCTTAAGAACCTGAAACCAAACATGGGTGGAACTCAAGAACTAGTGAATTTAGTAGAAGTTAACCCAACTAAATAATCTTGTCTAAGCTATTCCAGCACGTGATAATAGGGCAGGGGCATAAAATTGCCCTATAACAAATCATGTGTACACTTTCAAAAGTTCTAAGCTGTTTGAGTTGAGTAACTTTGAGTTGTTTTTCATGTTCGATATCACATCGGGAAACATAGCAAGCCGAATTGAGAAATGACTTTGCGCTATATCTTGAAACTATGGTCCTCAGTTCAAACATTGCTTGGAAGGGTAAAAAATAGATAGTATCATTCCAATAAGTACTAACCTTCTCAAGGAGTTGCAGCCGTTGATCCATATCATTAACAGAAGCGCCCTGTCTTGTAATCACCTGGACGACATACATCAGATGGGTTTGCAGAAACCCCGAACAATGCCTATCGAGAGAACATTGCGCGAAGGCTGTTTCACAGCCAACTTCATAAAATGGGCAGTTGATAAGCTTCATAGGGCAAACTGTTGCACAATGTTTGTCCATCTTGCACCGCATAACATGTTGCTCGCACAGCTGCTCACATGATACGAGCTTGAAAGGGCAGACGGAGTCATGCTTTTCGATATGAATAGCAGAAAAAGAAGCTTCACATCCATCATTTGTGCAGTTCAGTATCCTAAATTTGCATTGACTTTTGTGCTCAGCTAGCTTCTCTGGCATGTCAAATCTCTCAGGGCAATGGAAATTGCACTTCACGTCGATCTTCTTCAGAATAGTCTCTGTAGTCACCTTCCTTTCATCCTGGGTCCATAAGTTTTCCGTCTCTAACTTTTGTATGAAATCTTTAATTTTACTGAGGCGGCTTTCACTAGAGAAAAAACCAGAGACATGGCTCATCATGTTCCTTTTCGAGGTCACAAAATCATCAATCAGGTCCGACAGGAACTCTGCCGGACTGGTGGATGCTTTCATCAGTTGATCTGAATGATCCCCATGCCCGTCCACAGATTCGTGAACAAGTGTATCAGATCTCTGAATCATGTACCCTTCTAGCTCGGTCTTCACGCCAGCAGCTACAGATGACGGGCTCTTGAAGATATCGCCAGTGGTGCTGTCCACTGAAGCTGTGGCCAATGCAGGAAGTAAGAGCCGTGTCATGCTATGCACAACCTCCGTGTCACAAAGATTACACTGAAAACTTAAGCCTTCGTCCTCTTCCGTGTCCACAAGGTTGTCCATTGAAACTGCAGGCAGTATGGTCTAATCAGTACAACGTCATCCTGAATTCGGATGGATAAAGAAACAGTCAAACAGACCATCGGCCCTAATGCAATCTGAGTTCCTAAAAGAAACATGATCCACTGAAGAATTCAATTCAAAATAGGAGTGCAGCCTACACCCTATGCAGACATTTTTTCCTGACCAAACTCCAGCTACAGAACTATGGCAGAATCAAACCCGAATGGACAAAATGTCGAGTCGATGGCAATCACACAATCAGTAGCTGAACTAATATGGGATTCCACGGTCTTAAAACTACACTAGCCCAGGATTAATCGCCACCATGCCCACAAAAGCCTCCGGCTACAACGGCGACTAACCTTGGATGGGGCCGCCGACGAGGAGGATCCACCGGAAATCGAAAGCAAAAGTTTACCCGCCGCCGGGACCGGAGGGCTCGCCGCCGGTAGGGGGTCACGATCGGTCGGGGGATTGCGGCGACCCGATGGAGCGTTGAAGCGAGCTCGCGGCGTCAGCGTCGGGGAGCAGTTGGGGCTGCGACGACTGGCGACGCAGCTCTTGCCGTTGGAATCGGGTTTCCTCCCCGTTTTCCAGTACACATCCGCAGAATTATGGATGGCACCCGCCGGGTTCGGGATCGGGTTTGGCACCCATACCCGTCTCTGACCCTGCTCCCCGCCCCGCCACCCGTCTCCGAACCTGTCGTCGGGTACAAAAACAGAATTTAGACAAACAGCAGCTAAGCTGCAATACAAACAACAACTATTTTGTAAGCAATTAAGCAACATTGAAATTTCGTTCAACTTACATGGGAGACTTGGCCTTCTGTGCTTGTTTGTCGCCGGCGGCGTTCTTTCCCTTCTTCTGGATTGGCCCGTTGCCATCGAAGGACGAAGCAACGGGCGTACGGCCCCTTCCCGGTCGCAGCAACCGGCGGCAATCCGTCGCGCACGCTGCCTCCATGTGCTCCCCTGGAGCTCGACGGCGAAGGGTGCACGCCTAGGAAGAACCTCAACCGCGCTCCGCTTCCCCGCGGCGGGATATGGACCATCTCTTCTCCAGGCGACGGCGACGGTGTGGGCTTTAGAGCCATCGCCTTGCTGGGCTAGGGATGGCGACGTTGAGGTCTGCCTCTCGGGGACTCGGGGCGAGGGGAGGAAAAGAATCGTGAGGGTGTGGGGTGTGGGGCCGGGGAACTTAGGGTTTCTCTTTAGACAATGACAGGTAGGGTACACCTGTCATACCCGGGTCGGCGGGTTAAAGGGTACGGGTTTGGCACCCCAATACCCGCCTCCCCTAGACCGGATGGATTTGGTTTTTGAGTAAAATGCACGGGCGGTCCTAAAAGTTTCACAGGAGTGTCAAGTAGGTCCTAAATGTATGAAAATGCGTGTCTAGGTCCTAAATGTTTCGTAAGTGATTCACGGTAGGTCCTTTTCTGGTCTAACCAGCGCTAACCGTCGCCACGTCGACAGTGGGCATGTGGCGGGAGATTTCCCGCGACTGGTCGTTTGGAAATTTTGCAAATGAACCCTTATAACGTGTGGTCTTCTCAGTCCCTGGTCCTTAGGTCTTTTCCCAGCTCTGTTCATCTCTCTCCCGCGACGCCGTCGCCATGTCTCACTCTGGAAGCTCGGCTGCTGGGAAGGGAATGAAGAGCGAGGCATCCTCGTCGCTGGCCCCGCGTCCGATAGCTCCACTGAAGAATGAGCTGTCGTCGAAAAAATGGATCATTGTCTGAAGAAAATGGATGAGTTGATTATGTTGTGTAGGGTTGATTACCATATTGGGGAGGAGGATCGCCGGGTAGCGGCAGCACACTGGTCCCTTGATTGTGGGCGCCGCGTCGGGACGACCGCCTCAGGTCTCCTGCACCCGCCGGAGCACCACCTCCCGTCGCCGGTCGCCTCCCAAATCGCCAGAGAGAGAGAAGAAAAGAACCTGGACCATGAATGAGAAGGATTGCAATTCGGGGGGGGTGGGGGTCGCAAATATCCAAGAGCAGGCGTTTCGCCTCTTGGGGCCCACTGTTGACGTGGCAACGGTCAGCACTGGTCAGACCATAAAAGGACCCACCGTGAATCACTTACGAAACATTTAGGATCTAGACGTGCATTTTCATAGATTTAGGACCTACTTGACACTCCTGTGAAACTTTTAGGACCGCCTGTGCATTTTACTCTTGGTTTTTCCTCGATAAGCAGACCCATGGATTTTTTTTTCTTAACCAAACTTTGTTCATTTGCTGCGGGTACCCGTCGGGTTAGCGGATCTCGGATACCCATTGCCATCCGGACCGCGGGCCGGGGACCGCATCCGCGGTCTATCTGGACCGTGTGGTACGACCAGTTCATCTGATCGGACGGCGGAGAAAGTCCCACCATTGTGGCATTTCCGCCGGCATCCAGGACCTTCCAGAAGCCACCACGCCACCAAAACAGCCTCTTCCCCTGTCCCGGAACCAAAAGCCCTAGCGAAGCGAGAGCCCCAGCCGCGCGGCGCCATGGACACCATCCGGAAGCAGCTGGACCAGCTCATGGGCGCCAACTGCAATGGCGACGCCCGGGAGGTCAGCCGCAAGTACTACGACCGCGACGTCTGCCGCCTCTTCCTCGCCGGCCTCTGCCCCCACGACCTCTTCCAGCTCACCGTGCGTATCCTCTTCCCCGGAATCTCGATCGGGACTTCTTAATTGCGGTTCCGGTCGCTGATTTGTTTTTTATTTTGTTGCTGTTTTGCAGAAGATGGACATGGGTCCGTGCTCTAAGCTGCATTCGCCGCAGCTGCGTAAGGAATATCCTACTAGTACTCGAATTCCATCTCATTTTTCTGTGTGTAATTTCCCCTTACAGTAGTTCACACTGGATATTGTGAATCGTCTGGACTGTTTGGCTTGTTGATTTGCTGGGCTTAGAGTGTGTGCGTGGGGTCCTGGATCATGTAGTGTGAGCGACATATACTGTACTTATTTACATTTTATTATTAAGATTGTGACCTCCATATTTGGTGGACTGCTAAGAACAATGTGCAATTAAGCTTGAGATTGAGCCTCCTGTTGATCAACAATTTGAATAGATCATGTAGTGTTGTTCTGGTGCAAGTCCAGAGGCAAGAGCAGGCAATGAACTTTGTTGCATTAAATTTGTGATAGAGAGGCTTCCCTTTCCCTTTCACTTGTGTTGAATCCAACCACAGGTGGACCTAGCGTCCCTCTGCCTGGGCTCGCCGGTGGGGCAACACTATACCTCATGTGAAATTTGTGGCTATATGCACAACAGAACGGTATTTTAGGCGCTGTAGTTTGTCATTTTCCTAGGCTTTGGCAAGTTTCTAGGTCAGTCACTTACTCCAACATGGTACTTGTTATATGTTTTAACAATGTTGGTGCTAAAATCTTTCCTAAGCAACCAAATCTCCACGCCTTCCTTATTAGGGCACATTTATGTAATAGTGAGAAGATGAGGTTTGGTTAATTTTTGTTTGTTTAAATGCTGTACTTGTGCACATTGTGGTAGTCTTAAATTTAAGCAGGAAATTCCTGAGGAATTAGTGATGGTTGTTTTGCTGTGAGTAGTTGTTCTCATCAGTTACGTTGAAACATGTAGAGGCTTTTCCTTTCTTTTCTATTGTAGCATCTTTGCAGTTGGGTAAAGAGGATATGTTCTGTTGCTTCCTGAACTAAGTAATAGGTATGAGGAGGCCAAAGCCAAAGGTATGGATAACTATGACCGTGAATTGGAAGAAACGATAGAAAGACTGATAGTTGAGTGTGAGAGAAAGATTCAAAGGGCCCTTAAGCGTTTGGAGGAAGAAGACGCTAAGGCAGCTATTGCAATTTCTATCACTGAGGTTACAAAGGTACCTCCTATTAATTACTTGTTTGGTCCCATTAATACTATGTTTGATCGTTTCATTATAGAAACTAAATGTTTAAACATGATTCATATTTGCAAACCAGAGTAAAGAAGTAATTGAGTTCTCCAAACAAATTAAGGAGAAGATGAAGGAGATAGACACTTTTGGTAAGTCCCGTGTTGTTCTTTTATTAGGCTTTTTTGTCATGTTTGTGTGGCATTCTTTTTCCTTCTCAGTTCTCACAGTTATTTGTTGTGAAACTTTTGAAGTTTCATTTATTATAATTATATGTTTGTAACTTTGCATTTTGCTCATCTAGATCTTGAGGGAAACACTGAGGGGAAAATTCGGGCCACTGAAGAGGTTGATAAACTCAAGGAACAGAGGGCTGAAGAGCAGGTACTGCTGATGCCACTATCAAAAAATAACCACACTGGAGTTGCGATAACTTATCTATATAGCTGAATTTATTTCTGCCCTGTCACTTTCGTAACAATCTCTTTATTATTTTCAAGGCAAAGCTACTGCTTGAAGCTTTCAATAAGGACCGTGTTTCATTACTGAATGCTCTCCAAACAGCTACACAATCAACAGCACATTCTGCTCTTGCTGCTACTCCAGATGCACGCACACAAGAAATGATTAACGAAAAGCTAAAAAAGGCAGAAGAACTAGGTGTGTTTCTTTAACTTTAGTTCCTACAGACTCCTTTGCTTGACTACTAGAGCAGAGAACATTGTTTATCTCGTCTTGTATGATGTACATACATTATTTGTTTTGAACAGGTGATAGTGGGATGATTGATGAAGCACAAAAACTGTTGGATGAAGCAGAAGCTCTTAAGAAGGTTGGCATCTATCTTTAGCGTTTAAATTTATTGGAGCAACTGACTAGATGTTATAGTAGGTCATCTGCTTTAGGAGCAAGTGATTAGAAGTTGTAGTAGCTCATGTTTTAGTTGCCAAAGTACTACTCCCTCCGTTCCGTATTATAAGCCGTTTTGGTAAACTAAATTATTTAGCCAAAACGGCTTATAATACGGAACAGAGGTTGTATTTCATATCTTATGTGTTTTGTTTTGATCTCTAATCAGCTGGGTGCGCGGCCACAGCCTGTTCCAGACTCTGCCAAAATGTCGGCTCACGTTCAGACTGTAAGTAGCTCCATTTTCCTGCTGTGTCCACAATAAAATTAGTTACCAACTGCATGGAGATATTCGATTCCATATGTGATAGGACTCTATTCTAGTTAGGAAGCTTAGCAATAATAACATATTTAGTCGTTCTATTTATATTAATTTTTGCATTTGTGATCTTTTGTTCAGACTGATCAAAAGTTGCGCCTGTGTGACATATGTGGAGCATTTTTAAGCGTGTATGACAGGTAATTTCATCTTCTTTGGCTTAACCATGAATTTTCGCCATGGGGTCATGAGTATAGCGGAGTATGGGGTTTCAAGTGTTTCAGTTTTTGACAGATGCCTGTGCCTCCCTTTTCACCAGCAGGCTTTTGGGTCCAGTTTTACGAGGATTACTTTTGCAGCTAAAGAATGTGCGTGTTTATTTCATACATGTTTTTATCCTTGTGGATTATAGATGCCTTGTTAAGGGTTTATAGTTACATGCGAACTTCTTGAAAACAACATGTGATGTATAGTTACGATCTTGCTAACTTGTCTTTCGAACAGTGACCGGCGTTTAGCAGATCATTTTGGAGGGAAACTTCATATTGGATTTATGCTAATACGTGAGAAGTTGTCCGAACTGCAGGTAAGTTTACAGAATAATCTTTTGAGTGAAGCGTATTCCTGCAGAGTCACATGTTAGTACCAGATTTTGCTAACATGGCTAGATTATTGATTTTCTCTGTTAGTACCTGAATTTTCTTGTTTATCTTGGGGATTAAGATGGGAATTTTCTTCTGTTCTTTTGACCTGTACAGGAAGGAAAAAACAAAAGGCGCAAGGTGGATCGAGCTGAATATGACAGAAGGTACTCTTATGCTTCCTAACTCAAAGCATCCTAACAATGCAACATTATGCTATTAATTATCGTGCTAAAAGTACTGTTGGAATGATCTCTTGTACAACAACTAGATCCAGGGAAAGGAGCACAGAACGTGATAGAGCATCAAGCAGGGACCGTCATAGAGGAGAGCGAGGCAGCAGCAGTGGCAGGGACAGGGATTATGACCGTAGAAGTAGCCATGATCGCTACCACGACAGAGGAAGTAGATATGACAGGGAAAAGGACAAGGAATCAGGGAGATCTCGTAGCTATGATTCGAGGAGTCACCGAAGGTCGCGTTCCCCAAGGGATAGTTCTAGAGATTATGATCAACACAGGTACACTTACATCTATTTTAGTTACCACATAAAGTTGGAATTGTGAACCAATTCTTCTCTGTTGCAATCTCTTGCTATTATTAAACAAAAATGCAAACAAAAAGAACTCAATAAAGCCACCAGTTTCTGTGTGAAACTTAAAATTACCAAGGAAAAATATATGTTCTTGATGTCTATAAACTTTTAGGTTAGATTCCTGTTAAGTTCATTATCAGTCTCTATTATGTGAATGGCTAAATTATATTAATACCCTGAATCATCTTATGATCTTGAGCTCGTTGAATGGATACTTTACTTGCTGCAGCACTCATGATTCTCGTGAAAACGCATCTGACTTGATTTTGGTGTCTCTGCAGGCGTCATGACCGTCGAGATCTGCACTAGACGCAGAATTGTTTCATTAGGTTTTCTGAGGGTTCTGCCATACATTCAGTGATGCTTTCATCATTGAACTAGACAGTTTTTTTTTAGATAAAGGGCTTTATTACTCAAAAGTTTAAGTATTACACCCGGCCTCTGCATAAAAATGCACACAGCCGCAATCCAACGGAGAAAGAAAAAAAAAAGTTGTGCAGCAATAGACGAATTACAATCAGCAAGAATAATGTAAAACGCCTATGTCATGGACAATCTCGACGGCCCATGGAGGTCCAATCCGGCGATCAAGCGGCCACCCATGTTGTGAAAAAATGTCCCTCGCCACCTCTTCCAGACGTGCACACGCCTCCGTAAAGAGGTCTCGATGTCCCACACGTTGTAAGGTGGACCACATACGGAGAATATTTGTGCAACGGTAGAGTACCTGCATATGAGAAACATCTTTATCATTGAAAATCTTGTCATTTCTACTAAGCCAAAGCGACCATATAACAGCAATCGCTCCCACCCTAATAACCGTTCTAAGCTTTTTATCTATCCCATGTAGCCAGTTGCCAAAAACATTGGCAACAGACTTGGGTGGATATAAGTTAGACGCTATTTGGATGGCTGACCATATAGAACGAGCGAAACTACACTCGAAGAACAAGTGTTTTATTGTTTCATCATGTGGACAAAACATACACTTCGTACTTCCATGCCAATTTCGTTTAACAAGGTTATCCTTTGTTAGAATGACACCTCTACGAAGATACCACGTAAAAACTTTAATCTTAAGTGGTATCTTCATTTGCCATATTTTTTTATTATCATCAACTGGCACATCGGAATGTACTAACGCCCTATACATGGAATCCACAGAGAATTTACCATTCGCACATAGATTCCAACGAAACTCATCGGGCCCCTGTGTGAGTTGAACTGAACTCAACCGTGCCACCAGGGAGTTCCAAGACGCTAGTCTCGGTCCAAACAAGTCTCGCCTGAACGTCACATTCGGAGGAGAGCATTGCATTACAGTGGCAATGGTATCTCCCTTATGACGAACAATATTGTATAGGGCTGGATATCGATCCCGGAGGGTGGTGTTGTCTAACCATTTGTCCTCCCAGAATCTAATCTCCGAGCCATCCTTAATATTAAATACCCCGAAGCGAAAGAAATGTTTCTTTGTCGCCATCAGTCCAGCCCAAAAGTGGGAATCACCAGGTTTCCAATATACCTGTGATACCGCCTTTGTGCCAATGTATTTTCTCTTAAGGAGTGTTTGCCATATCCCATCTTCAGTAAGCAGCTTAAAAAGCCATTTACCTAGGAGGGCTGAGTTCTTGACATCAAGGTCATGAATACCAAGCCCTCCCTGATCTTTAGGGCGACAAACAACATTCCATTTAGCCAGTCTGTACTTCTTCTTCTCACCATCTCCTTGCCAAAAGAATCTTGATCGGTAATAATCCAATTTATGCAAGATTCCTCTAGGTATTTGGAAGAAGGAAATCATATACAGTACCATGTTTGTTAGTACCGAATTAATGAGAACCAATCTTCCACCAAGAGATAGCAATTTTCCTTTCCAACTAGATAGCCTAGCTTGTAGACGTTCTTCGACGTGTCTCCATTCCGCATTAGTCAATTTCCGAAAATGTATTGGTATTCCAAGGTACATAATTGGAAATTGACCCTGCTCGCAGCCAAAAATATCGGCATATTGAGCAGCTGCTTCTTGAGCCTCACCGAAGCAAAACAATTCACTCTTATGGAAATTAATTTTCAATCCCGATAATTGCTCGAATGCTGATAGTATCAATTTCAGATTCGCGGCTTTATCTAGGTCATGTTCCATAAAGAGGATTGTATCGTCTGCATATTGAAGAATAGATAAACCCCCATCAACAAGATGTGGAACTACTCCTTCAATTTGGCCATCCGTCTTAGCTCGTTCAATCATGATCGTCAACATATCCGCCACTATATTAAATAGTATAGGCGATAGAGGATCACCTTGCCTTAATCCTTTTTTTGTTTGGAAGTAGCGACCAACGTCATCATTGACTTTTATCGCCACGCTACCTCTAGAAACAAAATTAAGGATCCAAGCACACCACTCCTTTGAGAACCCTTTCATTCTCAGAGTCTGTAGCAAGAACGGCCATTTGACTTTATCATACGCTTTTTCAAAGTCGATTTTAAATATCACCCCATCAAGTTTTTTCGTGTGCATCTCATGTACGGTCTCGTGTAAAACCACAACACCGTCTAGGATATTCCTCCCTTGCATAAAAGCTGTTTGGGTAGGTTTTACCACATGATCTGCCACTGAATTTAACCTGATGGTCGCTACTTTTGTAAAGATTTTGAAACTAACATTCAGAAGGCATATTGGCCGATACTGTTGTATCCTTTCGGCATTCTGAATCTTAGGCAACAAAACGATCTCCCCAAAATTAAGGCGAAATAGCTCAAGTTGTCCGGCATGTAAGCAGCCAAATAAATCAAGCAAATCAGACTTGATGGTTTCCCAAAAATGCTGGTAAAACTCAGCCGGAAAACCATCTGGTCCTGGTGCCTTATTATGCTCCATTTGAAAAACCGCCTTACTTACCTCCTCCATAGAGAAAGGTGCAGTAAGAAAGTTGTTTTCCTCAGGAGTAACTTGGGTAATATCATCTGTTCGGGACTCATCTAGAGTAAAGTTCCCTTCCTCGGGAGCCCCAAACAAACCTTTATAGTAGTTTGTTAAGAAAGACCAGCTTGAGAGTGGAGGGTTCGGCACCTGTTTCTTCTATCCTGGCTATAAATGTGCATCTTCCTTTACCCCATAACTAATGAACATGACCTGGTGTAACATACATATTCTGTTATGGTGTTTGCTGGCATCGATCTTATGTATGCATAAACCGTGTGTTATGTCTCATTTGCACTCTAATTCATGGCATCCCTTGCAAAAACACGCATGTCGGTTTTCTTAGCGTTTCCTTGTTATAAATTGCAATCAGGAAGTAAATATGTTCTTGGTCATGCATATGTTTATGAGCGAGCAAGTTATATAAGCGCAATATTATCCTTACGCATCTGATTGATGGATGCATTGATAAGGAAGGAGGTGATAATCCTCAACATTTTGTAATACCTCCTGCATCCAAATTTCCTAGAATGCTGGTGGGATGCTTGGGTGAATTAGACGTATATCTGTGAAGATTCAAAGTTGCAGAACCTAGACATTTAGACCGTACTGTCATAGGCTCATCTGCTCATGGCCTAGAAGTTATTAACATTTTTACGTTTGATTGTCAATGTAGAAAGAATAACCAATGTTTAGAACACCAGATTAATATTGATAAATCAATTATAAGATATGCTTTCACAATACACAATAGACTAATAGTTTCTATTTAAATCAGCATATTTTTCAACGAAGTTGATGGTCTTAATGTCTTGAGACGACATGCATTTGGACAAAACTAGCAGGTTAGAATATGCAGAAACAAGTCATGAAGTCCCCATAATGCCCCTGCAGGTTGTCCGGTGCTGCTAGCTCATTAGCCTCTTCACTCTGTCAATGCAACTGCGCAAATGCAAGGTATTAGATTTTGTTATGTGTCCTTGCATCTCTGAAAGAAAGAACGAAAAATACTGTATGTGCAAGGGAGGGGCGGGAAAAGAGAAAACCTTCTCAGCAAATTGGGCAAGATGCGCTCCATGGCGTCAACTAGAATGTCGCAACTCAGCTTCTTTTCTGCTACATCCAGCAAGTCTCCAGTGTCTAGTTAAAGGCAAAACGAAACCAATCAGCTTACGCTGAGCTGCATATGGCATGCCGGAGAAGAGTCACATATGAGAACAGACAAGTTACAACGATATTTCACAACGTACCTCGTGGACCTTCAGAAACCAAGCCCCCCTCGAAGATAATGCTTGGTGAGTTCTTCCAATTCGCCATTCTCTATAAGCAGCCAATTATCCAAAACTTGTCCAATGTTCATCTGGGCATCTGTTGAAGTTCCATCACAGATCTCCGAGATATCCTTAGAGCGGATTAATGTCTTCAAGTGATTGGTATCAACAGCCCTCTCTAAAGCAAGGCCGTCTCTGTAATCTGTAGTGTCTCCGGAGTTTTTGGTCTTTTCACATGGTTTCTTGAAAACCTCCTCCAGTTTTGAATCTGAATGATCAGCTCCTGGAACATGATGTCTAGCTCTGGTAGATTCACTCGAGCAACAACCATATATTTCAGTGGCTTTTGGTGTATTATTTGAAGGACAGGGCTCGTCGTTATGCTGCTCAGAGTTACAGTGGAAATAGTTGGTCTCGGAGAGTATGAAATCATTACCCACACTCCCAAAGCTCTGATTTGACTGCTTACATTCAAAACAACATTGTTTGCCTCAGCAGTGATCTCTTTGTTGTACGGTGTGGTTGCTATATTAATATAGCGGGGCGAAAGCCTATTTCTTCATTCAAAACAGCATCTACTTCCGCGTTCTTCCTTTGTTCTCTGAGGCCAACACTTCTACATTGAGAAATCAGATTTATAAAAGCTATGGTTCGAGGAGCCTCACCTAGCAAATCACCTTCGTCACATCCAAACAAGTATTCCATCAAGTACCTCCTCACGGCTACTCTAAAGTGCATCTTTCGAAATTTATAATCTGGATCCAGTATGAGACGCAGCGATTTCAGGTCAGCATGCTTAACGTTTGGAAGCGACCAAAGAGCATTCAGGCATCATTTTGCAAATCTGCTGTTTCATTTGAAAAGGGGAAAAACTCCTGACTTTGAAATATCCATGGATCTCAGCTTCTGCTTCCAGTATAGGTTCATCACTGACATGGCCTTTAATAAATTCTTTGGCAGGTAACCTTCCTCAAGCTGTGCTATAATAAATTTGCATCTTTTCCTCACCATTTCAATAAGATGCCTTCTACTGGAAGACCATATTGCAATCTCTCTTGATGTGAGATACGATATAGGTTATGGACCATGAGGTTCCGGTTGCTGATGAGGAAGCCAGGATGCATATTATTTTTTGCACTTCTTTGACAACCTAGTTGGCTTACACATAACCACTTTTGTTCCCCTGACTGTGAAGGCCATATCTGCAGTAGTGGGTGATCGTTTTTTTTTCTAGTTTGTTTGGATTAGAGGTCTCATGTCCTTATTTCCGCTATGTAGTCTTTTCTCCATACGACGTTGAAGTGACTATTTAGTAGTTTGTATTGAAAGGGGCACGTCCACAACCATAGTGCGTTCAACTATCTTTGGTTCTCACCTGTTGCGATAGGTGTCATATGTGTTTTTAAAATATTTGAGGATCTCAACTTGTGCAAGTTTCTCTTCAGTTGTTTTCGCGGGAGACGTGGAGAAACATCGAGACGCAAAAGGTGGAGTAAAGACGGCGATTTTGAAAAACATTAGTGAAACCTTAGGTTTTATTAAGTCTATTTGTTGTTTTAGTTTATTTTAATTTTTCGTTTGTCATACTTTTGTTCGACAATAGATTACACAGAGGTTTTGGAATGTTATAATTGCCCTGAAGAATAAGAAGGAATGGGAAAACTGCAGAAACCATCCACTATAGTTGTCTCCGCTGTACCAACTACTCATTTTGCCTCCCTTTTTTTTTGCGCAAATCACCGACACTGTATGTGCAATGCATTGCACACAGGCCGAAAACTGAGATTAACATGCAGTGATGATGTGGCCGAGTCCATCATATTTTTTCAATTAAAAAATTCACCAAATTTTGACTGAAACTCACAAAAGGTGATACATGTTTTAAACAGATGTCCTAAAGTATTTCATACTTCCCAAATGTGTTAGATTATATTGTTTTAGTTACTGAATTTTTTCATATCTTTTTCAAATGTTTGAAAAAAATGCTAGTTGATAACACATGGACGCCAACTTGTGGTATTCAGTCGTCAGATTTGTTGTTAAACAGTTTAATCTCAGATTTAGACCGATGTACAACACATTACACGTATAGTTGTTGGTTTGCACAAAAATGGTAAAGCATGTAGTGTGCAAATAGTTGGTGGTTTAGAAGGTGTGGCGTTTTGCCACCCGGAAACATGTGCTCCCGATTTGTAAAAAAATATATAAACGTATTTCGAATTGTCAGAAAAAAATCACGCGTAGATCTCGATATTCAATATGCTCATAAGGCATCTCACAGAAAACCAGTATTAATGCCGAATTTCCGCAAAAATTGAATTGTGCACCTAGAATATCGAGATGTATGCGCCAAATTATTGTTTAGAATTTTTTTAACTTCACAATGTTTTTCCGACCGACAGGAGTATATACCAAAATGAATTTATTGTGGTTTCTGCAATTTTCTCTTGAGGAATGCAATATCAGTTTAGAGCAAGTACAATAAGCTTATGTAAGCAGGCTATAAGGATTAAAATAACATTTGTTGGATTACATGGAGGAGAGAGAGAAGAGGAGAGAGAAGGGGAGTGGGCTCTCATCCAAGAACCAGCTTTAGCACGTGCTCATAGGCACTTTGTGAGAGTGGGAGGTGGACCACATCTTAATAAAGGAACACATTTTTATATCTAACTATTGTACATGTTGGCTATATGGTTGGCTATAAATGACATGACAATCTCTTATAGCCAGCTGTTGGCTGTACTTGCTGTTAGAAGCCTGAGCTATTGCGGTAGCGCAGATCGCAAGTCGTGCCATGTAAAAGTTGGGCAAGGCGAGGTTTTTATGCCCCTCTGCGCGGGCGGAGGACAATTTCGTCGCCTCGGACTCAGTGCGCTACATTACTAACATTTGTTCGATGCAATTGCAGGCAAAGATTCAACAAACTCCCTTTGCATTCGCCCCCCATAAAGGGAACGATCCATGCTACGACAAGCAAAAAAGAGAGCAGGGAACAGTCCACATGGTGATCAAAGTTGACAGTACCCAGCTAGAACTAGTAGCAATGGGTAAACTAAACCGTCTTTCTGATTCAGAAAAGGTGTCTCCTTGAGAACCTAAAACAAAGCAGCCACCATTGTTTCACGGGTCATGCCTACTGAGTAAACTGGCTTAAAGAGTTGCGAGTAGGTCGGTTTGGCATCCTCCTCCTTCCAGCATGTGCACGGGTGCAAGCAGGTCAATGGCGGACTCTCTGTTCCCTCGTCGCAGAGCCACACACCCACATAGACAGGCCAGTTGATCCCGGCTTATATTTCTACATCATCCCGGGACGAAGTGCGTGAATTGCGACCCCTCGTGCTCAGCGCCGGCCGGCCGATCAAGTCCAAGCGCAACCGCGTGGCTCACTTGGAACTCTGTGCGCCTCACATGCATGCGGTTAGTTAGAACACAAATGACTAATCCGTGTTATTCTACTAGTAGTAGCTTACTAGGGCACTTTAGCTCTCGCTTACTCCTCCTTTCAGGCTGAACTCGTACTTAACTGTTGTTTTGCTTCAAGTCTGAGTACAGTCTCAACAGTTTTTTCGGTAACATGATAGTGGGTTGAATATGTCTTGTCACCATGCATGTGACTAGCGTAGATTTAATAAACTTATAGGCTAGCCTATGCAAATGTCCAAGCGTGAAAATGACAATTGTAGTGTGGCCTACTGGCCAGGGCCTCCTGGTCTTCTCGCCGCAATTAGGGCAAACTCGCATACCTGATGCATATATATAACCGTTGTCTTCAGACAAACATGTAGCAGTAGTACAACCTAGCTATAATTTCTAGGCCACGGGAACTGTATCAAGCTATAGCTCGTTCTCAAGCGCATCTCGGCTCTATATACACCGCACGCACCCCGCAGCCCTAACCGTAACCCTGTTTGTAACCACCACTCGCCGAGCGAGCATCTACACTACTCACTCGATCTCCATTGGCTCCAACGACATGAGGTCCATGGCGGCGACCACGCCGGCGTCCATCTCCTTGCTCATCATCGCCGCACTTCTTTGCGCACCGGTCGCCGTCAACGCCGCGAGACAGGTCCCAGATGACGGCGGCCGCCTCCAGAGCCAAGACGCGCGTGCGGCGGCGTACGCGACGCTGCACCACGGGATGGCAACGGCGACGGTCATGGCGTGGACAGCGCAGCTCTCGCGAGGCCCGAGCCCCAGGGGCCCTGGTCACAAGTGACTAGATACATGTCAGCAGAGCAGTAGTACCACACTGCCCTGCCCTGACAAACTAAGGCTAGGATCGCGGCTCCCTTTGCACGACGGCTATTTTTCCTTGATTCGTGCATTTGGAAGAAGCTCGGTCGATCACCTTTTTCTTCCTGTCCTCATTCTTTGTCTTCTGGTCGCAACTTTGGACCGTTTTTTGGGTAGTCTTCCCTCTTTTGGTACCAATATATGTTTTGTGGACAGACAGTATGCATATATTGGGACCCTGTGTCGTGATTTTACTAGTACGTCTGTATGTGTGTTCTCGTAATCTGATATACGCTCTACCTGGTTTCGGGTGGCCAGGCAGCTCGATCTGTCTCTGTCGGCTACACATCGGACGGTCCCACACCGGCACCAGTCATATAGGCGGCGTTCGGTCAGACTCAAAAAAAACTTTGAGTGGGACATAAACTCTGAGTGGTCACATTTTTTTTGAGGGGCTGAGTAGCTAAAACGGCTTATATTGTGAAACGGAGAGAATATTTATTTTAACAAGAAGAGGGGTCCTTTCCGGACCCCAAGCTGCATTCATAACATCGTCGGTGGGTACATTTTACAAACAAGATCCTTAAAGAAAAGCAAAATTACAATGAAGTCCTGAGTAATTGCGCAAAGGACCCTGAAACGAAAATAGGAAAAGCAATCAAGCCCTTGGTCCTCTCCAGTCGGATTGAGCCTCCATCGCCAATCCGACTTCGCCGATGACGCACAATTTGGTGGTGAACAGACGTTGCACTCGCCTGAGAAGAAGCTCTCGAAGGGGCCTCCACCATGGAGGTTGAAGATGCGTCAGATCCGCGCCTGGAGGGGTCACCACTTCGACCACGGATCACGACACCTAACATAACCACCGTGTGGCCTCCAAGATGCAGCAGAAACCATCCTCCCCACCTTCGAGATGCCCAGATGGACATGTAGTTCCACTTCATCCCCCTCCTCCACGGCAGGCCAGAAAAAGCGTCCTTGCATAGGCGCTCCGCGTCAAGAGATAATCGCGGACCATGACATTATTGAAGGACCAGGCGGCTCTCCGTATCGCTCCCAGCTCTGACCTCTGGAGCACAAGAACAACAAGAACGAACCCTAGCCAGCACCAGATCCAGCCCGAAGCTCCGATCTCCAATAGCGGCATCAAGCCGAACGCCGGCATACATCCAAGGCACCTACTGAAAGGAATATGCCCGAGAGGCAATAATAAAGTGGTTATTATCTTATTCCATGTTTATGATAAATATTTATTTCTCATGTTAGAATTGTATTAATCGGAAACGTTAATACATGTGTGACTAATAAACAAGTAAGAGTTCCTAGTAACGCCTCTCGTTTAACTAGCTCGTTGATTGAACTGATGATCAAGGTTTCCTGATCATAAACATTTGATCATGAACATTGGATGTTGTTAATAACGGGATCACGTCATTAGGAGAATATTGTGATGAACATACACCCAAAAGAAGTATAGCAATGTGATCAAGTCATAAAGTTTATATTGTTATGTCTTTCACATACGAAGTAACCCTAATCCTTAGATCAACATGAGATCATGTCAATCACTAACACCGGAAGAGTGCTTTGATGACATCAAAATCACACCGTAACAGGGTGACTACAAAGGTGGCGTTGGGTATTTGAAAGTATTAGTTGAGACTCATGAATCAAGAGTGGGATTTGTCCTAACGAGATCAAACTAGGTATAGTTGATACCAATGATCGGATCTCGGACAAGTAAAATATCGCGAGACAAAAGGAATTGGTTACGACGTTTTTGGTTCACGCGATCACAAGATTCATCGTTGAATGTGTAGGAGTCATTATGGATCTCTAGGTCCCGTTGTTGACTATTGATCGGAGAGGTGTCTAGATCATGTCTGCATTATTCACGAACCGTATGGTGACACACTTAAGGTTTGCCGACGCTTTTGGGTAGATACGGAATATCGGAGAAAAGTTTGGACATCACCGAAATTGTTTCGGGTAATATTGAAATAGTTCAAGGGGTAAGTGTTAATGTTTGTTGATTAAAAGAATCAACAAATATTAAATCTCATAAAAGAAGTAAAAATGTTTTATTCATTTATGGGAGAAAAACTCTTGGGATTTATGAGTGGGAGTTTCTACCAAATTAAGAGGAAGTTTCAAGTGAGTTAAAATGGAGTTACCACTCACATTAAGAGGGATAAAATGGGGGCAACTCTTTGGGCTGCGCATCCCATCTTGGTGGCTGCCTCCCCCTCCTATATATAGAGGTGTGGAGCTCCCTCTTCCTCAACGGAGGTCGTCATCAAGCCGTACGTGTGACCGAGTATGGAAGCGCTGCCCGTTGCAGCGTTCATCTTCGCGATCTTGAGATCGGCAAGTGATCGACTACACCGTCCACGAGAATCTTTCTAGAAACGCTTTCGGTCTTCGAGGGTGAGTTCTCTTGGAACTTGGTTCTACCCGTTGCTTACATCCACTAGATTAGATCTTGGTGTCTTGTCTGTTCTTACCATAGGAATTTTTTTGTTTTTCTATGCTACGAACCCATCACCTACTACTGCTTTGTACAAGCCGAGCAGTCCATCCATCTCTTCCCCAAGAGACAACGCCGCTGGAGTTGAGTTGGAGGAGAGCTTGGGAGTTAAGAACGACTATCAAAGGTACTGTAGCGAAGAGAGAGAAAGAAGAGATGGGAATGAGCTATCTATCTGTCACGTTTTTCTCACTTACTCCCTATGTACCGAATTAGTGTATGTGTATTTGTCTAAATATGGATGTATTTAGACGTTCTTTAGTGTGTAGATATATCCATATTTAGATAAATCTGCGTCAACTAATTCGGCACGGACAGAGTAGAAAGGGGTACGCCGCCCCTTCGTTTCGTCGATAATGCTCAATATAATTACTCTATGGTCACTAAGTTTCACAAATCCCAAGTCTACACTTAACCTCATGTGAGAGTGGTAGAATCGAGAGAGTGGTATAATCGAGAATGAACTTTTCATTCTGTACATGCCAGACCATGAATTAGTAACTGCATCCAATTTTCAAAAAGTGCACTCCACGTCTGGCCTATCTTGGTCTCGCTCACTTTGCCCGCCTATCGTATCGGCTCGGCTTCGTCCGTCAAGCGACAACTTCTGCCTCTGACGGCTTCACTATCACTCCGTACAGGTACTATACTACGTTCGGGCAAAAGTGTAGATCACCCGTCGGAGAGAAGAGAAGAAGTTACCCGGTCCGGATCTTGTACACGAGGCTAATGAGAAGGCAGCGATTATTCGAAAACGCTAGGAAGATAGGATGGTTCACTTGAGGAGAATATTTTCTATGATCATACCCCAACCATGTCAGTACTCCGCACGAGACAAAAGTTTATTAATATTAATTTATTAAAGAGAATAATGGTATCTTATGAACTCTTAGATTAGATGCATTTCGTCTGTACTAGATGGATGTTCCGCATAAAAGAAGGTTGTGCTGCTACGAAATTTAAGCCTGGTCGAATGGTCTGACTTGAATTGGGCGTGTGATTGTGATGACTCCCAAGTGCAGGAGATCAATTGTAGTACCTTTCGAATAGAAAAGGTTGTCGAACCTACGAGGAGCTGAAGGTATTGGTTATTAGAAGTGATAAATAGATAATAAAATATGCAAGTGTTTTTGGTATTTTCGATTGTATAATTGCAAGACGGTAACAATGCAGCAGGTAAATGGTAACAAGTAAAAGCTCTCAAAGAGAGAGAAAGCCCAATCCTCTATGTGTAAGAGGACAAGTTCAAGTGATGTGTAACTTATATGTGGAAAACGTTCCCGAGTGCTGCATGGATATTGCTAGGCATATAGATTTATTAAACAACACGTTGAATATCTTGTCTAGTTTTAATCTTCTTCGGACGGAGCTATTATTAGGTACAGCTAAATAAATAGACTAAACCCCTTATGATGGATCATGTGGCCAATTAAATGATAGCACAAGAATTATTAAGATATAAAATCGCACCATAGCATTACACTCTAGGTCCCCGATACTAATACCCCATAAAGTAACTTAATGATTCGGTCTCAGGCTTTCGTATCCTCCCAAGTCTCCCTCACGCCATTACACTACGGTGTTCTCCTATGAGCCCATATAGGTGAAGTGTTGTGCAGTCGACGTTCGCACAACACCATCATAGAATCACACAAAAAGATAAACACTAGACAAAATACCAACACATGTCATATATAAATCATTGCCAATTCATCCTATGCCCTCAGGAACATACGGGAACTACTCACAACGTGCAAACATGATGATATTCAGTGGCATAAGTGGTACAACACAATCTGAAAATATAACTTCACCGCCAAATAATGACAAGTACTCAATCACAAACATGAATAGTAGCACAAGACAAGTATCTAGGGTATAGCAACTCTCAAACTACGAGGGGGGCGGAGTGGATCACGGAGATGATGATGGAGATGGTGCTGGTCTTGGTGATGGTGATGATGTAGAGGCTTCCTCCCACGCCAAGGAGGAGAGGTGATGACGATGACGATGATTTCCCCCATCTCCGGAGCTCCAGAGCAGCAGGATCTGATCCCCCTCGGAGGGAATCAGGAGTTTCGCCGCCGCCGCGACCTCGGATAGTCTCGTAAAAATTAGGGCGTTCCTTTTCGGGCGAGACGGAGACCTCGTTAAAAAGCCCCAGGCGAGGAAGTGCCCGAGGCTCCAGATGGTGGGCCCCACGTGGCCAAAGAATCTAGCCGCGTGGGCCCCCCTCTTTTGGGCCTCGTGGCTTTCCTCCCTTCGATCTTCTTCCCACTGCCGTTCTCCCGATGAAAAACCAGCTGTGCAATTTTCCTTTTTCCATTTGGGTCCCCGTAGCTCCTGAAACATTAAAAACAAGAAAAAGGAGGTCTTCTGCCTCCCAGAAATTAAATACCAAAAATAGGGACTTTGTATGAAAGTCCCATAAATCATCTAAAACATGTAAAAACAATGATATAACAATGCCAATAACATTCTAATATGATAACATAAGTTTTATAAATGATGATATAAAATGCACGTATCAACTCCCCAAGCTTAAACCTTTACTCGTCCTCGAGTAAGTAAGGACATAGATCATTACATGTATCAATGGACTTATGGTTGATAAATAAATACGAGCATTGTATCATCATCATATTCAATTGCAATGTAAGATTAATGAACTAAAACTCATACACATGAGGACAACATAAGTAGAAGCTCTAGCAATCACCCCTTACACTTTGAAAGCAAATAACCATTGTATGTTGGACAATTGAATCACACTATTTTTAACATGCTTTTGCTCTTATGGCTAGCATCATAGTGTTTTAATACTTTACTGAAGTTTAAAGACAAGATAAACTCTCATTGGATAATAAGTTAAAGAATACAAATGAAAAGGCAGATATAAAATTATTTGCACCCTTGCTTCACTAGTAACTAGTGCAAACTTTAGTCATGGATGTTTCAACCAAGTTCTAATGCTCAAACAACCTTTATCTCACACTTTCCATGGCTAACCGAATCCTCCGGTGCCTTCCTTTCATACACTTTACAAGAGCATAAGTATTGACACCTCCATGATCATTCATTTGCTCAAAAGATACTAGATTCTAACAAGAGTGTTTTCATATCCTTTTCATTAACTATTCCCAACTTTTCATGCTACAAGACTATATCTCAACCTTAAACTTATTAATTCTCAAGTCATAATGACTCACTCTTTTCTTATTTATATTGAGCTAGATTCTACAATTGTCCAACATACTCAAGTTAATTAAATTCAAGGCAAGATGTGACTGAAACCTCTAAAATAAACCACGCTCATTTGCATGAGTGTTACCCATAAATCTCTGCTCCATGAGCTCACACAAGCCTAAAAGAGATTGATAACTAAATGATAAAAGCAAAACACACCATGACTAGATAGATATGATAAACTAGTAAAGATAAAGACTAGGTGGAACTCCCCCAAGCTTGACGTTCTGCCAGTGCTTTCTCTGCTGCAGCCTCTTCTTTCTCATATTCTTCCTCCCATTCAGCCCTCTTCCATGGGAAAGGCCTCCCATTGTATAAAGAGTTAGGTGGATCATTATACCTGAGGGTAGCAGCTGCTGCAATCTTATTGAAGCGCTCTTCATACTCACAGTTTTGATTTTCCACATCCCACAGTAGAGCTTGATGCTTGTCCAACTCAGATGTGACATGTAGATACCTCTTCTCCAAGTCCTCTAGCCTCTCCTTGTACTCTTCAACCTTCTTCTCCAGCTCCAGGTTCATGAAGTGATGAGCATCAAGGCTGCGTTCAACAACAGTATTATACCTGAAGATCTTCTGTTCCAGGTCCTCCAGCCTCTCCTCCACCGTGCCAATGATCTTGGGAGCCTTCACCTCCTCTATGAGCATCGCGCCCTCCTTGAAGGACAAGGTCTTCATTGGTGCCATCACGGAGTTGAGGTAGCGGTTCACAACACCTCCCTTGGGGAAGCTCTCCCCCTCATGATCGGATCCGGAGCTAGACATGGCTAAAACCTGACAGACAGAAACAACAAAAGCAAAGATCGCTCGAGAACGCTCGGTGCGAGATTAGATCAACGAAAAGGGGTATATATTGACGGTTTTTAGGTCAAGACGAAGCGTCGGAGTCGAAAACGAGACGGAACGGGACTCCGAGGGGCAAAAGGAGTGGGCCCACGCGGCCAAAGAATCTAGCCGCGTGGGACCCCCTCTTTCCTTCCTCGGGGCTCCGTTCCTTCCAGGTTTCTTGTTCCACACGTTAATTTCCATAAAAAATGATGTCCGTAAAATATTACGCAATTCCGAGAAACTTTCCAGAGTAAAAGTTACCTTTTATTGATTTTGGATTTCTGAAACTGCAAACTTCTTTGCAATTACCTCCTCCGGTGTCTGTAAAATGAATTCCTCCACCTTTCCAATGAAGCTTTTTCCTGCAATATAATGTTTAAGGCGTTGACCATTAAGTACATGAGGTTTACCTTTCATATCACCATGAAGACGGATAGCTCCTGAACGGTATACTTCCTGTATCACTAATGGTCCCTGCCACTTTGAAGCTAACTTACCTGCAAAAATTGAAACGAGAGTTGTATAATAGCACTTGATCACCTACTTTGAATTCTTTCTTTTTAATTTTCTTGTCATGCCAAATCTTAACTTTTTCTTTAAACATCCTGGCACTTTTATAAAAGTTACCTTTTATTGATTTTGGATTTCTGAAACTGCAAACTTCTTTGCAATTACCTCCTCCGGTGTCTGTAAAATGAATTCCTCCACCTTTCCAATGAAGCTTTTTCCTGCAATATAATGTTTAAGGCGTTGTCCATTAACTACATGAGGTTTACCTTTCATATCACCATGAAGACGGATAGCTCCTGAACGGTATACTTCCTGTATCACTAATGGTCCCTGCCACTTTGAAGCTAACTTACCTGCAGAAAACTTGAAACGAGAGTTGTATAATAGCACTTGATCACCTACTTTGAATTCTTTCTTTTTAATTTTCTTGTCATGCCAAATCTTAACTTTTTCTTTAAACATCCTGGCACTTTCATAAGCTTCATTTCTCCATTCATCTAGTAGGTTTAAATCAAGAATTCTCTTCTCTCCAGCAGTTTTAAAATCAAAGTTCAATTGTTTAATAGCCCATCTAGCTTTATGTTCTAATTCAACAGGTAAATGACAAGCTTTTCCATAAACCATTTTATAAGGAGACATTCCCATAGGATTTTTAAAAGCAGTTCTATAAGCCCATAATGCATCGTTAATTTTAAGTGGCCAATCAGACCTAGACTTATTCACTGTCTTTTCCAAAATGAGTTTAATTTCCCTATTACTTAATTCAACTTGTCCACTAGTTTGGGGATGATAAGGTGATGCAATTCTATGGTTAACATCATATTTTGCCAAAGTTTTCTAAGAATACCATGTAAGAAATGAGAACCACCATCAGTAATTAAAAACCTAGGAACACCAAACCTGGGGAAAATGATGTCCTGAAGCATCTTCATTGCCGTGGCATGATCTGCACTTTTGGTTGGAATTGCTTCCACCCACTTTGTAACATAATCCACTGCAACCAAAATATGAGTATGCTTTGTCTTTGATTCGGGGAAAGGTCCCATAAAGTCAAAACCCCACACATCAAATGGTTCAAGTGGTAAGGAATAGTTCATAGGCATTTCATTTCTCCTACCAATATTTCCTACTCTTTGACATTTATCACAAGATTTAACATATTCAGCACAATCCTTAAATAAAGTAGGCCAATAAAAACCAGACTGTAATACCTTTGCACCTGTACGATCTCCTGCATGATGTCCTCCATAGGGACTGTCATGACAATCTCTTATAATAGCCTGTTGTTCATACTCAGGTACACAACGTCTAATAATACCATCCACACTTTTCTTATAAAGGAAAGGATCATCCCAAAAATAATGTCTAAGATCATAAAAGAATTTCTTTCTTTGTTGAGTAGTGAAGTGTGGAGGTAAAACTTTACCAACAATAAAATTTGCATAATTGGCAAACCATGGAGATGCAACTTTAGCACTAGAAACATTAATTGCAAGTTGTTCATTAACAAATATCATTAATAGGAATAGGATCATCAGGTATATTTTCCATTCTAGAAAGATGATCAGCTACTTGATTATCTTCCCCTTTCCTATCAACAATGTGTAAATCAAATTCTTGCAATAGAAGTACCCATCTTATTAATCTAGGCTTAGCATCTTTCTTATGCATTAAGTATTTAATGGCAGAATGATCAGTATGCAATGTGACTTTCGAATCAGTAATATAAGGTCTAAACTTGTCACAAGCAAATAGCACTGCTAAAAATTCTTTTTCAGTTGTGGCATAATTCCTTTGAGCAGCATCAAGTGTTCTACTAGCATAATAAATAACATTCAGTTTCTTATCAACACGTTGGCCCAAAACAGCCCCAACTGCATAATCACTAGCATCACACATAATTTCAAAAGGCAATTCCAATCAGGAGGTTGAATAATAGGAGCACTTATTAAAGCATTCTTCAAAATATTAAAGGACTCAATGCAATCATCATTAAAAGAGAAAGGAACATCCTTTTGCAAAAGATTGGTTAGAGGTTTTGATATTTTGGAGAAATCTTTAATAAACCTACGGTAAAAACCTGCATGCCCAAGAAAACTTCTTATACCTTTGAGTCCCTTGGGAATGGAGCTTTTCAATAGCTTCTATCTTTGCTGGGTCAACTTCTATTCCTTTCCAGAAATCTTATGCCCAAGAACAATACCTTCAGTAACCATGAAGTGACACTTCTCCCAGTTTAAAACTAAGTGTTGGTCTTCACAACGCTGCAAAACTTTGTTAAGGTTGAACAAGCAATTATCGAAGGAAGTACCATACACAGAAAAATCATCCATAAAGACTTCCATTATCTTTTCAATATAATCAGCAAATATAGCATTCATGCATCTTTGAAAAGTAGCAGGAGCATTGCACAAACCGAATGGCATTCTCCTATAAGCAAATGTACCAATGGGCAAGTAAAAGTGGTTTTTCTTGATCATCTTATGAACAGGAATTTGGAGAAACCTGAATAACCATCTAAATAGCAAAAGTGAGAGTGTTTAGATAACCTTTCTAACATTTGATCAATAAATGGCAATGGGTAATGATCTTTACGAGTTGCTTTTTTAACTTCTGAAATCAATACACATCCTATAACCAACAACAGTACGTTGAGCCACAAGTTCATCCTCATCATTTGGAACAACAGTCATTCCACCCTTTTTAGGAACACAATGAACAGGACTAACCCACTTACTATCAGCTATGGGATAAATGATACCAGCTTCAATAAGTCTTATTACCTCTTTCTTACCACTTCCTTCATTTTTGGATGGAGACGGCGTTGATAATCAACAACAGGTTTTGCATCTCCTCCAAATTAATTTTATGCATACATAGAGCTGGGCTTATACCTTTAAGATCATCAAGAGAGTATCCAATGGCTGGTCGGTGAGCTTTAAGCACATCAAGTAATTTCTCTTCTTCTTCAGCTGAAAGGTTAGCACTAATAATGACAGGATATATGCTCTTCTCATCCAAATATGCATATTTCAGATTTGTAGGCAAAGGTTTTAATTCAAAGCTAGGATCCCCTTTAGGTGGTGGTAGCACTCCTAAATTATCAGGTGGGATATGCAATTGTAATTGTGGTGTGTTGTGAAATATTTGTTCTAAAGCATCTTTTTCTCATCATTAAATGGTTCATCTTGATTAAGCATATAACGTTCTACAACATCTGTTGAAGCTACAGCTACATGCAAGAGTTTCAATTATATCTTCAGAAATTGGCTCTTTCACAACATGTTTATCAGCAAATTTGGAAAAGTTGAACTCAAGTTTTTCACCAGCACATTTAATAAACACTTTCTCTTTAGGCAAATTAATTTCAGCACCAACAGTGTTTAAGAAAGGTCTACCAAAAATGATAGGACAAAAGAATCTTGAGGACAACCAAGCACAATAAAATCAGCAGGATATTTTATTTTGCCAATCAATACTTCAACATCTCTAACAATTCCAAATGGACTAATATAATCTTTATTAGCAAGTTGAATTGTCATACCTGTCTCTTCCATAATGATAGGATCAATATCAGGCTTGATTTCAAGATACAGAGAATATGGAATGACACTAATGCTTGCTCCAATATCACATAAGCCATGATAACTAGAAGTCCCAATAGTGCATGATATAACAGGCTTACCAACCTTGGCCGAATTGCCTTTAACAACTTTAGTAGCATCTTCACATAGATAAACATCAACAGGATCTTCTTCATTTAATTGTTTGATAATAGAGATTTGACTGTTGACTTCCATCTGTTCATAAGGCTGAGATCTTCTTCTTTTACTCTTGTTAGAAACAGCAATAAGTAAATTTTCCTTGACTTGGTTTGGATATGGTGGTGCCTCAACATACTCCTCAATTGTCAAGGATGACACTGGTTCTACCTGTTTAATAACTTTGGGTACAACAATAGATTGTTTAACAGGTTCAACATAAGCTTCAAACCCAGTTTTAGGAATACCAATATGATTAGCAAAAGATTTAGCTACCTCAATTATAACATAAGGATCAAGATTAAAAGTATCACTCAGATTTTTAAACAAGGTAGAAGTAGAGAAATTCTCTACACATGAATACTCATAGTCCAGATAGGGCTCATTACCTTTATCAAGATCCCAATGACCAGTATTCTCAGAAATAGTCTCCAATAAATTCCATGCTTCTTCTTCAGTATTATTTGTAAAGCTTCCACTAGATGAATTATCCAGAAATTCCTTTTGTTGCCTTGGTAGCCTCACATAAAAGTTTATCAGAATAATTTTCCTTGTAAGATCATGACAAGGATTCTTGCGGAGGAGTTCCTTTAACCTCCCCCAAGCTTGAGTAATACTTTCTCCCAGATGTGGCCAGAAATTAAATATATAGCAGCGGTTCTCATAAGCTTCTCTAGGAGTAAAATACTTAAGAAAGAAAACCTTCCTCAAAATACTCCAGTCCATAGTGACTTCTTCATCTAAAGACCTGAACCAAATACGAGCATTACCAGATAAAGACAGATATAACAGCTTCCTTTTTACCTGATCTTCAGAAATACCAGGAAGTCTAAATAAACCACATATAGCCTCAATTGTTTCCATGTGTTCACGTGCAGATTTAGTTCCATCCTGTAAATGGATTTTTCATAACTCTTTTAACATGACCAACGGGAATTTTATATCCCACTTTAGGTATCTCAGGCACAGTAGTTTCAACAGTTTTAGGAGCATAAGCACTTTCATATAGAGCAAGATGCAGCGAGGCACGATTCATAAATGCCATAGTAGCAATGAGATAAAACAGTAAATAAAATTCACCTTTCAAGTTTCCTTACCAAACTTCTTACCAATAGCGCTACGCTCCCCGGCAACGGCGCCAGAAAAGTATCTTGATGACTCCCAAGTGCAGGAGATCAATTGTAGTACCTTTCGAATAGAAAAGGTTGTCGAACCCACGAGGAGCTGAAGGTATTGGTTATTAGAAATGATAAATAGACAATAAAAGATGCAAGTGTTTTTGGTATTTTCGATTGTATAATTGCAAGACAGACAATGCAGCAGGTAAATGGTAACAAGTAAAAGCTCTCAAAGAGAGAGAAAGCCCAATCCTCTATGTGTAAGAGGACAAGCTCAAGTGATGTGTAACTTATATGTGGAAAACGTTCCCGAGGGCGGCATGGATATTGCTAGGCATATAGATTTATTAAACAACACGTTGAATATCTTGTCTAGTTTTAATCTTCTTCGGACGGAGCTATTATTAGGTACAGCTAAATAAATAGACTAAACCCCTTATGATGGATCATGTGGCCAATTAAATGACAGCACAAGAATTATTAAGATATAAAATCCCACCATAGCATTACACTCTAGGTCCCCGATACTAATACCCCGTAAAGTAACTTAATGATTCGGTCTCAGGCTTTCGTGTCCTCCCAAGTCTCCCTCACGCCATTACACTACGGTGTTCTCCTATGAGCCCATATAGGTGAAGTGTTGTGCAGTCGACGTTCGCACAACACCATCATAGAATCACACAAAAAGATAAACACTAGACAAAATACCAACACATGTCATATATAAATCATTGCCAATTCATCCTATGCCCTCAGGAACATACGGGAACTACTCACAACGTGCAAACATGATGATATTCAGTGGCATAAGTGGTACAACACAATCTGAAAATATAACTTCACCACCAAATAATGACAAGTACTCAATCACAAACATGAATAGTAGCACAAGACAAGTATCTAGGGTATAGCAACTCTCAAACTACGAGGGGACGGAGTGGATCACGGAGATGATGATGGAGATGGTGCTGGTCTTGGTGATGGTGATGATGTAGAGGCCTCCTCCCACGCCAAGGAGGAGAGGTGATGACGATGACGATGATTTCCCCCTTCTCCGGAGCTCCGGAGCAGCAGGATCTGATCCCCCTCGGAGGGAATCAGGAGTTTCGCCGCCGCCGGACCTCGGATAGTCTCGTAAAAATTAGGGCGTTACTTTTCGGGCGAGACGGAGACCTCGTTAAAAAGCCCCAGGCGAGGAAGTGCCCGAGGCTCCAGATGGTGGGCCCCACGCGGCCAAAGAATCTGGCCGCGTGGGCCCCCCTCTTTTGGGCCTCGTGGCTCTCCTCCTTCGATCTTCTTCCCACTGCTTTCTCCCGATGAAAACCAGCTGTGCAATTTTCCTTTTTCCATTTGGGTCCCCGTAGCTCCTGAAACATTAAAAACAAGAAAAAGGAGGTTTTCTGCCTCCCAGAAATTAAATACCAAAAATAGGGACTTTGTATGAAAGTCCCATAAATCATCTAAAACATGTAAAAACAATGATATAACAATGTCAATAACATTCTAACATGATAACATAAGTTGTATAAATGATGATATAAAATGCACGTATCAGATTGCCATTGTTCAACGGACACCCAAGTATTCAACGAGAAAGGAAGACTCCGGTGTGGGAGGGGCGACTACAGCGGCGCACCTTCGGCTAGTCCCACTGCTCGTAGTCGTCGCTAGGTGGTACAAAGACCTATTTGTAATTTTATTAATTTTTTGTATCTTTTGTACTGATGAGGATATTATTAATAGATCGGTGGACTTTTCGCAAAAAAAAGAAAGAAAGGTCGTTGTACGTTCAATATTGAATGTCGTTCCTATCTTTTATGGGCTTAGAAAATTATATTCCGGAGCCCATACGACTGGATTGGGCTGTCCTAATTTTATCAATGACCGAACGCTCTCAAGAATTGAAAATCCTATCCTGTGAATGACGGCCAGGAATAAAACGTTGAATCGAGACAGTCTTCTTTGGAAAATTCTATTCTCCAACCGGCTGTTGCTACAGCCGGTCTGTCTTCTCTTCTCGCGTACTGCTCCCGCTGGACGCTGCCTGCACTGCCCACGGTGCTGGCCGCATGCGCACTGCTCGCGCTGCCGCTGCCTGGCCCGCTCAGCCCCCTCCCCCATCTGCACCCCCGCGCCGCCGCGCGTCCTCCTCTGCTCGCCGGCCGTCTTCGTTCCCGGCTGCCACCACTCGTCCGCCGAACAGAGCAGCCTGGCGCCATTGATGCTCAGCAATTTCTCGGCGCGATTCGACCGTCGTTGCTGCTCCTCCATGCCTCCCCGACCAGCCCCCCTTCGTTCCCTTCGTTGATCTGTCTCACCATGGACGCCCCATAGAGAAGATGATTTTGCGGGTAGATTGGTGAGGATTCTCTCGATCTGGCTCTTCCCGACCTCCGGCATGGCGGATTGGTGGCCGGCATGGGGATTCTCTCGATCTGGCTCGTCCCGACCTCCGGCGTGGCGGATTGCTGGCCGACGAGGTCGAATCAGTCATGGTGGTGCCTCCATGGCCGACGGTGGAGGTCAGTTTTTTTGGTGGATTTTGTTGGTTGCATGAGATGTGCATTTTTGCTACATGTTTGTGAAGATTTTGTTGTGTAAGCACTAGCAAAATGCTACATTGATTTTTGGGCTTATGCTACACACATATTTGCTCCAATGTTACATACGGGGCTCTATATTGTTGGATGAGTTGGACATAATTGTTGGATGCTCTGGGTTTTTTTGCTACAAAGCAAGATGTTTTGCTACAACAAATTGGGATTTGTTACATATGTTAGTGATTTTTGCTACATGGTTGTGTTTAATGTGCTACATTATCTTTTTGCTATTCATTGCAAGTTTTACGAATCTGAATTTTTTTTGCTACATGCACACACAAAAATTTGTCCTCGGGTTTTCTACTACAATGATCGGACACAACATTTTTTGAAATCTTTTTTGCTACATGCGATGTTGCATACACAGAGGAAAAGTGCTACACACGAAATGTTTTTGTTACATAAATCGGACGCGCGGGATCGATTCACTTAAGTGGATCGGACGGCTCCAAAGACGGCTGTAGCAAAGGCTCGCTACAGCCGACTGACGCTTAGCGTTTGTCATCTTCTTTTTGGGAAGAGGATGCATGAATGAAAAGAATACCCAACGGCTAAGAACAGCTAAGGGATTTTGCGCGCCCCAGCCAGTCAATTCACTGTCGACTAAGGATCAACTTTTGGTTGCTGAAATGTGTCGTGGTGTGGTTGTTTTATAATCCCAAAATTAGCGACGAAAATAGAAACAGAAAGATCAAACCGGCACTACTTTGCCGGGTGCCCGATATTTAGCACCCGGCAAAGCTCTATGTAGAGTAAATGGCACCGGCGGTCACACAACCCGTCGGGCATGTGCACTTAAGTTACACGTCTGGAAAACCGGATTATTTGGTCACACAACTGAACTTTCGGTGCACTTTAGTCAAAAACCAAAATGTCATCTGGTTTTGATGGATACTTTTTCATAAACCCCCTCGGGTAATATTAGGAGGGCGGTATTGCAAAAATCCGGATGTACGCGCGCCATGCAGGTGTTCGATGAAATGCCACGCAGGACTTTGGTGTCGGGATCACGCCCAAGAGGGCGGTGGCGGCGGCTCGGGCGAGCAGGGGCGGCGCCCGGCGGCTCGGGCGAGCAGGAGCACGAGCAGGGACGGCCGGCCGGCGCTCGGGCGAGCAGGGGCGGGGCGGCGGCGCCCTGCGGCTCGGCCGAGCAAGGGCCGCGAGCAGGGACGGTCGGCGGCGCTCGGGCGTGCAGGGGCGCGAGCAGGGGCGCCGCCCGGCCAGCGCATCTGGGGCGCAGCGGCGGCGCCCTGTGGCTCGGGCGAGCAGGAGCGCGAGCAGGGACGGCCGGCCGACCCTCGGGCGTGCAGGGGCGCGGCGGCGGCGGCGCCCGGCGGCTCGGCGAGCAGGGGCGGCGCGGCCGCTGGTTGCTGCTCCCGTCGAGCGAGCACGCCTTCGGTACCCTCGCGCTCGTCCGCCTCCCTCAAATCACGCCAACGCACCGGGCAGCAGATCGAGCAGCTGGCCTTCATCGAGCGCGCCACCTGCTGGAGCGGCGCTAGTCCTTGACACCGGAGTTGAGCCGGATGAAGTACTTCTGCGCGTGGCTGGCAACCTGCGTCGGCCTCCGGCTCATCACGAAGTTGCGGGCAGCCTCCTCTTCCAAATAATGAATTTGCCCAGCAACAGCAACCAGCCGTAGAAACGAATACAGCGATTCAGCTAGCAACCCTTGGCAAAAACAGATCGGATGAAAAAGTAGTACTCCCTCCGATCCATATTAGTGGGCATAGCTTTGTCTAAATTCATATGTATCTAGTTAAGTATTTAGACTAGATACATGTGTATCTAGACAAAGTTGTGCCCACTAATATGGATCGGAGGTAGTACACTAGTCGTGTGCACAAGGGATGGCCACCTCCGAGGCCCGTCGTGAAGCAGATCGTGTGCACCTCACTCTGCTCCAGGCGCTCCGCGCGTGGCCAACCGCACCGCCTCGCGGTGCCCGGCGGCTCGGGCGAGCAGGGGTGCGGCATTTCATCGAACACCTGCATTTTTTGCGATAATGACCTCCTAGTGTTACCTAGGGGGTTTCTGAAAAAGTTCTCATCAAAACCAGATGACGTGTCCGGTTTTTGACTAAAGTGCACGAAAGTTCAGTTGTGTGACCAAATAATCCGGTTTCCAGATGTGTGACGTAAGTGCACATGCCCGGCGAGTTGTGTGACCGCCAGTGCCATTTACTCCTCTATGGCTCTATGTACTCAGCAAAGATCCGTTTTCGAGTGGACACAAAATGGTTGAACAAAAGGTGCATCCGTGCATGTAAACCTATAGGACAAGGTCGTGAGCCTAACAATATCAAATCCAAGAGCAATTTTATTTCTAAAAAATATATGTCCGAATCAGGTGCATACACATTTGTCATAACCAAAAATGTCTATGCGATGTCCTGAATAATCAGGCTAGCTAGCAGGTGAGGCTGGTCCCGGGTCGACGCCGAACTGCTGGCAGAACTGCTTGTAGAAGGCGACGCGGTCACTGACCGCGCTGGGGTTCTTGCCGTTGCACTCGAGCGCGCCGTTGATGGCCCTGATGGTGGCGCCGAAGCCCTGGCCGGAGACGATGACGTCGTGCACGTTGTTCATCCAGTACCAGAGCGCCGCCTGGAACGCCACCACGGGGCTGCGCGCCACCGCGTCCGGGTCGTTCAGCCCGTCGAAGCCGATGCTCTTCCCCGCCGGCCCGTAGTTGTAGTTCCACGAGAGCTGCAGCGGCCCGCGGCCGTAGTAGCCCTTCCCGGCGGCGCACGGCCACTCCGTGTTCGTCGGGTCGCAGTAGTCCTTGCTCGGCCCGTCGATCTCGTTGATGTAGCAGAACTCTGCAAACTCACCGTCAGAACCGTAACGTACGTAAAGCTTGAAGTGAAATGAAAAAAAACGAAATTATATATGCTGCGGCTTACTTATGGTCTCGTGGTTGACGTGTGCGAAGAAGGCGGCGATCTCGCGCTTGGAGTCGTCGTCGGAGCCGGTGCGGCCGAAGTTGGGGTTCCCGCCGAGCGCGGTGAGGAAGGCGTCCCGCGTGTAGAAGCCCTTGGCCTCGCAGCCGTCGGCGGCCTGGGCGACGAGCGCGCCGAAGAAGGCCGGCGTGACGATGCCGGGCACGGACACGTTGTTGGTGGCCGGCACGATGCAGGGGCCCGAGCGGCAGCCCGTGCCGCAGTAGTCGCTGCTGGTGCCGCAGAACCCAAACCGGCTGCAGCACTCGGTCGCCGTGCACCCGCAGTTCTGCGGGCCGCCATGGTCGACGCCAGGAGGAGGACGAGAGCCAGCAGCCCGAGCTTTGGCGCCATGGTGTCTAGGGAAGCTGCGTGATCGAGCTCGTTGGGTTTGTGGCTCAGCTCGCTCGTGATCGATGTCAAGTTTCATGGTTCGGGCAGGTTTATATATAGTTTCTCTTGGTTCCAGCCTTCCAGGTGATGCGTGCTAGAGAGAGACTGGTTGATTTTGACTTGTGTCTGACTGTTTTTCCAACAACGAGGGCTTGGTCAAACTGAACTGGTATGTAAACACTGAACAGCGTCTACATTTGTGGGCTTCACTTGCGTACGAAGCCTCCGTTTCACATTCATTTTCTGATGATCCGTGCGTACCGCAGACTGGGAAAGCGAGCGCCACACACTCCCGGAGCATCTAGAGTCAGAAGCTTCCGACGTCGAGCTCTAGCCAGAAATAAGCCGCTCCTGCATTTTTCCGTGGAGGAAGGGGCACCAAGATTGCAACAGCGATAGCGCAACCGGTTGTTTTCCCGTTATTTTACAAGCAAAATTGATACAGATCGATCGATCGTCCTTCACAGCAAAATCTGGACAGCAACTCGCCGTGAACGGTGGTGGGGTTTCTTGATGCGACGGCCACTACGGATCTGTAGAGCATTCAGGGATTTCGCTAGATAAGTATGCCTTGATTCGTGAGAGATAGGGTTATCATACACACACGATGCATCTTTGGCCCATCACTGGGTGGGGTTGGGTTGTCTTGGTTGACAATATAGCGAAAGAGAGAAGCGCAGGCGCTGAAATTTCAGGTTTGGCCTGCCTGGCACGGTGGTAATGCTTGACTCGGCACGCACGGTTACGGCTTTCCAGTCTCCAGCAATATGCCCAGTCTGACCTTGGCGATAGAAGTCAGCTGCCACTCCGGTCTCCGGCGCACGCCACCGTTGAATTGGAATAGTCAGAGTTGCAGCATACAGTTTCCTTTTTAACGCATGTGAGTGAACTGAACAGTCCAACATAGGTGCTTCCCAAAATTTTCATTATGAAAATGTGACCTATTACTAACTATATTAAGGGAGCACAAATCCTCGCTCTCTCCACGCCCATGTACTGTAGGTACTGTTGCAAATGAACAGTAGCTACAGTGCGTGGGTGGGCCCCGCACGGCAGACGCACACCGCCTCGGATTTTTGCAAAAACACCCCTCGATACCGAGAAATCTCACCGTATACCCGCGTCACCTGAAGAGAGGGACCTAAACGCAATTTCGCCAAAACTGAAGGACCTACATGCAAAAGCATCGCCACTTCCCCCCCCCCCCTCCGGCTCGCGCGCGCGGCGAGGTCGCCGCCGCCTACCGCCGCCGCTCCAGCCATCCGCGCGCATCCACCAGCACCAGACGCTCCGCCGCCGTCCCCTACGCTCCTCGCCACGGATCGGCCGCCGAAACGCCTCCCGCGGGCGGGAATCGCCGTCGAGACGTCCGCCGTCCTCCGCCGCGTTTTGCCGTCGCCGGCGGCGTTCCGGCCACCAAATCGTGGCGGCGCCGCCTCCTACGGGCTCCCCGTGTCGAGCCGCTCCGGATGCACGCCCTCACGCGTCCCAGCGCGCACGGACGCGCCTCCGGCGAACTCGCGGCCGCCGCGGCCGTCCCCGGCCGCCGCCGACGTCACGGCGACGTCACGCGGGTCTGGGCTCCAGATGGGCCACCAGCTGGGCGGGCTGCCTGCTGTGCGGCCCACTCGCCCTTTCTCCTTTTTTTTTCCCTCTCTCTCTTTCTTTTCCAAAACATTTCCATAACTTCCCAAATTCAAATCCACATAATTTGAATCCAATTTCTATCAGTTTGCCAAAAAAACAAACATTCAAAATATTTTGTGACCTTTCCTACCTTACTTCAAATGTTGGAAAGTTTTCTTCTCCCTCCTATTTCCCTTTTGTTTTTAAACAACTTTCACAAATTTCCAAATTCAACTCACATAATTTCAAACCAATTTCTATCAATTTCTAAAGAACAACCATTGAAACACATTCGGATCTTTTTCCACCCTATTTGAAATCTTCCAAAGTTCACACAATACAAAAAGGCTCATATTACACATTCACGACATTACAAATATTTATGTATTCCATATTTTTCTTACGACCTCGAATAAAACCCACAAAAAAATCTTCGCACCCTTTTCCAAAAAAAAAAGGAAAATTCAAACAATAAATACGCATCACGACATTACAAATATTATGTATTCCATATTTCTCTTACGACCTCGAATAAAACCCACACAAAAATCTTCGCACCCTTCTCCGAAAAAAAAAACGGAAAATTCAGACAATAAATAAAGGCTCATTTCACACCTTCACGACATTTCGACAAACAATATATTTCATATTTAGATGGCTTCCAAATATCAGAATCCATATCTCAGCACTATTGCCCACAAACTAAATTAGCCTCCTCTTAATATGAAATTCAGATGCAATTCTTCAAATTATATATTCACTTTACTACATGTTAATACGGTGCACATCTTCTGACTGCAATCTAAATTAATTATTTACACCAACATACAAAAAAAAAGAATCAAACATTACAATTTACAAGCTGCTCGAAATTACCGTAGCATTTTTACATTTTAAAAATTGTTCACCATTTTTACACAACTCAATACATTTTCTTCAATTACAATTAAAAAATCATGGCAACAAAAAAAAAACATATTTAAATACTTCAATTTGCTATATATTTCGATAATCACTAAACTATATAACAAATGCTCATAAAAAAACAAGACTAACTATCTACAGCAAAACACAAAACACAAACATATTTACAGATTCAAAATAGTCAATATTTAGATTCAATATAAATGAAATTCCCCGAATTGTGGACTCGACTTAAAAAAATTGCATTACCATTGCCAACGTGCTTACATTAAATATTATTTGGAAGATAAAAGTATATTAGGGATATTCTTTTGTCCTACATACTAAAGGTACAAAAGAATATATCTATATGCTCACTAAAATAAACAATACTTATTAATACAAAAATACAAACTTATTTACACAACTCAAATTTAATACAAAAAAAATCACGCGAGCGCGGCGTGACGACGCGCAAAATACCACTAGTATGCTTCATGGCTCTCTTAGAGGTATGGGATCCATAGTTTTTTATTGAGCAAATAATCCGATTTTATTGATGAACTAAATAAAATGACATCATATTGTATTAGGAAATTAGTTCACATTTATGATAATCTGAAAATTGTAGTGGACCAAAGGATAATTTTGGCACCACTTCATATTAACTCAATGATTGTGCTCATCGCCGCGAAGTCGGAGCTGCTGTTAGCGGCATCGTGAAGGTCTTCTTCAACGTGAGTCCTGTCATCTCCCCTTCAAAGCTCGTCTTCAAAATAGGAGCCGCCGGTTTTCTCCGTGAATGACCAAATGTTTGCGTTGGTCGGCGTGGGCTTCACAAGGCCCTTGCGGCGAGGTTTTTTCTTCGGTTTTCGTTCTTAAGTGAAACCAGGGTCACTAGCTCATGGGAGTAGTGATGACAATGACACCGTTGGGAAACCTCGACGACGATTTTCTTTCGGCGGTGTGTGTGCATGTTGTATTGGTATCCCGGTTGGCCGTGTGTGTGCGCTAAAGACTGTCGTCTTTCACGACTGTCGTCTAGAGTGTTTGTCGGTTTTAACCCTTTTTTGCTAATTAATTGGACAATTCTCTTCTTAATTAATAAGACGATTCAAAATTGTTACCTTCGTTTTAAAACATATATTGAGTAAATGGCTCAAAATTATACGAGCCTTAAGCCATACCTAAGAAAACCTAAAATCTTAGGTCATCTAGACCTTTTTGAATTGCACATAAACTTAGCATATGGTCACCGGATTTTCCACAAGGAAAACCACCAAATCAGGTTGGAAACCATGATCCGAAGCCAACAAAATATCTTTCCACTATTATCAAATATAGGATACAACAAATTCTTTGTAGGCGACAGTAAATCTGTCATACATCAAGGTCACATAATCTTGGATAGCAATAGTGGGGCCCAGGATATAGGGATGGAACAATCTCACAGATACTAGTGGAATCACATGCGAATCTGAGTTTCATTTGCTTAGGGAGGAGCTCTTTGCTTGATGACAAGTTTCTTCTTTTAATATCTTTGTCCCCCTCTCTCCTCCCAAAACTGGTCATGGAATTTTTTTGAACAACACCTTTTTCCGTAGAAAAAATTACATCAGATCTTCACATCATCGCTCGAGCTCAAAATTTTTGTGTCATGATTGTGCTTCTCCAAACCTACGGTGAAAGAATGATTTGCAATTATGAACTCTTCATTTCCTCTTGGGATAGTTAGGTTTATCCTTTTTAGTTCAGTGTAGCATTGTCTCTATTTTTCTCGGGGGGTGTAGCATTGTCCTTTTCTTTTTAGCAAATTCGTAATTTTATTGATTATTCAAATAATGTTACATCTTCCACAGGTTGTGGAACCAAAAATACGGGCGATTCTTCAAAAAACATTAGTATCAATACCGCTAGTTTGCCCATACCAGGTGAGTCGCCTTGTTTGCTTCTCTCGGACAGCGTGTCGCGCTGAATCCTGCCATGATCAGCCGACACTCATCTAAGAAGGCCGAGCCCACTATCCTGTATTGATTGGAAATAATCTAGGCGAAGAGGGAGCTCTCCTTATATGGGCTGGCCTACCAACTCTCACTACGCGGCGACTAGGGATACAAACGCCCCGAGCGTGATAAGGGCTTTCGACCTTCGTACGGCGACCCCAATCCAAATCCCTCTCTCCCTTCTTCTTCTTCCCCTTCCCATCTTCTCTCCGCCCTCCTACGCGGAAACCAACCCGTCTCGCCCTCGCCTCCACCCCCGCCGAGGACCAACCAGCCTTCCGCGCCGCGGCGCTTCGAAGTACGCCATCTTCACCGCCCAGCCTTTTCCTCTCGCGTACTCACATGATCTGGTACCCTCGCCTTCGGTGCTCGCGTGCTCCCCCGTCCGTTTGGTTCGTCGGTCTCGTGCGGTTGTCCGTGGCTGTGGCGACGGCGTCGCCGTGCACCTTTTTTGTGCTTTTTTTATATGGTTCGTTAGGATGATTCACGCTGCGCCGTGGTTTATCCCCTCGGTATCTGACCCGTACAAATTGCCGCGGAGAAGGGGAAAGCCGTGGTGGGCTTCTACCTCTATCTGTCAACCCGCTCACGATACTAGCAACATTAAGCTGTATCTTACCGTCGATTCCGACTCCCCAGCTGCCTTTGCTCGTGTGGTTTGTGACGAGTTTCCGGAGAGGGCTCATTCTGTTGCGTGGGGGCAGCAGTAGTAGTATAACTGTGTGTCATTAGCCTTAATTGATCCGCGGCATCATTCTGTCTTAGAAAATTTGTTCTATTCCATTGTGGTTTTCCATTAGTTGGGTTGAGCATGAGCAAGAAGGAAGTGCATGTTTACTTGTGAATTGGCATTTGGCAATTATATCTAAGACCTGATTGTCGAAATCGCACTGGATGTTTTCCAGTATAGTGTATGGAGTGGCATATGCGATGAAAGAAAGGGATGCCAATGTACTGGTTTTACCTTTAGAAAGTAGAACAGTATATGCATTGTAACTGTCTGTGGGTATGTAATTATAGAATTATAGATGGAATATATAATTGGCAGAAATAACAATATGCAATTTAGCGCCATTGTTTCCTTATTAAACCATGGGGGACATCTTCACTTAAGTATGTATGTGAATTGTGAAAATAACAGAGTTGCTTTCATTTACCATCTGGAGAAGAGAAATTGTCTTATTCTAGATTGTC
>CAMZMU010000034.1:58810261-59006908 GCA_947311845.1 Poa pratensis | reverse complement strand
CCCACTTCAGGACACAGGCTACAGGACAAAACCCTAGCACCCGAAGAACCTGGCGACTGCTTCGACCCGGGAAAGACCCCGGAGTCGAACATCCTCGACTTGGGACAGACCCGAAGTCGGCACTCTCTAACTTATCGACTCCCCCCACACTCGAAGGGATCGTCGACTGGACACACAAGCCTACTTCTAACAATTGTTATGCACATACACTGTGCTGCACTGCAGGACTTCAGGAGTGACCAACTAGTACATTACACTCATGGCGTTCATTTTGAAGAATGGAGTGGTCTTAGATGCCTGTCATGAAATATTCATACGATTTTTGGAAACCAAGTCCTTTTTTTCTTATGGCCTTGCAGTCCACAAATCAAACATCCCAATTCTAGAGAGAGAAATCTGCCAAGTGTGCTCAGATAGCATTTTACACCCTTTGGGTATGGATAAAGTGGCAAGTGAGCAACACAGTCAAAATTTGACTCCCTAATAAAATATCAATATTTGATTCCCCGAAAAAATATCAATATTTGATCAGCAGTGATGCGCATAACAAATGGGTTTGTTCTATAGTTTGTGATTGCAACCCTAATACCCAGGACTAGATTTGACGTATCTTTCAGATATACCTTATCTTGAAGAGCTATAGTGTGCTTTGATTGAGGTGGACGGTACGTTCCAGCAGGTTTTGCCCCTATATTTGCAGGAGCCTTGCTTGATGTTTGTGCCGATTAGAACCTTGTCCTGAAATATAAGTGAATAGGAGATAACAATTGGTCCTGACTTGCTAACATCGAGCATAAGAATACTGAAACCTTGTTTCTTCGTTTCTTCAATTTTTTATGCCACTTAAAGATGTTGTGAGTTCAGCAATGTCACCAAATCTTTCAGGTGCTTCAGTTTCCAGTCAGCCTGTGCAATTAAAAAACATAAATCATGAATGTAATGTTAGGGCTTGCGTATTATTTATTCAACATGTTATTAATTGTTTAGGAGCAACAAAGGATACACACCACAAGACACAAGTGGTTATGCAGTGCACATACCTGATACAGCTTGTTTTCAAACATCTTCTTAAAACTGTAGAGATCCATTGTGGTCAAATATTTTTATTCTGCACGGGAAACAAGAAGATTATCATGTGAGGATCCAAACCCATTTCCACTAGCATGCAAAAGCTGCAGGAAATATACCCATTATCTATTTGAAGTCTGGGAGCTGTAGTAGCAGTCATAAAATGGCGTCCATCAGGGGACCATTCACTTATGACGGACCACTCAGCCTTTGTTTTCCCGACCAACTTCTTTTCTGTATAATCCCAGAAAGCCTGAGCAAAAAGTACCATGTGAGCTATGCAGCAACAACTTTAAAAATATTTAAACATGCCCTTTTTTGCATTTATAATTTGTTATAGTTCTCTTCAACCAGATAAGATTTCAAAGTTTATTCTCGATGTCAAAGTTGTCGCCTAAAACAAATTGGCAGTAGTGGAGTAACATACCATATCACCAGGCAAATTACCAAATCCAGCTATAACAATAACTGGAAGAGAGAACGAGGTCAAGGATACGCCAAGCTAAACATGATTTTTGTCTTATACGACAGCAAGCAAAGAAAATTACTATTGTTAGACGTACATTGCTATGCTAATAAGCAACTGTGCTAAATGGGTGTGCATACATATCTACACCTACTCAAACAAGAGAATTCAGCACGACTGGTTGATCAAGTCACTGGAAGGATACATCGCCCTTTGGGGTTCCATCTTATCGTATTATGATGGACCTTCACCAAGCTCATGAAGAGGGTTGCACTTTTTGTTGAATATTGTTGCTTTGGCTGGCATAACTGAGATTCAGTCAAGGAACACTTGTGCAGAAAGCAGCAAGACATTAATCTAAAATATTACGGTTCATGTAAGAACCATGTAAGGATACATCCATAGACCACAGCAAATTCAGAACCTGAGGAGGACCACTGAACATCATGCACTGGCCCTCCTTTCTGAAAATTATGAATAAAATAAGTTAGAGACCAGATATTAAGAAACAGACTCAGAGATATTTAAAAGGAACTTACTGAGAGGAACAGCTCCTTCGAAGGCCCTATCAGTTGTCAAGTAGTGCAACTTGGTTTCACCATAGTAGCTCTGGTTCGTTTATCCACATCAGCTTGAGAAACAATAAGAAGTCCAGTGGACCCCTTGTTCCAGTGAAATTGAACAGTAGAACAGCGGAAGAAGCTCCTGCGTGCAACAACTTGGTTTTGTGCATCCTTGTCACAAGAAAAGATCTGAACACTGGCCGGAACACCTACTTACAAAAAAAAAGGAAGGAAGAACGATTATAAGAAAACTCATTGAGTTTTTTAAATCAATTTATTGTGGAAACACTACCAAAGTCAAAAGAAAGTAAGACAGACCTTTGACTCTGGGACAAATCCAGCAACATGAGATCCTGGAGCACTTGCTAGCTGCATTGCAGCTATGCCTGGCAATCTTACCCTGTATGCAATCCCTTTAGTGAAATCCTTTGTGTCAAAGAACTGCATCTCATTAGTCATCATCCGACAAGCGACTGACTCATCCGCAGAAAAACTGAACCATTGGCCTGTGAATTTAATCAACACGTCATGTACCATTAAGCTGAATGCACCTCATTACCCATCCAAACAGTGGCTAGATGAAATTAGCAGATGAAAGTTCTCCAAACCTGTTTCGGCACTTTTAGTTATACATTTTTCGATCGTAAGTGCACAGTTTATTCAGATTATGTAGCACCCTCGCAACAAGATTGACACAAAATTGAAGCATCCAAGGGCAAACTAGTCGGAATCAGTCCTAGGATGTCCATCAACATTTGTGGAACTACACTACGTATGAATGCATAGAAACACCTCACTCCAAACCCCAAATCTAGGATCAGCGTACCTATTCAGCAGCCAATTCAAACATTACGAAGGGTGGTGGCCTGGTGGGAGATATTTCTATAGTTATTAAGTTTCATATTTTGATCCAGCCTTGTGTCAAAAGTATATACATGAGATATGTATATGAAGCTTTCGAACACTCAATACACGTCTCTTGCATTTTTATCCATAAAATGTTTGCGATGAACAAAAGGATGCAACAACAAATGCAATGGATGGAGTTCACAAACAAACGTCCACCACTTCACCCTATAAAGCGTTCACCCCCCCTAAGACAAGTGATATTAATTAAAGTTGTAAATTAAGCATCCAGGTTGAAGAATGATAATTTAAGCACCAAAGTTGAGGTAGCACGAACCAAGACGCCTTGGACAGTTCTTCTGGTAGTGCTGGTAGAGCGCGGTGGCGGTGTCAACGTGCCAGACCGTGACATTCTTCACCTGCGGGGAGGACGACTTTTGGAAGGTCTGCAGGTACGCGCCAGAGGGCGAGAGCGCCGCGGCAGTGAGGCCCGGGAGGTCGAAGGCCCTGATGACGGAGAGCGAGCTGCCGTCGTAGACGTGGCGGAGGCCGAGGCCACCGTGACGAGGAGCGGGAGCCGTCGGTCGAGAAGGACGTGGCGCTGCACGCCGTCTTGGGGAGCTTCTGCGGCGGGCTGGAGCCCGGCGGGTAGGGAGGGCCGGGCCACACCGTGAAGCCGTCGGGCTCGCGCACTGCGGTACGTCCGGGTCGCGCATTCCGTCAAACGGGTGTAAGATTAGGGGAAAGCACCGCGATGGGAGGAGGTAGCGTACCTAGGATGGAGAGGGCTGGATGCTCCGACGCCATGGCCGAGTGCGCGGCGAGCTCTCGGCGGCCGGTGGAGAGATCGGAAGCAGAGTTGCGGCGGAGGCGGCGGCGCGGTGAGGGTTTTTACCGGATGCAGATGGTGCCTACGTCATAGCACTTCATCATGTGTCTCTGACATATGGGCGTCGTTAATTTGTGGGGCTTTGTTGTCAGTGTAACGTGATCGTGCTTCAACTCGGCGCTGTGGGCTTTGCCTAAAATTGGGCCTTCAACTATGCCAGCCAAATCATGCCATTAGCCCATGAATGAACCATTTTCGCCCATGGAAGAACACCAGCCAACACATTACACACACGCACGCCCACACGCCGTCCTTTTTTTTTGCATTTGCATAAAGCGATAATCCATTTTTCGAGCTACAATTGGAGGTGGGAGACCCTAAGATTGTTAAATTGTGAAATCTTGTATTTTTAATGATGCTCCAACATTTCTTGAAGAAGAAATCTCCGGTGAAGCCGTCGAGGCCAGAAGCCTTATCGGAAGGCATTTAGTTGATGGCATTTGGGACTCTTCCTTCAAAAAAGGCACGTCAATACTCTTCATGTCCACAATCCCAAATGGAGGTTATCCCAATTTAAATCTGAGGCTCTCTCTGGGCCGCCTCCCATCACCGAGTCGAAATGATCGTGAACAATCTCGTCCTTTTGCCATGCTCGGTTACCCAACCGGCATTGTGCTTAAGGCGATGGATGTGATTTTTTCATTCGATGGATGTGATTTTTTTCATTCGTCTTGAGTTCACCCTCGTATGGAAGTACTTGGTATTGGCATCCACCTCCGTAAGGTTAGAAAGACGAGCACATGGTTTTTTGCTGGCCCTCTCAATCATAGCCAAACTAATCACTCTTTTCTTTTAGGGCTTGTCCTAAGCTCGTGTTCCTCCAAGGAGGGGCTAGGCAATCGTTGGAGTCTGTGAAAAGATGATTCAGAGTAAAGCACGATGCAGTGGTTCCATGAGGACGTTTCTCAACGCAGGTATACTGGTTAGATATTTTGGCATAAGCAATGCCATCTCCCTAGGTTTCAATCAAACTCTTATTCAAAAAAAATCCAATCTGCATTCGTATTCGATGACATTCATATTCATTTTAAAAATATGGGCACTATCCGATCCACATCCAATCCATTTCAACCCCTACGAATTTTTCATGTTTGGTCTGGGCTTGTGCTTCTAGAGACCCAAAAGCTGTAAAAGCCAAAACTCCAGCCCAAACAAACAGGGCCTAAAGCTGAGTAATGTGTTAGTTGGAGGTGCATCCAAGGACCAGGAACAATTGGGATATCAAATCTAATTCAAATGACTGCTATTGAGATAAAAACATGTATCAATCTCTCTGTGTCTACCGGCTGCATAGGCAGGAGTACGAAATATGTTCTCTAGGCCTTAGGCAACCAGGTCAAACAAAATGTGAAAAGTAATAGAAAATTCCATTCTACTTCGAAAAAGATAAAGGAGACTGGACTAAAGCAGCGGTTTGGCAACAAAGGCAATAAATGTAATCAAATACAGTCGCAACGTGTTAACTTAAGCACCCTTCCACGGACGGGATAGAATGACTACAGTATCAGTAATTAAAACAAAGCATAGTTGATACAGTTCATCACAGGTCTAACATAACAGGATTTACGGCGGCCCGACAACAGCAGTGAAAACAAAGCATAGTTGATACACAGGTCTAATGTAATAGGATTTACGGCAGCCCGACAACAGCAGGACCAGCCCTAATAACCCAGAACATCATCACCAAGCAAGATCAACAGTTTGTCGCTTCCTTCATTACTGCATACAAATAAGCATGGGAGTATCTCAGCAATAAAGAAAAGTCAAGTAATCCTGACCTCTAATCACTTAAAATTATGACAAAGAACTCAAACAAATGTTGGTGTCGAAAATTAATTGAATGCTAATGATAAGTACAAAAAACAAACAGCATTCCATAGCTTTGAGTTCTTGCAATATGTTCATTTTAAAAAACATCAAGGTAGTTCAGTATCTGACAAACCTCCTCATGCACATTTGCAGTGACCACACTTGCGTCTGCCTGTGAACTGGGTACTTCACTGCCTGAGCCAACAAACAATATTACACTTAGGAACACACCAGAAATGTAAAAAAAATCACACATACAGAAGTTGGTTCATTCTTATTTCAAGTTTCTACCTTGGGTATCCTGAACAGATTCGTCAGCATATGAATCCATCGGAATTCTCAAGTTTTTACCTTGGTTCGAACCATATGAATCTGTAGGACTGGCCCTTTATGCAGACAAAGCAACAGTAAATTATACTTAAAACAACATTAATATAACAAGAGAAACAAGATATGTAATATTCATTATTGAGATCATACCATGATGATGGAGTAGCAAAAGTGGCCGACTTAATTGTTGTGGGAGTGATAGAAGCTGCAACGCCATCAACGCTACTTTGTGAACCAAATTCTTCTTCAACTCTACCATGCTTCCTTGTCCTCGATGCCAGCAAACTATACGCCTCACTCTCTAAACCGACCAATGATGCTTGTTAGTGAGAACTTGTGAACAAAATAAAGGAACTTAAGCCATAAAAAGCTGGAGCCCATGCATTCTTCTTTCTAGTTCTCATACCTTGGAGCTCTTCTATGTTTCTTTTTTTTTGCATTATTACTGCACTGATCTGATACATGATCATTCGCAAACCTAGCAGAGCTTTTTCAGAGCATACAATGATAAATTGCACGTCAGACCAACATCAGAAGTGTAACAGGAAAAACAAGTTAATGTTTCCTGCTGACTTCATACCATGGCAATGAACAAGATAATGCATTATTGACATCATACCTTGACACTGAGTAGCTGGAGCGGAGTTCTTCATAGGAGTACTAGGAATAGAAGAAATACCATCACTAATATAAAAATCCAGATTTCCAGTTGGCAATTCCTTTCTTTCATCTGATATCTGCAAACTGCTGACAGCAAAGCATGAAATTACACCACTGGCCCAGCAATATAATGCAACCAGAATAACAAAAAATATTATTAAGATCATACTATGTAACACAGCATGAAATTACCACTGACCCAACAATATAATGCAACAAGAAAAACAAAAATATTATTAAGATCATACTACCTAAGATTTTTCGTTCGTCAACTGGATGATGATTCTGATCAACATCAATAGCAGAATCGTGAGGACACCATTCTTGCAGAAAGACCAAAAGATCCAGCAAATCACAACGGAGTTCTTCACAGAGGTTAACCTTCTCAGCGCGCTCCACGTAGTTCATCTTCAGCAAACGACATGCAGTAGCAGCCTCATTTCGCATGCCCTTCAAAACATCATTTTGCAATTGGTGAAAAGAAGATCATAGCCATCAAATTAAGCATGAATACTGAAGATCAAGAAAACCACACTGTGTTGGGGTAGAAGCAGACATACCAACATGGAAGCAATGAAGTAGTCTTTATTGTTCTCTTTGTAGGTGGTGAAGATATGCAAGGCAAGCTTCTGGACTTTATAACAAAAGTCTGATTTCCATTTCCATGATTTAGCCATAGACTCGTCATCCTTCAGAGTGCAACTTGTCAACCACTTAGACATCAACTTAGCCTCCTCCGCGATACACTTGAAACAAGACAATCATTTGTCAATTGGTGCAAAGCATTTAATGAAACATAACCACTGGTCCATGGCAACAGCCTGTCCCAGCACCATGCCCTCTTGATAAGATCTTAATACGGGGAAAAAGACTAGTCAGATGGTCAAATCCAACAGTAACATAAAGGATAGAACAGAAAGTCACAATATGTGGTCGAATAGTAGAAAACTGCAGCATGCGCACACTCAACAACAAGAAAAGGATGCCCATAAAGTTATACAGCATAGAAGACATCAATATTTTTTACGGATTGACTGTATCCAGGCTGCATACATGGATACATGAATCAGGTATCAAATTCATATAGTAGGTCGCAAGCTGCAATCTTAACCCGAAGAATATAGAACATATAAATCCACTTACCGTCATTATAGAGGATGATATCCAACGGCGGCAATTCCTTGACGCCGTCGGATTCCCTCATGGATTCCCTGGACTCAACCAACTCCATCATACTTTCACGACTGCGACGCTGGTAAATTGGTACAGTGCCGACCAATTTGAATTCGACATCTTTGATATCTACAACCTCCTGGCGATGTCGGGTTATCATCGCCTTCTGGGGATCTAGGGATTTCTTAATTGGAAGGGTAGCGGCGAGGGTTATTAGAGGAGAGGCGCCGACGAGGTTTGGGTAGATCGGGGTCCGGAGACGGCGGAGAAGGAGATGCGGCAGATTTTAGGGCTTCTGCTTCTCAAATAGACATCTCTACTACATAATACTAGTAGCTTTGCATGTGCAACGCACGATCTTACAGTTGATTAATATATTTAAAATTCATGAAGCACAAAATACATTATATGTTGTTAAAATAAGTCAGCTTTTGACGAAGTCATATCATGTAAAACTTTACATGTTGCTTGCAATGATCAGATGCTGCTTAGTGAGAGAAAGAATATACCTGCCCAGATCATTCATTAACGTTGTAACCAGTGAGCAAATGTTCATCAATGGCATTTATCCACACTGTGTAATCTTTCTTTAAAATAAACATCTACATCGTGTATCCATTTTATGTGACTAAATGAAATGGTGTCCATATTCATTTGTTCAATGTAATAATGCTCTGTAGAGCCCATGCCCATTGTTTGGCACCCGTGGTACTCCTCCAAATAAGAGGGCACTGCTGATAATCAACTATTACTGAAACGTTATGCCTATTATATCCTTTGTGCCAAAAAGATACATTGTGAAAGTGAAACAATATTGCCGTTGACAAGCATCTAATTACATAGTGATTTCCATAATGGGAACGTGTATCTGAAGGAGGGCATAATAATGGCACAGTAGTCATAGTGTAAGTTCACACTTTTGAAAATCATGTCAAACACCATCATAATTCCACAGCAAGAGCAGTTGGTATCAACGTCTTAGCTCCAATTAAAAATATTACTCGGTATGACCAAAAATAAAGAAGATTGCGTTGCACATAAGCCTGAAATGCAAAACTTTCAAGGCACTATAATAAAGCTCAACGCCCCCTGCCATGACCACGGACGCGACCACACCGCATAGGTTTCCCTGCATGCGCATGAAACATTATTCAGAAAACAGCACAGGTGATAATAACTAAATTTAAAAAAAAGGGAAGAAACATATGTCAAACCTGCGGTAGGCTTTCTTAGGCTTCACCCTTTGCTGTTTCTCAACAAGTAGTCTTCAGGTTCAAGCCGTCAGGAAGGGTGCAATAGCGAATGTCATTTCTCAACAAGGATTCACATGTCACCCATATTCATGTTCATCCGTATAACTTACACTTATGAACAGGTTCATCATAGCAGTCTCCCCTATATTCCAACTCGCTATCGTCTGTTCAACCACCTCAGGGATCATTTCTCCCCAAGATTGATCATCCGTACTGTCATACACAAACGGAAAGAAGTAAGCGATGCCTGATAGTAGTAGTTGGCAGTAACCAGTAAACTTTTGAGTCACGTGCAAAGCCTGAAAATCTAACATAATTTTATGTATAAGATAAGAATATTTTGAGGCTCAATAATACCGCAAGAAATAATACAGAAAAGCATCATATGGAAGGGATGACTGATGTGTTTTTTTTTTTGCATAAGTATTCAAGGTGAATGTAGAATTAGTAGAGAATGGCATACTTAATCGCAAGAAATAACACCGCCGCTTAAAACAGAAGTAATGCAACTTTGAAAGAAAAGACTTCCATGGACCTTAGAATCTGCCATGAGAACACAGAACTCTTACAATAAATTCTTTAGCTCTCAAAATAAAAATTATTTATTCTGTAGCCCGACTACTTGACAGAAACCATCATCACAATAGCAAAGAGATGCACCAAGAATGACATATCTGTTTCTGTTCAGTGCGTGGTGTTTTACCTGAAATGGTATTGCAAGGAAAAATACAATACATGCCACCACACAAGTATTTTGGTGCATGAATAATCTCTCCTTTTTGCAACCCAGGTAGCAAAAAAAAAAACACGTCACCGGATCAAGCAACCAAATAAATCAAGTGACGAAAAATCTCGGGAGAAGAAATGATATTTTGTAGGATATTTGCACATCAGAATACACTTACTTGAAATTTTAGAAGTTCAAATCACATTATTATACCATAGCTCATTATTGTCTAGGCTTGCTTTTGACTGTAGAAACAATAGTTTTATTTATTACACCCTCACCATATTAGGTATAGTTTAGTTTCACAATAATTTTGGAAATATTGTAACCACAATATTGACAGTTTTGTGGGATGACATTAGATCAAAATTTTGATAAAGCAATTGAGATGTTCGTCAACCAATGAAAATTTTGAAATATACACAATCCATATATTCGTAAGCGTTTGATAGGAATAATCATTTAGATTTCAACTACAGAAAAAAACACAGATCGAAAAATGGCTAAGAAAATGAAACATACCTGAAGTTTGATACACTACCAGTCTCAAAGTAAAAAAGTTCCTGCACCAATTATCCGTAGGATATAAGATGGTCAGGCTATATTCTCGGCTCAACCTGAAGTGTGAAGATGTCAACCATATATAATATGTTCCGATCAATCTAGAAAGACCTATAACCTGAATTAGAAAAAGATCAGGATGAATAGAGCTATATCAATACTTGATAAATTCTTTGTAACAATCTAGCCATATGTCATTTTAATTACCTGATGCTTTTCCATTTTTAGACGTGTACAGATTTATCAAAGCGCCTTGATTAAAAATGTTGGTTATAACTTTTAGGTTGACATACAAGGTTTTGGTTTGTCCAAATATCTAGACTTAATAAGTCTTCTTGCTATCAAATTATATTCCATGCCTCAACCTGCATCAGAAACATGACACGTCCAAGACATATTTCTTTTTGGTTTTGCTTAGGCTAGCAGTAACAGCAACTTAGAGGAACGAAGACTTACCTTTTTCATATACGTTGGATCTACAAACCCGTGATGACATAAGTGCGGTGAAGCTGCGATCTTGCTGTTTGCCTAAAATCAGGCATTTAGAATGGTTGACACATCCCACGAAATAGTCAATGACCTGACGGTCAGAGCCGAGCCAGCCGTTTTCGTGGACCTGCCTTTTCTCGCCTGCAATATACAGTATGTTATATGTTGGCTAGTGGCTATCGAGTATAGAAATACGTATGCTGCAGGTTCCTATCTATTCCTATGTTTACTCTGCGTATGTTGATTATGTTATCGTATGAAGTTGCAACAGGCAGTCTCATAAGAAATCGGTGTATCTCATCTGACAACAAGGCTATATAAGAATTTCATATATAATAAACGAAATTAAAACGGGTAATCAGCGAAGCGGCATCTTGTGCTCACCTGCTCCTATACTCTCTAGTTTCAGCATCTAGAACGGACCCCTGAAACGCATCCGGCCGGCGGACGATGGAGATGGCTGCACGACGATGCGGGCGCTGATCATTACCCGTAAGCGGTAGACTGCTACGCCCGCGTCGCGTTGCGGGCACCCTAGTCAATTCGCCGACCCTCGACCCGAGCACGGACGGCAATCCATGGCTATGAACGCCCCCACGAGCGAGGCGTGGTGCTTGTCGTCGGCGGTGCCTCGAGGCTTGGGCTATTCCGCGGCGGCCTCCAGGCGTGCGAGGTGGTGGTTGCTGTTCCGGCGGCGGCGTCCACGCGTGCGAAGTGGGGATGGCTGCGGCGTCTAGGCGAGTGGGGCGTTGGGCGGTCCCGGTGTCGATGGCCGATGGGAGCAATGGAGACGGCGTCGTCGGAGTTGGTCAAGGGCTCAAGGCGGGGATCTGAGTGCGGCGTGTGAGGTGGAGGGCATGAGCGCAAATGAGGAAAGATAGAGAGGGATTAGCGGGGATCTGATGAGTTATGATAGGCTGGAGGCGCCGCGCGGAACGTTTCCTCTGGCAGAGTTTTCGTCCGTCCCCTCAAATTGCTAAACGCACACATGGTAAGGGATAGTTCTTATCTTAGACGGTTGGATCCCAATTAGTGGGCCCGATCTTATGGCTGTAATTGCTCCTGTTGCCGTGTGTACGTTAGGCGGGGTGGCCGTAGGGATGAATATGTTTGCTTGTTTAATAGTAGTAGAGATAGCTAAGCGACTTTGGTGGTACGTTTTTTAAACTTCCAATTTTACCCTTGCTCCCTTCCAATTTTTACACAATATGCCACCGCCAAGTGTTTCCACCGGCAAAATCAACCAATCACGCCGCTCGGCTGCCGGCCTCCTGCTGCTCATTGCCGATTTGCAGAGGTAGCCGCGCTCTGCTCCTCAACAATCGCCGGCGTCGGCCCCATATGGTGAAGTGAGGACTTCTAGGGTGGCCCGATCTTCACGGATTGACGGCGGATGTGGACGAACACACACAAGAACACACGAAGAACGCCCCGAACACAAGAACACACATGATACAAGAACCGTTTCCCTTACCGGTCGGTCTAACCGGCCCAATAGAATCCACATGAAGGTGGAGATCGGCAAGTAGATACAAGAAGGGATCTTGGTCGGTTGTTTCTCCAACGGTCAACCAAACCGCTCCAATAAAGTCACCCGAGGATGAAAGATTGACAAGTAGTCAAACTACAAGTAGAGGTCTTGAATCCACGAGAGGGATCTTCTTCACTAGGGAGGAACCATCCCCACAAGGGGAGGAAGGAGACCGTCTTGAGGTGGGGAGCACAACTCTACTCTAATCTCAAAACATAGTCTAACCATAACCCTAGAGGGGAGGCAGCTATTATAGTCTAGATGCGAAATATGGATGAGTGGCTAGGATTACATGCTCAAGGCCCATCTCAGCACACAGGCTCGCGCAGGTCCGGTAGTACCGGCCAGGGTTGGCCGGTAGTACCGGTTGGGCGGTAGTACCGAATTAATTCCGGTAGTACCGATTAAGGTGCATCGGATCCAGTAGCGTCTGGCGACTCGGCGGTAGTACCGGACGAGATGGTCCGGTAGTACCGCCGGCAATTTTTCAGGATTTCCAGCTTCTTTTCCCCGCACTTCTTCTTCTTTTTGGCCATCTTCTTGGGTCTTCTCTTCGTCATCTTCTCCACTCTATTGTGGGTCGTCATCAAGGTGGTTCCTGAGTATGCACAAAGTGTCCGAATGAAGTAGCAAACCATTCAAAGGAGTGTCGAGATCACACATAGATAGGAGTGAGGTCACCTTATCATGGAGAGACTTGACTCTTGATCTTGTCATTGGGCCATTTGGTGATGTTGGTGTTGTGTGCCTAGGTTGCACTACATCATCTCCCCTCCCTTGGGAAAGAGTCGTCCTCGACTCTCCGTTCTCATCATCACTTGGATTCCCAAGGTAAGGCGAGATGTCGGCGACGTTGAAGGTGTCATGCACGCCGTACTTGGACTTGGGTATGTCGATCTTGTATGCATTGTCGTTGATGCGCTTGAGAACCTTGAAAGGACCATTTCCTCTTGGCGCGAGCTTAGACTTTCTCTCGTCGGGAAGCGGTCTTTGCGTAGATGTAGCCAAACAAGGTCTCCTTCTTCAAAGATCATGGGGCGCTTGTTCTTGTTCATCTTAGTGGCATGGTCGTCATTGTGCTTCTCTAGCGTGGCTCTTCTGTCTTCATGTAGTTTCTTCATGTAAGCGGCGCGCTTGTCGAAATCCATGTTGACATGCTCTCTGAGTGGAAGTGGTAGCATGTCGAGCGCGGTGTAGGGGTTGGAGCCATAGACGACCTCGAAGGGTGTTCTCTTTGTTGCGCGATGTAGTGCTCGATTGTAGGCGAACTCGGCGTGTGGGATGCACTCTTCCCAATTCTTCAAGTTAGGCTTGATCAACACACGAAGGAGTGTGGATAGGCTTCGGTTCACCACTTTGGTTTGGCCATCGGTTTGAGGGTGATATGCGGTGGAGAAAAGTTGCTTGATTCCCATCTTGGCCATCAAAGTCTTCCAAAAGTAGCTTACGAACTTGACGTCACGATCCGACACAATGGTATTGGGCACTTGGTGGCTCTAGGTTAATAGTGCCAGAAACAATTGCTTGTACGTCACACGTCAGTTGGGAACCCCAAGAGGAAGGTATGATGAGTGCAGCAGTAAGTTTTCCCTCAGTATGAAACCAAGGTTTAATCGACCAGTAGGAAAACGAGGTTTGCTTCGAAGGTGTTGGTGAGGAGTGTAGTGCGGCGCAACACCAGGGATTCCGGTGCCAACGTGGAACCTGCACAACACAATCAAATTACTTTGCCCCAACTTAACAGTGAGGTTGTCAATCTCACCGGCTTGCTGAAAACAAAGGGTTAAACGTATCGAATGGAAATGATGTTTGTTTGCATAAAACAGTAGAGAACAATGATTGCAGTAGATTGTATTTCAGATGTAAAAGAATGGACCGGGGTCCACAGTTCACTAGTGGTGTCTCTCCAATAAGATAACTAACATGCTGGGTAAACAAATTACAGCTGGGCAATTGACAATTGATAAGTGCATATAACATGCATGTGTGAGCTGTGGTGTCTACTATGAGATTCATTTGGGCATTACGACAAAGTACATAGACCGCTATCCAGCATGCATCTATGCCTAAATAGTCCACTTTCCGGTTAACATCCGTACCCCTTCCAGTATTAAGTTGCAAGCAACAGACAATTGCATTAAGTAATGTGCGTAATGTAAACAATACATTCATCCTTGAATAAAGCATTGCTGTTTTACCCCTAGTGGCAACAACACATCTACAACCTTAGAACTTGCTGTCACTATCCCAGGTTAAATAGAGGTTGAACCCAACTATCATGCATAAATACCCCCTCTTGGAGTTACAAGTATTCACGTGGCCAAGGCTTCAACAAGTAACGGAGAGCATGCAAGATCACAAATGACATAGACATGATAATATAATATTCAGCTCCACATAGGTATCAATATAAGTCAGATCCCAGCAAACACAACATGTAGCATTACAATAAGATGATCTTGATCATGATAGGCAGCTCACAAGATCTAAACATGATGGCACAAGTGGAGAAGACAACCATCTAGCTACTGCTATGGACCCATAGTCCAAGGATGAACTACTCACGCATCACTCCGGAGGCGGGCATGGCGATGTAGAGCCCTCCGGTGATGATTCCCCTCTCCGGCAGGGTGCCGGGAAGAGCTTCAGAACCCCCCGAGTTAGGGTTGACGACGGCGGCGGCAGCGAATATGTTCTGGATGAAAGGCTCGGTGTTTTAGGGTTTTCACGTCTCGGGGAATAAATAGGCGAAGGGGCGATGTCGGCGGACCCCCGAGGGGCCCAAACCACCGGGGCGCGGCTGGGCCCACTGCCGCGCCTGGTGGTTTGGCCACCTCGTGGCTCTTCGTCTCTCCTTCGGACTCCGTGTACGTGCTGGAAAAATAGGGACTGGCCTTTTGTTTCGTGCAATTCCGAGAATATTTCCAGAAGTAACTTTCTGAAACCAAAAACAGCAGAAAACAGGGAACTGGCACTGTGGCATCTTGTTAATAGGTTAGTCCCAGAAAATGCATAAAAGTGATACGAAGTGTATATAAAACATGTAGCAAATGGTATAATATAAGCATGGAACAGCAGAAATTATGGATACGTTGGAGACGTATCAAGCATCCCCAAGCTTAGTTCTACTCGTCCTCGAGTAGGTAAAACGATAACAACAAATAATTTCTGAGGAGACATGCTTTCACACAATCTTGATCAATATATTGCAAGGCTCATGTCATGAATGAAGTGACTCAAAGCAATGATCTATAGTTTGCTAACAAATAGATAAAGAGTAAACAATGAATCATATAAGCAAAAACTTTTCATGAATAGTACTTTCAAGACAAGCATCAAAAAGTTTTGCATAAGAGGTAACTCATAAAGCAATAGATTCAAAGTAAAAGGCATTGAAGCAACACAAAGGATGATTAAGTTTCAGCATTTGCTTTCAACTTGTAACATGTATATCTCATGGATAGTTGTCAACATAAAGCAATATAACAAGTGCAATAAGTAAATATGTAAGAATCAATGCACACAAAGTTGACACAAGTGTTTGCTTCTAAGATAGAAAGGAGTAGGTAAACTGACTCAACATAAAGTAAAAGATAGGCCCTTCGCAGAGGGAAGCAGGGATTAAATCATGTGCTAGAGCTTTTTAAGTTTTCGAAAGCATATAGAGAGCACAAAATAAGTATTTGAGAGGTGTTTGTTGTTGTCAACGAATGGTAGTGGGCACTCTAACCCCCTTGTCAACCAGACTTTCAAAGAGCGGCTCCCATGAAGGACGTTATTCTACCAGCAAGGTAGATCATCCCTCTTCTCTTTTGTTTACACATGTATTTTAGTTTCTTTATAGATGACACTCCTCCCAACCTTTTGCTTACACAAGCCATGGCTAACCGAATCCTCGGGTGCCTTCCAACATTCACATACCATGGAGGAGTGTCTATTGCAAAATTAAGTTGCTTACTGATAAATCAGGGCAAAACATGTGAAGAGAATTATTAATGAAAGTTGTAATTAATTGGGGCTGGGCACCCCGTTGCCAGCTCTTTTTGCAAATTATTGGATAAGCGGATGTATATGCCACTAGTCCAGGTGAAAGTCTGTCAGAAGTAAATGACAAGATTGAAAGATAAAACACCACATACTTCCTCATGAGCTATAAAACATTGACACAAATAAGGAGTAATAAAGTTTTGAATAGTTTAAAGGTAGCACATGAAATATTTACTTGGAATGGCAGGAAATACCACATAGTAGGTAGGTATGGTGGACACAAATGGCATGGGTTTTGGCTCAAGTTTTGGATGCACGAGAAGCATTCCCTCTCAGTACAGAGTTTAGGCTAGCAAGGTTGTTTGAAGCAAACACAAGTATAAACCGGTACAGCAAGAATCACATAAAAACATATTGCAAGTATTATAAGACTCTACACTGTCTTCCTTGTTGCTCAAACATTTTACCAGAAAATATCTAGACCTTAGAGAGAACAAATATGCATCCCAAGTCTCAACAAGCTCTACGGTAGTTCTCCACTACTAGGCTTTAACTACATGATGCAAGAGCTTAAACATGATCTACTTGAGAGCTCAAAACAATTGCAAAGCATCAAATCAAAACAAGACAATGATCTACAAGAATGCATATGTCTTTTCCAATACCAACTACTACATGTAGCATTTTCTTTCTTCCAAACAAACACCAATAATTTATTAAACATAAACTCTCCAAATGATAATATAATGCAGCAAGAGAGTATTTATAAACAAGTGCTAACAGCTCGAAGAGATGCATGAAAAACAGGAGCTAAAAGCACTGCAGTAGCTAGTTAAGAATACTCAACAAATATAAGTGAAGAACATGAGTATTCACATGAAAAAGCGGAGCGTGTCTCTCTCCCACACAAGGATTGCTAGGATCCGAATTTATTCAAACAAAAACAAAAATAAAAACACACAGACGCTCCAAGTAAAGCGCATAAGATGTGAAAGAATTAAAATATAGTTTCACTAGAGATGACCTGATAAGTTTGTTGATGAAGAAGGGGATGCCTTGGGCATCCCCAAGCTTAGACGCTTGAGTCTCTCTGAATATGGTTGGGATGAACCACGGGGGCATCCCCAAGCTTAGGCTTTTCACTCTTCTTGATCACATAATATCACCCTTCTCGCTTGATCCTTGAAAACTTCCTTCACACCAAACTCAAGACAGTTCTCATTAGAGGGTTAGTGCATAATCAAAAATTCTCATATTCTGTAATGATACAATCAATCCCAAAGCTTCTGGACATTAGCTACAGCCACCAATGCTTTGTGGAGCAAAGAAATCCACACAAACACAGTAAAAGAGCGAATGCAAAACAAAAGGCAGAATCTGTCAAAAACAGAACAGTCTGGAATGACGAATTTTTTCGAGGCACTTAAGTTGCTCAGATGGATCTGGCCTAAAATAATGAAAGTTGCGTACATATCTCAGGAATATGCGTGATTTTTCTCAGAATTTTTTGAATTTTCTACAGGGAGATAAGCTCAAATCCGTGACAGCTAAAAATCTGTCACTGCGCAGAAATCCAAATCTTGCATCAACTTTCAATATAGAACTTTACTTGGCACAACATTGCGATAAAATAAAGATACAAAGGAGTTGCTACAGAAGTAACAAAACTCCTTGACTCAAAGAAAACAAAAATAACAGCAAATAAAAACGATGGGTTGTCTCCCATAAGCGCTTTTCTTTAACGCCTTTCAGCTAGGCGCAGAAAGTGAAAATCAAGTGTTGTCAAGAGAAGAAGCATCAACATCATAACTTGCTCTAACAATAGAGTCAAAAGGTAACTTCATTCTCTTCCTAGGGAAGTGTTCCATACCTTTCTTGAGAGGAAATTGGTACCTTATATTACCTTCTTTCATATCAATGATGGCACCAACAGTTCGAAGAAAAGGTCTTCCCAAAACAATAGGACAAGATGCATTGCATTCAATATCCATAACAATAAAATCAACGGGGACAAGGTTATCTTTTACCGTAATAAAAACATCATTAACTCGCCCCAAAGGTTTCTTCATAGCATTATCAGCGAGAAAAACATCCAAATAACAATGTTCCAAAGGTGGCAAATCAAGAATATCATAAAGCTTCTTGGGCAAAACTGAAACACTTGCACCAAGATCACACAAGGCATTGCAATAAAAATCATTCACCTTTACCTTAATGATGGGTTCCCAACCATCTTCTAATTTCCTAGGAATAGAAGCTTTAAGTTTCAACTTCTCCTCCCTAGCTTGCAAAAGAGCATTTGTAATATGCTTTGTAAAAGCCAAATTAATAGTGCTAGCATTGGGACTTCTAGCTAATTTTTGCAAGAACATAATAACTTCAGAGATGTTACAATCATCAAAATCAAAATCATTATTGTCAATGGTGGTGGAACCATTGTCTCCAATAGTTTGAAAAATTTCAGCACTTTTATCAGAAAAAGTTTCAGCAGTTTTAGGCAATTTCAAACGCTTTGCAGAAGTAGTAGAGACATTACAACACCAATAACATTACCATCAATAGTAGGAGGTTTACTAGCATGTGAAACATTAGCATTACTAGTGGTGGTGATAGTACAAACTCTAACTATACTATTCTCTTTTTCAAGTTCTTCCTCTTTTTCCCACCTAGCATGCAATTCAGCCAACATCCTAATATTATTATCAATTCGAACTTGGATGGCATTTGCTGTAGCAAATGACTTAATATCTTTAACTTCATTAGGCATAACTTTCAGTTTTAGAATTTCAACATCATGAGCAAGACTATCAACTTTAGAGACAAGATCATCAATTTTTTCAAACTTTTCCTCAACAGTTTTATTGAAAGCTTTTTGTGTGCTAATAAATTCTTTAAGCATAGCTTCAAGATCAGAGGACACACTTCTATTGTTGCTGTAGGAATTACCATAACCATTTGAAGGATAAGGCTTATAATTGTTGCTACCAAAATTATTCCTATAAGCATTGTTGTTGAAGTTGTTGTTTTTAATGAAGTTTACATCAACATGCTCTTCTTGAGCAACCAATGAAGCTAAAGGAACATTATTAGGATCAACATGAGATCTACCATTCACAAGCATAGACATAATAGCATCAATCTTATCACTCAAAGAAAGCAACCATTCTTTAGCTCTTCCTCTCAAGGAGAAAGGAAAAAGTTTCAGTTTTATAATATCCCCATCCATATCCTTATACTTTTGCATTTCACAAAGTTCAACAAAGTTATTAAGATGGGCAGCAGCATCATCAGTACTAACACCAGAAAATTGCTCTTTCATAACAAGATTTAATAGAGCAGGTTTAATTTCATAAAATTCTGCTGTAGAAGCAGGTGGAGCAATAGGAGTGCATATGAAATCATTGTTATTTGTGCTAGTGAAGTCACACAACTTAGTGTTCTCAGGAGTATTCATTTTGAAAAACAAAACAAACCGAAATAAACAAGTAACTATTTTTTTTGTGTTTTTGATATAGAGAAAGCAAACAAAAAAAAATAATAATAAACTAAGCAAGACAAATAACAAAGTAAAGAGATTGGGTGTGAGAGACTCCCCTTGCAGAAGCAATTCTGTTTTCCCCCGGCAACGGCGCCAGAAAACGTTGTTGGTGGCTCTAGGTTAATAGTGCCAGAAACAATTGCTTGTACGTCACACGTCAGTTGTGAACCCCAAGAGGAAGGTATGATGAGTGCAGCAGTAAGTTTTCCCTCAGTATGAAACCAAGGTTTAATCGGACCAGTAGGAAAACGAGGTTTGCTTCGAAGGTGTTGGTGGAGGAGTGTAGTGCGGCGCAACACCAGAGATTCCGGTGCCAACGTGGAACCTGCACAACACAATCAAACTAGTTTGCCCCAACTTAACAGTGAGGTTGTCAATCTCACCGGCTTGCTGAAAACAAAGGGTTAAACGTATCGAATGGAAAATGATGTTTGTTTGCATAAAACAGTAGAGAACAATGATTGCAGTAGATTGTATTTCAGATGTAAAAGAATGGACCGGGGTCCACAGTTCACTAGTGGTGTCTCTCCAATAAGATAACTAACATGCTGGGTAAACAAATTACAGCTGGGCAATTGACAATTGATAAGTGCATATAACATGCATGTGTGAGCTGTGGTGTCTACTATGAGATTCATTTGGGCATTACGACAAAGTACATAGACCGCTATCCAGCATGCATCTATGCCTAAATAGTCCACTTTCCGGTTAACATCCGTACCCCTTCCAGTATTAAGTTGCAAGCAACAGACAATTGCATTAAGTAATGTGCGTAATGTAAACAATACATTCATCCTTGAATAAAGCATTGCTGTTTTACCCCTAGTGGCAACAACACATCTACAACCTTAGAACTTGCTGTCACTATCCCAGGTTAAATAGAGGTTGAACCCAACTATCATGCATAAATACCCCCTCTTGGAGTTACAATTATTCACGTGGCCAAGGCTTCAACAAGTAACGGAGAGCATGCAAGATCACAAATGACATAGACATGATAATATAATATTCAGCTCCACATAGGTATCAATATAAGTCAGATCCCAGCAAACACAACATGTAGCATTACAATAAGATGATCTTGATCATGATAGGCAGCTCACAAGATCTAAACATGATGGCACAAGTGGAGAAGACAACCATCTAGCTACTGCTATGGACCCATAGTCCAAGGATGAACTACTCACGCATCACTCCGGAGGCGGGCATGGCGATGTAGAGCCCTCCGGTGATGATTCCCCTCTCCGGCAGGGTGCCGGGAAGAGCTTTAGGAACCCCCCGAGTTAGGGTTGACGACGGCGGCGGCGGCGAATATGTTCTGGATGAAAGGCTCGGTGTTTTAGGGTTTTCACGCATCGGGGAATAAATAGGCGAAGGGGCGATGTCGGCGAACCCCCGAGGGGCCCAAACCACCTGGTGGCGCGGCTGGGCCCACTGCCGCGCCTGTGTGGTTTGGCCACCTCGTGGTGAGTCTTCGTCTCTCCTTCGGACTCCGTGTACGTGCTGGAAAAATAGGGACCTGGCCTTTTGTTTCGTGCAATTCCGAGAATATTTCCAGAAGTAACTTTCTGAAACCAAAAACAGCAGAAAACAGGGAACTGGCACTGTGGCATCTTGTTAATAGGTTAGTCCCAGAAAATGCATAAAAGTGATACGAAGTGTATATAAAACATGTAGCAAATGGTATAATATAAGCATGGAACAGCAGAAATTATGGATACGTTGGAGACGTATCAGCACTCCATGAAGACGGACGATTTTCCTAAAAAACAAAGTAGCAATATGTGAAGCATCGTCGGTCTTGTTGCATGGTATAAAGTGTGCCATTTTAGAGAATCGATCAATGACGACAAAGATGAAATCCTTGTTGTTTTAGTGCGTGGAAGTCCTAAGACAAAATCCATAGCAATGTCGGACCATGGGTGAAGTGGAATTGGCAAAGGTGTGTATAAGCCATGAGAGTTTAGAGTAGACTTAGCTTTGAGACATGTTGAACATCGTCGCACCAAGCGGTCCACATCCCGGTATATCCTTGGCCAATAGTAGTTTGTGGAGAGCATTGCAAAGGTCTTGTCACGTCCAAAGTGTCCCATTAAGACGCCTCCATGCGATTCCTTCAAAAGAACCAAACGAAGCGAAGACTCGGGTATGCATAGTTTGTTAGACTTAAACAAGAAACTTAGTGCAAGTAGAAATCACCAATTCCTTTGTGCTCCGAACATTGAGCGAAAATGTCTCCAAAGAAAGCATCGGTAGCATACAACTCTTTTATTTCATCCAAACCCAAGACACTAATGTCAAGACGTGTAAGTAGGTTGGCCTTGCGGGATAGAGCATCCGCGACCACATTGTCTTTACCTTTTTTGTATTTGATTACAAACGTAAAAGACTCAATGAACTCAACCCACTTAGCATGTCTTTTGTTCAAATTTGTTTGACTTTTCAAATATTTCAAGGATTCATGGTCGGAGTGAATGACAAATTCCTTAGGACGAAGGTAATGTTGCCACACATCCAAAACATGAACCAAAGTAAATAACTCTTTGTCATAAATGGGGTAATTCAAGCGAGCTCCATCTAGTTTCGCACTATGGTATGCAATGGGTCTACCATTTTGCATAAGCACTCCACCAATGCCCAATCCACTTGCATCGCATTCAATCTCAAATGTCTTAGAGAAATCCGGAAGAGCAAGGAGTGGTGCTTCAGTTAATAACCGTTTGAGCTCATTGAAAGCAAAATCATGTGCATTGCCCCCAAATGAAAGGTACATTTTTCTTTGTAAGTTCATGGAGGGGGCAAGTAATTGTGGAAAAATCCTTGATGAAACGGCGGTAAAATCCGGCAAAACCAAGAAAACGTCTCAACTCCTCAAGTGACATCGGAAAAGGCCAAGTCCGAATTGCTTGTATCTTTGCTTCATCAACTTCGACTCCATCCGAAGAAACAACAAAACCCAATAAAACAAGCTTGTTGGTGGCAAACATGCACTTTGAAAGATTGGCATAAAGCTTTTCATTGCGAAGAACCAACAAAACTTGAGCAATATGAGAAGTGTGCTATTCCAAAGATTTGCTATAAATAAGGATGTCGTCAAAGTGTACCACAATAAATTTGCCAATAAAAAGGACGCAAAACATGATTCATGGGACGCATAAAAGTAGAAGGTGCATTGAAAAGACCAAATGGCATGACGATCCATTCATAAAGACCAAGCTTTGTTTTAAATGCGGTTTTCCATTCATCACCTTCACACATCCTTATTTGATGGTATCCACTTTTAAGATCAATTTTGGAGAATATAGCAAAACCACAAATCTCATCAAGCATATCATCAAGTCGAGGGATAGGATGGCGATACCTAACGGTGATGGCGTTGATGGGACGACAATCCATGCAAAGACGAAGAGTGTTGTCGTGCTTGGGTACCAAGATGACGGGCACGGCGCACGGACTCAACCTCTCATGGATATGTCCCATGCCAAGAAGTTCTTGTATTTGCCGTTCAATCTCCTTTGTCTCCTCGGGGTTGGTGCAGTAAGGAGCGCGGCTTGGTAGCGGTGCGCCGGGAACAAGGTCGATGCGATGCTCGATTCCGCGTAGAGGAGGTAGTCCCGGTGGCACTAGCTCACCAGAACCATGGAGGCGCCATGCCAGCTGCTAACTCCACCGAGCAGGAGGACAGGGCACGCCTCCACCTCGAGCTCCTGCATCCGGCGCAGATTCTGCATAGTGGCCCGCTTATTCTCACGTATGACCCTAGCCTAGCCTTCGTCCGGTCCTGCGTGGAGGACTTGAAGATGACATCCAGAAGAAAGAGGAGGATCAAGATGATCACATTGCGCTTTGAGATCATGAGGCGGCGGCGCTGTCGGAACTGCCACATGATTGAGAACGGCGTCCCGCTACGCCCCTGCAACGATCGGTGGATCCACCCGTCGCTTGCCCTGAAAGAACTGATCAATGTTGGAATCTGAAGAAGAGGAGAATTTTTATAGGGAGGCCGCTGAGGCGGCGCTGGAGCAGCTCGAGAACGTCGACAAAAAGTTCTCTGTCTTCAGGAACGAGCAGACAGTCAAGTACTTCGTTCCCGTTAAGAAAAGAAGTACTTTGTTCTGTTGCATATGCTTTGCTACATGTAATAGTTTTTGTTTATACGATTGGTAGCGAGTTCACAACTGAACTTAATTAAACTGACGTTGTGTGTACTGAACTGATGCAATGTACTCTGAACTAAACTGTATATACAGGGGAGGTGAACATCTTGTACAAAAGAAAGGAGGGAGTGTTCTTGTACAAAAGAAAGGAGGGAGTGTTCGGGCTCATCATCCCGTACGCGGCCGAGATTCAACCAGAAGAGCAGGACACCCACGTCGGCAAGGAGACCAGCGTCAGGGAAAGCTAGATTGGTTAAATATTTTTGCTTTCGATTTCTTATACAAAAATAAAGGAACAACCTTTCAGATTTGAATCATTCAGATAAAATAACCAAAACTTTCATGACGATTCAGAGATGGGGTTCTCAAGTTAAGTAATCAGGTATTTTTCGAGCTTCATTTTTGAAGCTATACACCTTTTTTTTTTGCGTTTAGAAATATGTTATCTTTGTTACAATCGTAAAATATGGAGACACAAAATTGTCATACAATTTTCCAATTTTTTTTGTCATATCACTATGTGCATCTTAAATTATTTGTCATCAAGAAACCTAATAGTCTTCTCGTGCATTTCACTGTTTCACTTGCAAATCAGACATACACCGCCTCTTCATCTGTCATGGTACACAAGGGCAACTTCATAGAGCCGCTAAAGTTTAAACAAGATGCTCAATCAATGGTAACACCAGATAAGACTTTTCAAACAATGACAATGCTAGAAAATCAACGGATAAAGAAAATGGAATTGGAAGTAAGGAAGGGTGAGAAGAAATATAACTCTCCGTCTTCTTAGAAGGTGAGGTAGGTTAAGGAGACACAAGTACAGAGAATGCGGTAGATAGAAACGATATTTTTCAAGGTTGTCGATAAGCCCGTAGCAACGTACGGACATTTTGCTAGTCTTTACTATAATACGAGTAGTGTTCCTTCGTCCGTTTGGTGGTACGTGGTACGTCTTGTTTCTGGTGGTACGTTGTACGTAGCGTGGGTCTCCGATCGATCGTTTGGCATGGGCCGGCCCAGTTGTAGATCAACACTTACCGGTTCGCGTACATCGCCAAACAAACAAGACACCGGAAAAAAACCAACGCCTTAACTATCGTCTCCAACCTCTCGTCCCCGACCTCCCCCATGGAACCTAGCACAGGGTACACGCCGCCGCCACGGCGCCGCCCTTACCCCCCCCCCCCTCTCCTTTGAGCGGCGGCGACCGACGGGGACGCAGACGCCGCCGCCACGGCGCCGCCCCTACCCCCCCTTCTCCTTTGAGCGGCGGCGACCGACGGGGACGCATACGCCGCCGCCACGGCTCCGCCCCTACCCCCCCCCTCTCCTTTGAGCGGCGGCGACCGACGGGGACGCAGCGGCCTCCGTGCTGGTGCTGGTTCGCCACCTCAACGGCCCACCCGCCGAGACCAGCCTGGTATCCCCACCTCCCGCATGCCTTCTCCCTACTCGCTGGTGCTGGTTCGCCGCCTCGACGGCCCACCCGCCGAGACCAGCCTGGTATCCCCACCTCCCGCATGCCTTCTCCCTACTCCTCCGTGTCGGCATGGTCTTCCCGCCACCGCGAGCTCGAGGGCGAACTGACGGGGAGGTAGGGGCTCCCCTTGCTGAGCTGCCACCGCGGGATCGAAGGCACCTGGACGGCGAGGTATCGGATCCATTCGTCGACGCACGCGCGAGGGACGAAAAGTTGGGCGGCCTGACTTCTGCAACATCGGTTGTCACTCCGTTCTGCATACAAAATTACAAGCGGCCGTGGTGGTGTATCTAAGCGGGAGGCCGGGTATGTCCCAGGCTCTTAGCAGCGACGTCGAGGTTTCACTGAGGTCTGGCTCGCGAGCGTGCTGCTGCCCCAGTCACTCGTGACATTGAAGCAACCACCAATCTGGCCGTGGAGCTTGCATCAGCAAAGGCAGCGGAAGCAAACAATCTTTTTTTTTGTCAGCAGTTCAATTTTTCTACCTATGATTCTTAGAATCTTATGATGGCTAAAGTGTTGGCCATATAGAAGTTTGTCCGTGCTGACTCCACACCTTGAACTATGGAGCAGTGAATCAAACAATCTCATGTATCCACATCAGAAACATGAAGTATTTTTTTAAGTTGCTCCGTATTCAGAGATAACCCTATCAACATCTCTACCAGCTAGACCTGAATCTAGCTTCTCTACTGAATTTTCCATCACGCTGCCTTGTTTATTCACGTCAAATTAGGACAGTACACACATCCCAAATTCAGAGCACAATAGTTCCCTACAAAGAGGAAATTAGCAGAGAAGAGCTGATGAATACTTCTTAGTTCTTCGGTTTCTAATGCTATGAAGGAAAAGCCTTTTATTTATTCTATCATTTGATTTGTAATTGGAAATCGTGTTATGTTCACTTAATGTTGGTGCTAACGCTGGTATCCGTTGTAAGACCTATGAACTTGAAAAAACCGGGAGCACGAATCCAGAGAGATGGCTATGTCGCCCACGAACGAAAAAGTGTTGAGACAACCACCGGGATACAACTCTGGTTCAATTGGGTGATCCGACAAATAAACGATGGTGACATGATCAAAGTCGTAACGGGCCGATTCCTAGGCCCGTTGCAACGCACGGGCATTTTGCTAGTCTACTATATAATATGCCTAGAGGTGGTGATGGTACGTTTTTTAAATTTCCTAATTTACCCTTTTTTTTTTGAAGGGCCTAATTTACCCCTTTGTCGCTAGGTATAGTGACAGAATATTACACCTTTTGCCACCGCCAAGTGAACTTACCGGTTCACGACTTCACGTCGCGCACTTTGCGCTTCAGCCCCTCTGAAAAAGATGAATCAGCCCGCAGTCCAAGTTAAGTTGCCCACTTTTGCAGTTTAGCCCCGGTCCCCTCCCTCTCTATTCTGAGCGGCGGGGCGGCGAACTTGTGGAGACGCAACCCACCTATCCCTATCCTCTCGCACGCGATTTCCCCGGGTCGACCGCTGTGGCGACGGCGTGGGCGACTTCCTTCCGAACGGCGGCGAGCAGCTATGGTGGACGCCGTCCTCGCGACTGCTGCCGTGTGCGGCGCGATGAGTTCGCGATACTACAGCTCGCCTTGATGTGGTCGGTAAAGATGGAGGATGTCGCCGTACTCCGGGGCCTACCCTTGCTTGACCCGCCTATGCGCGCATCACGGGGACGTGGAGGCGCTCGAGGCCGTCTGCTCCATGCTCTAGGTCTCTCTATGTTCGATCGATTGACCAGGGCAGCGGATTGGATCAAGACCTCAGGAGCGACCTTACGAGCGCGTCGCCGCAGTCGCTCGCTGTCGGCTGTAATAGCCTAGCTGCCGTGTGCAGTCGACCTCTCCACCCACCTGGAGATGCCTCGGCCAATGCCATCAGTCCCTGCATCACTGCTTGCTCTACTCCGGTCCTCCTCCTGCTGCCAGTGGTGAGTTCTGATGTTTTCTGCGTTGTCCGTGCTTTGCTTGCTTTTTTTTTTTTAAGAGTTCTGATGTTTTCTGCGCTGTCCGTGCTTTGCTTGCTTTTGGTGCTGGGCGCTGGCTAGAGCTGTTGTTGATTTGATATTTTCAGCAGCGAAATATTAGCTGCGAATCTGTAACTGTAAGTTAAGTTGTAGATGTCAATTCTATGCTGAGTCAAGAAGAATTTCGGATGCGACGGACATAATATATTTGCAGATATGGCTCACAGACACGACCATTTACTTGTAAGGATGGCACTCATATTCTGCACCTCATTCTATAATTGCTAGGTTTTAATCTTTGAAATGCATTTATGGTGTAAGTGATGCATTTTATTTCTTCCACTATTTTGGTAAAACTATATTTATTCAGCTCTTATAGCCTGGTACAGATGAAGCAAGCTAGGATATGACTACTCTGTCGGTCAGTTTGAATAGTTCATTTGCTTACAGACCAATATATTTTCCACCTTTCAGGCAGCTAGGAAGCTAAAAAATTACGAAGGGGGAAGCAACTCAGGTGCGGCAACAGATCTTACTCAGCACCACGACGCTCTTGCAGGAATAGAGAAGGAACGTGCTGCAAATGATGATGCAAATATATTATCAATTGGCTAGAAAGTATGTTTTTAAAGGAAACTATTGTAATAAATAAATTGATGTTTTCGCTCAGGATAAGATGGATCCATTTGATTTGATTGTTACGTTTTTTTTTTTTTTTTTTTGACAGGTTGATTGTTACGTTTTCAAAATGATAGAAGGACATAACTTGTATCTCTTTTCAGATTTTATAATGAAATTCGACGATACGGATTAACAAATTTATTCATACGATTAGTTGCATGTCGTGCAGTCATTTTGATGGCCTCAATGAAACTGTTTGTCGGTTATTATTATTGTTGTTGTTGTATTCTGACTGGTTGACTTGTTTTCTGCGTATTTAGGTCCCAATTTGTTCGCCCGTGGCAACGCACGGACATTTTTGCTACTAGTAGTAGAGATAGCTAAGCGATTTTGGTGGTACGTTTTTTAAACTTCCAGTTTTACCCTTGCTCCCTTCCAATTTTTACACAATATGCCACCGCCAAGTGATTCCACCGGCAAAATCAACCAATCACGGCCGCTCGGCCGCCGGCCTCCTGCTGCTCGCGGCCGATTTGCAGAGGTAGCCGCGCTCTGCTCCTCAACAATCGCCGGCGTCGGCAGATATAGCGGAGGCTATGGTCAAGTTCGGCATCGTCCCCGTCGTCAACCTCCGCCCTGCGTAGCTGAACGGCGGGCCACTCACAATACGGCAAAGGTCCAAATCGAAAAACAAATCGAGAGAGGAGGGACAAACGCGGCCGTTACCAACGCTCGCGACAAGGCCAGCCGCATGCCGTGCCCAGCATCCCCGACGCTAGCTACAGTCGCAGGCCCGGCTACGGCCAGGTTGGCCCCTGCAGCCATGGTGCAAGGAGGGGAAGGGGAATAGGCAGGGGCCACCGTTGCAGGTCTCCCTCTGGAGCCACACTGCGATCAGGCAGCGACGAGCTACATTAAACACAAAAATGAAATCCCGTCAATGAGAAGAACACGTTGATGCCAAGAGTATATTGGAGAAGGGCAAGGGGATCGGCTGTCAGGGCCATGGAAGAATATATATAAGAGAGAAATAAGAACAAAAAGGAAAAAAAGTACATGCGGTGGTGGGGAATGGGGATAAGCTCGAGGGGATAGAGTACCTATCCTTGTTGCTTAGCTAGATACACACCTAACTGTACCAGAGAAAAATATTTGACAAAAACAAATGTCATATGTGTTTAGAACTTGGACTCAGTAACTTGCAGCAAAACGAGGATAAGAACTTTGGGACTGCATAGCATGATTAGTAAGCAAATACCAGGGCTACGAAGATATTAAACTCGCTACCTCCTGGGAAAAAAAACTCTGTACGAGACCAATGCTTAAATGTGAATGCAATGTGTGCACGACCCCAGACATAGGGGTAGAGTTTGCGTGTGTGTTCATAGGGATGAATGTGTGCACGTGTATGTGAGCGTCCGCGATAGCGGTTGCTACATCACTGGATCATCATCCATGAGATAATGATGTTTTCGCATTAAAAAAACAAAAATCCACCTTTGACCTGTCTGCAGCCAAGTCTTCACCAACATTGTAGACGTCTTAACGAGAGAAATCATGAGATTTTGTGACTTTCTTTAGCACCTTCACGAGGGAACTTGTGGGATTTGAGGTTTCCTCTTATGCGAATAGTGGTCGTTTTGGTAAGAATGAAAAAAAAAATGTAGGGGGACTCCAGCTTGGATCCTATATTCCTATATGCTCCAATGGGATTGTATTATTTAGTTTACTGAAATTTAATAAGCCGGATAATGCAAATTGCTTTGCTTTAGCAACTATCACTCCAAACTCTCGTGCACCATTAGAAGTATAGGACCCATAAAAAGGTACAATGACAGTTTCTATATATACATGCATGTTCACATGACCATATTTAAATTTTATATTGATATATAATTTTCGGTGGCTATCTTTTCTAGGATACATAGTGCGACACATGCAATTTCAAAATGCCCGTGGCAACGCACGGGCATTCAACTAGTATCGCTATATATATCGAACAACGGGGGAGTTCATGGGCTGGGCTGTCGCTTCCGGAGCCTGCTACTCAAGGAGTTTTTTTTTTCAAACCTTGATTAATAAGTCAAAAAGAGTTGGACTATTTATAAGGAAAACCGTACAATACAACACACCGCTCGCCGGCCAAACCGGCGAAAACCAATACAAACAGCTAAGCGACACTAAAAAAACACACGCCTCTCAAGGGAGGGTCTCGTCGGGACAGCACGAAAGCGTCATCGTCATCACATCTCCCCTAGGGGCCACGCCGCCAACCCGAAACCGAGCATGCAACTCCGACTTTGCCGTAGATAGTCACCGAGCCAACCCACACCGTCGTGGCCGTGAGGAGCCAAATGAAGATCCGTACCAGAAACTCAGCCCCCTGCGACAAGACAACGCAGCTTGATTATGACGAAAAGCTAAGAAGAGAGAACCAGGCAGGTTGGCGCCGTGTAAGCTCGCCGAACGGAACACCTACCGCCAGTTATCGTACACCACCAGGAACCCACCACAACAGACTCGACTTCTTAGCAGCAAAACACGCCGAGGCGAACCCACAGACACACTGGAGAAGAGCCGACTACCGCAGCCACAGCCATGTCTCCGACATCGCTCATCCTCGTCATCGTCGCCACAGAAGTCCCAACGCGAACACCTCGGCCTTTCACTGGTCCCTCTTGCCGATGTTCAGCTCCAAAGACGAAGCCCCCAAGAAGGAAACGACACCAAGGCGTCGTCATCGTCCGATCACAAGATCAAGGGTTTCCCCCCGGAGATGCACCACCGATCGGATCAGTGCATGAGGGGTGCTGCAGCAGAGTAGAGATGCCTCCAAGGAGGTCAACGACAGCCACGGCCGCTGCCATCACTTGTTCACGGCACAGAACCGAGACAGTGTTTTAACCCGAGCTCCCAGCACACCCTCAGCAGCACACCACCAGTACCGGCGCCGGCAAGCCCACCAAGCACCGCCACCCCCGAACGAGCCTGGCGACGAGGAGGCGCAACGTAGATCGCCGCAGTCACCCGCACCTTGCGGAGACTAGTGACGGTGATACTTGTGTGTTCTTACCTTTGTGAAGGCGTTGTTTTTTGGAGAATCTTTTCGTATCCCGTGTGTTGTCATGTTAGAAGTTGATGTTGGTTACTGCGTGATTTAAATCTTGGTTTTTCTTTTATTCTTTTTCTTTCTTAATAATTGTCTACGTGCATCCTCGATGTTTCGAGTTGTTCGTAGTAATTACTTGTTTTAGAGTCTGGGGTAATTGATATCTTGTTTATATTAATATATTATCTTTTATCTAAAAAGGTGAAAATAAAAGGTTGACCCGTAGTCAAGTCGAACGGCATGCAAAATTGGTTCAGAATTTTAAAACGGCTCTCTATTGGTTCAGAATTCAAAAATCATTTCTTCGGGAGATGCGTTTTAAACTTCTACATTGCACTGAGAGTCATGATGCCGTGAAACACGTACTTGCACATCTGGAGCGATCATAATCAAACACAAAATGGAAGAAACATCATGTAACTAAAAGAGAGGAGAATCAAGTAACTAAGAGATTCGAGACGAAAGAGATACTCCCTCCGTCCCAAAATAACTGTCTTAGATTTGTTAAAAAATGGATGTATCTAGACACGAAACAAGTATAGATACATTCACTTTTGGACAATTTTGAGACACTTATTTTGGGACGGAGGGAGTACAAGAAACACGATCACGCAAGCAAAGCAAGTTACCAAATTCACTCTAGCTGCTGTAAAAAAATATCACTCTAGCTACCTCCGCCGAGCAACAAATATTCATTTGCATTGGTACAGCGTACAATCGAACTACGTGAGGATGAAGACAGGCGACTCCACCTCCGCCGACCAACAAATAAATCACAGGCCATGCCAAATTCACTCTAGCTACCTCGAGGAACAAAACGGGAACCGAGAAGTGAACGGGGGAACTCCATGGAAGAGCCGACCTCTCCTACAGCTCGAGGAAGAAAGAAGCTAGAATGGTCCTCGGTGCATCCTGGATTCCAAGGAATGATACTTCTCCAAAGCTACTTATACCAGCGAGGCAGCGATTGCATACGTTGCACCTAGACGCCCTTGTTGGCTCGTTGCATTTTTTCCTCGATGTACATGGTCAGAGAACCGAGCGACGACAGAGATCTGCTCGGGATAAGGAGCTGATCGCCTGATGCTTACCTTTCCCTCCGTGTTCTTTTAAGGATTCGGAGCTAGGAGTAGCTCTCAAATCCAGCTGACAAGTGCAGCACAGAGACGAGAAACCACATCACATGAGACTCCCTGCGTGGTAGCTTAATTCTAACCTAGGCTTCATCGCGGCTAGGTGCATTGCCAAGTTCATCCGGTCCCAGGAGCCCAAGACCATGCATGCGTGCACGGTGCGCCACGGATCTTTACTCTTTAGTCAAGACTTATAAATAGCAGGCAGGCAGCAGCAAGCAGATTAAACAAGTGAAGTCTTCCACTAGAAATGCATAGTACCTGAGTCCTAGATTGGTTGGTTGACACCTGAAGTTCCGCTCAAAGCACTTCAGTAGCAACCTATGCCTCACATTGCATTGGCAATGTTGTATGCATGTGTCCATATAGCTAGACAGTTGTATATGTGAAGTGTTTAGGAATTCTGGGTGGCAGCAGGCAGTTTAGTTTCGTAGTGTGTGGTTTGTGCGTACTTTGAAAATAGAGACCGTGGAAATTGCTTGTAATTGGCATCTCCTACGGCTTCCTTGGAGCACATATGAAGAACTTCTTTGTAGAACTCTTGACACTTAGTATTAGAAGTTGTAAGTCACAAATATCACGAGACGTCCACGGTTGGTATTACTATGAGTTCCTTACAAACACTTCGCAAGACACTGTTTGACAAATATTGTGAAGTGTTTGGAGGAACTCTTGGTTTCATCAACCTTTTAACCTAGGCTTCCCAAAAATCCTACGAACCACGTTTGGTTTTATCGGGAGTTCACTACAAGCACTTCGCAAGATCAATGTTTCTTGGTTGTTGTGAAGTGTTTGGGTGAACTCTTGGTGTCACCAAACTTTGAATCAAATGCTAGCCAAATTTCTCAAAATATGGTGGTTTATACAAACCACATTCGTTTTCCTATGTGTTTCGTGCTAGCATTTCACGAGGTACTCTTTCAGGGTTGTTGTGAAGCAATGAAGTGTTTGGGAAACTCTTGTGTTCACATGACTTTAATAGATGCTATAAGAACTTTTTAGACAAAAGATGCTATAAGAACTTCAAGAGCTGATTAGTCCAAACAAATTTCTGATGTACCATAAGTTCCATTCAGGCGCTTGACGAGGAGCTGTTTTGATGCCTATAGTCAGTGGCGGCGCCACGTAATTCTTGGGTATCCAAGTGAATACCCAAGATTTTTGCAAAACAGGGTTAATTATAGACAAACAGTGATGATTTTGACAAAAAAATTAGTAATGATTTTGACAAATAAATACCCTATGAATATTGAATACCCAACTACAATTTCCTGACGCCGCCACTGCCTATAGTGAATTGTTTTGGGGGGGGGGGGGGGGGGGGGGGGGGTATGACCAGACATTTAGTAGGTGTACCCCATGCTGGCCAAAAGGATGGACCGGTTAGGTATTTATATGAGTTTCCTTCAAATATCAGAGTCACCATTAAAAGTAAAAAACTTGAGTTGTAGGTGCCATGCAAAAGTACTATTTGGAGGAACCCATAACCAACATCTTTTAAAGTGTCAAAATAACACCAGCAAGCTTGACAGTTGCATGGTGTACATTGGATGCGCTCAAGCTTCTAGTTTATGGGGAACTAGGAATTCACGTCCAACATCTTTTAAAGCGTGCTTGAGATGTTTCTAAGGGTTTTTCTGGGTCGACACTCACATCATGGTTGTTTTTTTGTTTCCGGGTTCATTTGCTGACAAATTAATATGACATACATACAATATAAATACCAATTAAGTTAGAAAAATAAGTTTTAAACTAACTCAACGGTCTAACGAGGCGACCTGATCAGTTGCACCCATCGCTAGCCTTCGATATAGTAGTAAAATAACCAAGCGCTGCTACTGATAAAAAGAACATCTAACCGGTTGGCTCAAAGCTCAATAGCCATACATATTCTGCTCTATAGGAAAATTGTTAAGTACGTTTTTTGTGGATGTGGTTTGTTCTGTTCAAGTTAAGTTGTTTGTTCACTTTGTTAGAGATATTTTCAGGTGAAAAGCAATGTGGGAGGTGTGGATGAATCTCCAACTCACAGTTACAAGATAGTATAAATAACTTACCCAAAACAAGAAGCGGCAAAAGTGGCCACATTTTATTATTAGACATTTTTGCGTGGGAGAAATATTACATTATCAACATTTTTATAAGAATATCGTTACCATGTGAACAACAGTAGTCTTGTAAGTTAATACCATCAACAACCTGTTTGAGATGTTGTTATATCTTGATGTTACCACACAAGCAGTATTTCCTATGAATCACGTTGAAAACGTATTTTGAACTGTGTCCACCTATTCATTCGAATGCATCAAAACAAGACCAATATCAGATAGTTTTCTTTCTTAAGAAAATAAATAAGAAGAGAAAGAAATATCATCATGCAATAAACCATGGGAGCATTCCATGTGAGAAGTTGGAACATTTGTAAGGCGCCAAAATAACACGAAACATGATACCCGGGTTAATAAATGGAAATGAGAGTAGACATTTCCGGCCCGAGCTATAGTGGTTCGGTACTCCCTCTCATCCATACTAGGATATTAGCGCGGCAATGCCGCGCCCGTTTGATAAATTTTAAATATCTTTTTTTAAAAAGTTGTGAAATATGTATATTATTTGAAGTCGGAAAAGTTTGCGCTTAGAAGAATGTTGAGATTTTGAAAATTGTCCGTATTGGAATGTATTCAAATTTGTATTCTTTTAATGTTTGCAAAATGGTAAGATTTGGAAGGTATTTAAAATTCTGAAATATGTAAATGTGAAATTTGATTTGAAATGCTCAAATAGATTTTAAAAATTGAACAATTTGGAATTTATTCAAATTTGAATTCTTTTAGTGTTTACCAAATGAGAAGGTTTGAAAGTCATATGAAATTTTGAAACATTCAAATTTGTAATTTGAGTTGGAATGCTCAAATATGATTGTTTTTCCCATAAAATTGTCCAAATATAGGCCAGTTTGAATTATTCAATCTTATTTGTTTTTTGTCAAAAATAGTTAACATTTTTTCCCTAGCATTTTGATATATTTTTTATATTTTGTCGATGGGTATTTATAGAATTTTTTCTGTTTTCTGTTTCTTTTCTTTGTTGGGGAAAAGAAAAAGGCAGGTCGGGTCCGGGAACTTAGCGCGGCAATGGTGCGCCCGTGTAGCAAATAAAATTTAAATTTGGTAATGTGCACTTTTAAAAATTGTGTAGGTTTGAAAAATTAGTGAAATTGAAAGAAGTTTGCGTTTAAAAATTGTTTAGGTTTTGGAAGTTGTTGAAGTTGGGGTGTTTTTCAGATTCGAATCATTTTACGTTTGTAAAATGAGTAGATTTCGAAGATATTTAAGATTTTGAAATATGTAAATTTGAATTTTGATTGTATGGCACAAATAATCAGCATTTATTTTTGTGAGGGTATTTATAGAAATACTTTCATGTTTTAGAAATTGTTCTAAGGAGGAAGTGCATTACGGTTTTCTTCAAATATTCATCAATTTGAAATATTGAAACATATTTGTTTTTTGACATAAATAATTAGTATTTATTTTGTCGGAGCATTTTGTCGTATTTTTCTTTTTTTCCGGATGGGAATTTTTAGAGATACATCCATCTGCTAGAAATGTAATAAAATTAAATGCATAAAATTAGAGGAAGTCAATTTGGATTTTGTCTATATATTAGCCGCACCCGTTGTAATTCGAATTGTTGAAATTCATTTGCTGCTATTATTAATTCATTTACTGATATTATTTTTTGTGGATTTCATTTGAGTTCGAAAGAGATTTTTGAAATCCATATTTTGTAAATTGACATAAATGTGTCAAATGGGTTGTTGTTTAAAATTTTCAAGATTTGCAATAATTTGGAAAAGGGTCCAAAGTATTTGGAATGGTTATTTTGATTTTTTTTAAAAAATTAAAGTTGGCCTGAATTGGTTTGTAGTTCTATTTGAAAAGTTACAAAAGTTTTGGAAAATAGGAAAACAAAATAAAAAATACAGGGAAAACAAAAAAAAGGCCGAGCCAGCCACACAGAAAGCAGCCCAGCAAGAAGCCCATCTCCCAGCCCGGGCCCACTGTGACGTCAGAGTGACGTCACCAGTGGCCAGACTCTGCGCGGCGGAGTGGACCACGCCGGCGTCGCGCCACCGCGATTCGGGACGCGCGGGTGAGCGCATAGGATGCGCCTGGACGCGAGCTGCCCGCAGGTGGCGGCGCCGCCTCTTTTAGGTCACCGGAGCGTCTCCGGCGGCGTGGAACGCGGCGTGGTCGATTCCGGCGCGGTCGCGGCGTTCCGGCACGCGGCTGTCGGCGAGGAGGGAGAGGACGGGGCGGCGGAGGTTGCTGTGGCCGTCGATCTGAGCGGGGAGGCGCGTAGCGGTGGCGGCGCGCGTCGGCGGCGGTGGCGACCTCCGGCGTCGCGCGCGAGAGAGAAAGGGAGAGGGGGGATTTTGCTGACGGTTTTGCAGAAAAGTCCGTCGATTTTTGTCGAATTGCAAGTAGGTCCACCGCAGTGTTAAAATTTGGACGGCTGGGTAATTTCTCGGTTTGGGAGTTTGTTTCTGCGAAGTTAGTTGCGCCAAAATTCGTGCGCGACCTGTGATTGGTAGAAACTCCCGAGCTACAGTAAGCTACAGTGTCGCGGGGGTTTGGGACGATCTGGACCGTCCGTGGCGTGGATCGGATGGTTAGGAAAAAAAGGGCGACGTGGATAGCAGATTGGGGGGCGAATCTTACCAACTTTCATATATAGTACTATTAATTATTGCTGGTTTAGCGAACCGACACTAAAACATGTCTAAATAGGTGTGATTATTAATTATTGCTGGTTTAGCGAACCGACACTAAAACATGTCTAAATAGGTGTGATACAGCGACAATTAATATGGATCCGAGCTACTAGCAAACATGATCACGTATTCTGTGATCCGATCACGATAATTCTAACGGTCAAAGCAGCTGTTCTCTCGCTGTGCACTTTTTCCTTCATACCGTTGTTTCGCTTTGCCCGGCAGACCATCAGGCAGGCTGCAGGCAAGAAAATATCAAAAGAGAGCCGAGATTTCGTTTCCTTGCACGTCAAGAACACCGAATTCGGCCACACACAAATACACAATATCAAAGGACAAAAGCACTTTACATGGCTCCCGTTATCCATCCAAAAACCAAAATCCAAGTGTGCTGGATAGATAGGCATTTGCAAGTTGCAATAGTGCTTTTTCGAAAAGAAAAACTCGCAACTACTACTGATTTCTCCATGTCACTCTCTGTTTCAATGCACAGGAAACGGACCTGCCATTCAGCGGCACCACAAGAACGAGCTGCTGGAACGGTGACTGCAGAGGCAGCTCTGTTCAGATCCATGTGAGCTAGCTACACTGCAAAGGGTGGATGGAGCAGAGAGCTTCAGCAGTCGGCAGATCCGGCCGTAAATGCAGAGGCTGCTTACTCAGTGGCGTACTTGTGGCCGGTGTTGCTTCTCAGAGCTACACAAGTTTTACCCCCATGGCGATCGGTGATCGGTGCTTGTGGCTGATGTTGTTTGCCTGTAAATTTTATCTCAAGTTCAGCACTGCGTAGGAGTTTTACGAGGGCGAAGCACATCACAAGGATAGAAATAAGCACGGCGATCGCGTGGAATCATAGCAGCCGCGACAATTACCGGATTAACTAATCGGGGAGAAGATCCGCCCACAGCCCAAAGCAGTCTGTCTGATTACGTGCTTACGATAGAACTTGTTTCCAAGAAAAGAGGGACCTTTTCTTATTGGCGTGATAACCGTACTTAGTCTGCCCAATTGCGGCATAAAGTTGTGGCGTAAGACTTTTCGGCAGCAGCCCACAATCATCGACAGTGTCGACTGTTTGAGTGTCTAGTAGACATTGTTGCGTACACACCCTTGAAACTTAGAAATACTAGTCTGGACAAGGGCGCAACTGGACCTGTCTTCAAAATTAGGCAAAATTCACCTTTTAAGTTTCACTTATGTATAAAATTCAGGAACATGGATATTGGACCCAAATTGACCTCTACACGTTTTCGCAAAAAAATACGACATGAAAATCACTAAATAATGCCGGTACATGTTCTTTATCCTCGGGGTTGACATTCTTCCGCTCATGTTTGAGAGAGCAATAGAGACGGAAATGCTATCCAAACTGGCGACTAGAGGGTTGGCTTACCGCACCTCCGTCTTTGCGGATGACATAGTCACATTATATGGCCTACATGGCAGGATATCCATGCGTTTGAGGCCATCCTTGAGGGCTTTGACGAAGTTTCGGATCTTCGGACGAACCTTGGCAAGTGCTCCGTGCACCTGATCAAGTGCTCCCTCGAGAAGGAGGAGCTAGTACAAACTAACTGGTTCTACCCATCCCATGCACTTATTAATGAGCTCTCAACATCTCCATCTCTCTTTTAAAGATTGCGGGATGACCCGGCTTCTCCGGTCATCCCCGCACGCGCGTGAACAACCTATGTTTGATTGGCTAGCTGCAGTGCATTTTGGCCGCGTGTTAAATTCCCTTTTCACTTCTTGTTTGGGTGCATAGGTATATGATAGTTGGAACCGTTTCGCTAAGATCTCGCTGTCGTGGTGGCGTCGATGGTACGCATGACAAGGTCAATGCTTTGATACATGTCCTGAAAATGGGTTGGCGGAAAACGGTGGTGGCTACTTCTGGAGCGTGCGCATGCGATGCAGAGTCTGCTAAACCGGTTGTGCTCCAAGCTCGCTGTTGGGCGACTTGGCGAGGCCTTCGTTTGAGATGATGTGCGTAGGTGTGAGATCAGGGCACATGGTCCCGATTATGACCACCCCCTTCATCAATCTTGTAGGTGTAGCGACATCTGTTGCGAGAATGGTGGTTTCGGATTGATCTTGTATTCGTCTTGTATGGTTTTGTTGAATAATATAATAAAAAAAGCTGGGACTGGGGGTTCAACCTCCATTTGGAAAAAAAATGTGTCCACCTCCACGTGCTAGGACATCTCAACAACATCTACTTCATCAACATGTGGTGTGTCATAAGGTAATGAAATGGTGAGTGGACAAATCTTATAATGTTGATCTTATATTACATGATGATTCACGATCCATTGCTAAAAGTATATTCTCAGCAAGTTTTTCGCCTATTCTTGTGTTAAAGGTCCATGCATATCACCTAAGATTTGATTTTTAACTTTTTCTATGACATGCTTTTTCCTCGATGGTTCCATGATCAGTATGCTACTATTTACTCTAGTTGTTGAATCGCTAAACATGTAGAGAAGATTAAAGAAAAGTTTTCTCGCATCATTTAGGAGGCAAATTTTTATTTAGATAGGGAAGAGTCCCATCAAAGGGAGGGTGTGCTTTGAATGTCACGAGTATAGACATTTCACGAGAAATTGTTGTAATTTTATAGTTAAGAATCCTGCTCTCCAAATGTAGCATCATCAACCCTCGAACACTTGTGCCTTATGGAAAAAGGTTCAAAGGTAACTCCTACCTTAAATCACAACACACCCCATGCTAAGGATGTGGATGAATACGATCATCGTGCCTTCTTGCATGAGATGGGTACGTAGTATATATCACTCTCTTCGTGGTAATGATAATTACCATGTGAAATTTGTGTAGCTCATTGGCACGTTGCTTCTCGCAATGCAGCCACTAATGAATTAGAATCCCTCGTCGATGAGGGTAATCAGAGAATCAATCTCCTTGAGCAAGAGCTCTGTGATGAGAGATATTCTAATGCTTATGCTACTAACTCTATTTTTTTAAGTATCCATCCAATAGGGAATTGTTGAACTTAAGGCTCAACTTGAATTGCTAATTATAAATTTGTAATTTTATCGAAATAATGATAAGGTATTGTGTTCTCATGAGAATGTTCTAATCTCACATGATAGCTAAAGTTACCTAACGAGCAAATATCTCTAAGGTAACATTTTGTGAGGCTCAGTGGACATTTGCACAACTACTCAAACTGCTATCTTGCTGATACATAGGAAATGTATTTTGACTATGTATTTGTGATGTCATTATCTCATATATTTGCATAATATAATGAGTTGCCACCATGTTTTTAATGTTTTTATGCGATTTTCCACAAAATATCTTTATTTGGGTAATAAATCTGGAAATAAAAAAACCATGTTTTTGTATTTTTAAACTTTTAAGAACCTTACAAAAAGGACACGAATGCCACCTATAGGGGGTGAAAGGGCGATTTAAAACAATTAGTTTTGCGCATGAATAAATGCGGAATGAAACAACTCCCTTTGTCCCAAAATATAATGCACACTATTTTTTGTTGGTCTTTAATGCACGACTGTGACCACTAATATATACACAATTATATGGATTGAGAATGCGACTCATCTAGAAAACGTTTTTCATTTCATATATCTTTATACTAATTTAGTGTACAAATTATAGTAAAAATTCTACGTCGTTGACCACCAAAAATCAAGGTCGCCTTATATTTTGCGACGGAGAGAGTTGTATTTAATTTATCAAGCACAAACATAAATATGTGGGTCAACTATATGCATCTTCCCCTCACTTAGAGAAAAGATTGATTTGTGAAAAAAGTAACCTAAAGCTGCTCTCTTTTTCCCTAAAAAAGAGCACAAATCATTGGATGGGCAGAGAGAAAGTAAATCTTTGGAGGTTAACAATGGAGAAAAAACCATGCTAAAACACCGAAACAATTGGGGAAGAAGACCACCTTAAATAGGTCCACATGAAATTCAAACGTTCGGCTGTTTCGTGGGCCGGAAGTTCCAGCGTTAAGTCCGGAATTTTTGGCCTATTTCGGTACTCATTATAGAGAGTTGTACCACAAGGCGCAACTCAAAAAGTTATCGGCCGAAAGTTGGGGGAAAAGTTTGGCCGGTAGTTCCGATGCTCACACCGGAAAATTCCATCCTATTTCGGTCTCTGGAAAACTGGCAGGTACATCAATACGAAAACAAACATTTTCCGGCTCACCGGAAATTTCTAGCCTATTTCCCCTCTCCGGAAAACTGACAGGAACATCAATACGAAACAAACAAATCCGAATTCGATTTTTGTTAAACTTTGATTTGCTCTTAAACTAATAACAATATATAATTTACCATATAGAGAAACACCAAATATGGAGAAAGGGGATAAATCCAAAGGGTAAAAGGTTAGACCTCTCTATTAAAAAAAGGCGGCTCAATCTTGATGATGGTCACCTGATGATACGTCTCAAACGTATCTATAATTTTTTATTGTTCCATGCTTGTTATGTAACATTGCCACATGTTTTTATATCATTTTGGCATATTTTATGGAACTAACCTATTGACAAGATGCCCAGTGACAGTTCGTGTTTTCTATTGTCTTTTTTGCTTCAGAAAAGCTAGTCGGGGAATTTTCTTGGAATTGGCTGAAAATTTAATATAATTATTTTTAAGAAGAAACGAAGACGGAGCCAGGAGGGGAGCTGCAGTGGGGGCCCACAGCCCCAGACACAACCCAGGCGCGGTCACTGGGGCCCACCTGGCGCTCTCGGGCGTCTCCTCGAGTTGCCCTTTCGCCTATAAATTGTCTTCGTCCCGAAAAAACTCGATACCCGATCATATTTTCCAGAAAAGTTTCGAGGCCGCCGCCGTTGCCAACCCTAGATCGTGAGGGTTCTGAAGCTCTTCCTAGCACCCTGCCGGAGGGGAGATCGTCACCGGAGGCATCTACACCACCATGCTTGCCTCCGGAGTGATGCGTGAGTAGTCCACCACGGGACTACGGGTCCATGGCAGTAGCTAGATGGTTGTCTCTTCTCCTTTTTGCTCCATTGTTTAGATCTTATGAGCTGCCTACATGATTAAGATCATCTTTATGTAATGCTACATGTTGTGTTTGCGGGGATCCGATGAATTATGGAGTCATGACATTATTGTTCAGATTGTTTATCATATGTTTTGTTTATGATCTTGAATGCTCTCCGATGCTTGTGGATGCTTTGGTCGAAGTAATTGCTAGTATCTTAGAGAGGGTATTTATGCTAGATAGTGGGTTCATGCCTCTCTTGTCTGAGCTCGAGTTGGCAGAAACGATTAAGACTTGAGATGTGTTGTTGCTACTAGGGATAAAACAGCGGTGTTTATTGCTATATGTTGTAACCATTGCTTACATTACACACCATGTTTATTGCAATTATCTGTTGCTTGCAACTTAATACTTTCGGGTGACAGGCTGGATAGCGATCCCGGGTGGATTATTAGTCATAGATGTTGTTGGATAACGGTCTATATATTTTGTCGTAATGCCCATATTAAATGAAACGGTGGACTTAGTGTCATGATAGTATTGTGTTGCGCCCATGTTTGTCAATTGCCTCGCTGTAATTTGTTTACCCAACATGTTTATCTTTTGGAGAGACGCCACTAGTGAACTGTGGATCCCGGTCCTATTTTCCTATATTGTTTACAACCGTTCCAATAGCCTTTCTAAGTCGTTTTGCTCGCTGGTCATTTTTGCTCTTATATTATTTTACACACATACATTTAATCCTATATTGACAACTTCTCTGTTTCGTTGGGGCAAAGTAGTTTGTTTGGCTGTGCACAGGTTCACGTCAATTATCGTAAACGGCGCCGTTGACACCTTTCTGAAACCTTCTCCAAATCCTATTGGATTGATAACCTTGGTTTTGTAATCAAGAGAAAACTTGCTACTAAATTACATCAAACCTTACACTTGGGGTCTCCCAACGAACGTGTTGTTCCACGCCATCACCTGACGATCATCCTCCATGGCTATATGAAATATCCCTTTTCATACAATCCCATGGAAATATATCTAACCCAACATAAAAACATCACACAAATATCATGGGTTAGTTCATAAAACTATATGGACAATTGCTTCCCATAACACGAGATCACTCGATCCCATTTGGCATCTAGCTTTGTGTGTTGATCTATTTGACCCTAATTTTTTCACCTTGTCTTGATCAAGTTTTGTTTATATTTTCTTTTCACTTCATTATGATGATGTGTTAAAGATAAATACGAATGTTCACACAATTTTCTTTTTCAAGACATATTCGCTATATGCTCAACACTCACATGACTATTTATCGGATAACCTCTTTAATAACAGTTTGGTGATCGTATAATCTTCTTCTTGACATATCAAATATGTTTATAGGAATCAATGATGTTAATGTTAAAGCCTTGGTCCATATCATTATCTTTATGGCATCCAACTTTAATTAAACATATGAAGTTTAAACATTACCTATGGACAAACCTTTCAAATATAACTCAATGCAAATATTAGCCCATAACCAATGGAGAAGATAAATGAGAATTGACAGATACATCTATATATGTGTGAGTATGACATGTAAGGACACTATGTCAGTGAAACAGAAAAAAGGAAAAGAAAATGGAGATTGCCATCAGGTGGGAGATCAAATGGGACGATTTAGAGATGCGCTGCCCCATCCTGCCTAGAAAAGCAGAAGAGGCCGCTACGACGGTACGACCTACTCCGACCACAAGTTCCTCCCGGATTTTTATAAGCAACTAGAACTCCTCGTCAGCAGAGCGGATCAAAATATCAAAGCAAATCAAATTCTTGGCCCGTACGTGCAAGCAGCCGCTGTTGCTTTATGCGGTGGGAATGCAACGCCCATGTCCCCCGAGGTGCGCCCGCGTCCACAAGTTTCCGGCGGCTTCATCTCCACCACAAGCTCCCTCCCTCTTGCTCGGCGCGGCGCTCACTGATTGCTCGGCGCGGTTGCGTGCTCGTCCCGGGTTTATATGCACCACTCGCGCCTCTCTGCTTCTGGATCCCTCTCCTTCCCTCCTTCCTAGTAGCTTTCTTCCTCAGCAGCCACCAAGAACCAAGCCTTATCTCTTCTTTCACCGGCTTTCATCGGACCAGCGGTATGAAGATCCAGTGCGACTCGTGCGGGGTGGCGGCGGCGACAGTGGTGTGCTGCGCGGACGAGGCGGCGCTGTGCGCGCGCTGCGACGTGGAGATCCACGCCGCCAACAAGCTGGCCAGCAAGCACCAGCGGCTCCCGCTCGACGCCCTCGGCGCCAAGCTCCCGCGCTGCGACGTCTGCCAGGAGAAGGCCGCCTTCATCTTCTGCGTCGAGGACAGGGCGCTCTTCTGCCGCGACTGCGACGAGCCCATCCACGTACCCGGCACGCTCTCCGGGAACCACCAGCGCTACCTCGCCACCGGCATCCGCGTCGGCCTCGGCACCGTCTCCACCTGCGCCGACAGCAGCAGCAACCACGACGCCGACCACCACGCACCCGCGCCCAAGCTCACTACATGTGACCACCAACAGCCGCCGGCCCAGGCCCAGCCAGCCGCGTCGCAGCAGGCTCCCTCGCCGCCCCAGTTCATGCCGCAGAGCTGGGCCGTCGACGAGCTGCTGCAGTTCTCCGACTACGAGTCCAGCGAAAAGGTACCAACTTTTACCTATGTCTGCTTGGGGTTTCAATTCATATCGATCCTATTCTGATGGTATCTTGTTAATTTGCAGCTGCAGAAGGATTCACCTCTCGGGTTCAAGGAGCTGGAGTGGTTCACCGCCGACATGGAGATGTTCCACGACCACGCACCCAAGGGCAGCAGGGCCACCATGGAGGTCCCCGAGTTCTTCGCCTCGCAGGCGGCGGACGATGCGGCCTACTACAGGACGACGAGCAGAGTCGCCGCCAACGCCGGCGTGCGCCAGAGCAAGAAGGCCCGGGTCGAGATCACCGACGACGAGGACTTCTTTATCGTACCTGATCTTGGCTAAACACTGCTCCTGGCTTCTAGTACCTCCTAGAAAGACTAGCTTCCTCGTGTGATTTTGCAGTGCTGTTGTTGTATAAGCTATACGGAGAGGAGGTGTGTACCTGAGTCCTGAGATAATCTCAGCTGTGTACAAAGAAAAGAAAAAACTAGTGTTCTGTCGAACTGTGCTGTGTGCATCTGGCTTGACGTAGCATTGCTGAATTGTAAGAGATGGGCTTTGCTAAGATGCATAAGTACTGCAATATTGTTCATTCGTGCATCTACTTTTGCAGTAGTTAAGATCACAACTAAAACAGTAACACCACCAATATCCAACAAGACAAAACGAAATTAACAGCTTGTAGAACTAGTGCTTCAACATTGGGACAGATGGACTGTGAAGCAAACAAAGCACATGACAGTTTCTATACTTGAACAACAGCATAATAGCGCAAGTACACAGTTCTGGTACTCCCTCCGATCCATATTAGTGGGCATAGATTTGTCTAAATTCATATGTATCTAGTTAAATATTTAGACTAGATACATGTGTATCTAGACAAAGTTGTGCCCACTAACATGGATCGGAGGTAGTACTAAAAACAGAGAACAATTTCATAGCAAACGGCATAACTGCACAAGTACATCATTTTGATACTTTCTATCTTTTCGAGGTTCATTACTACAGCACTAAACATTATGTACAGGCATTTTAACTCCACAAGGAGATAACCTGACCTTGCAGAACAACCCTGCTCCAACTCCAGTAAACCAACGGCTCCATACATTCGAGTGTGTACCAGTGGACTAGACTACACAAGACACATCTAAAAGTCATAAAAATTTCAGGAGAAAATCATGATAATACACTTCCATGGTGCCACGGCATTTTAACTCCAATTCGGATCCACAACTTGGTAAACAAAAATGACATTTTAGTATATATCGATGGATCCTCCCAGCTAATTCTGATGTATATTTTTCATATAATAGATCATCTCAGAATGACAGCATCCCCTCTAGTGTCCCACACAAAGTACAAATAGTAGAAATTGAACTATTTTTAGTTAATAATCTAAAGTTTTCTTACATACACACACAACCCATACGTTAGTATTCATCTCCGCCTCATATAAAATTAAACATATGAAGTAATTTGATTTTAGGTGTTCCCAATTTTGCAGATATATGTGTATGTGTAGTGGTCTAGTTGATGGATTAAACAGAGAGATGAGTTTTTTGTAGCTCACCTGTACCTACACCCAACTCATTCTAGGTATTTCCACTGAATGAACTTTTGTTTCAAATACACATTACTGTGTTTGGATGTAGGAAAGATTGCCTGGAATTGGAATTCTGGAATTGAAACTCGAATTCCACCGTTTGGAGTGGCTAGAGAATTTAGGGCTGGAAAGTTTGAGCAATTCCGCCTGGAAAGCCCGTAGTGTTAGCTCGGCCCGAAACTTTCCGAGCTGAGGGCCTGGGAAACGCACGGAAACGAGCGAGCGAAGCGAGTTCGCGAAACGTTCCCCTCCACCGAGCGAGCGAAACTGGAGCGCCGGCCTCCTCCCACCTCTCCACCGAGCGCCGCTCCAGCGAGCGCCGGCGTCCTCCGCACGGCTGACTGGAGCGCCGGCGTCCTCTCCAAGTTGCTCTTCCCTTTTTCAGCCCCTCCCTCCACATCCCTCGCCGCCTCCTCCCCCCAAGCTAGTACCAACCTGCCCTCCCGCCCGCCAGATCCAACTCCGTCGCTCGTTCGCCATGTACCGCGCCGCCGTCAGCCTCGCCTCCAAGGCCCGGTGAGTCTCGTCTCCCGTCCCGCGTCCCCCTTACCCGGCCAGCACTGGCTCTTCTGCTTTTTCCTTCTTCCCGTGTGATGAACCGAATCGCTGACACGCGTGTTGCTCTCTCGTTGCGTTGTGCAGGCAAGCCGGGGGCACCGCTCGCCAGGTGAGCAGATTCGCTTCCGTTGGGATGGTTTGGGTTGCTTGGGCGTGTGCTGGTTCTGTGCCTATCGCTGGCCGGCGGCGGGATGGGGTATGGCCTGCTCTTCTCTGTTCTTCTTCTGTTCTTTTTTTTTTTTTGACTCAATTCCAGCCATAAATTCCAGTGACAACCAAACAGGTGAATTGGAATTTGACTCAATTCCCTTTCCATCTGGGAAATGGAATTGCTTGTCCAATTCCAATTCCAGGAAACTTTCCTACATCCAAACACAGTGTCTAAAGATGCGTTGACTTGTAAAGTTTCACACTGATATGCTTTACGTTTGGGAGAACAAAAAATATAACTTTCTAGTATTTTGCATTCATATAGGTTTGATATCACTTGTTATTTTTGTGTAAGTCACATACTATCTGTTTCCTCATGTTCTTAAGATTGCATAATTTTGTAGTACACATTTTTTTTTGGCAATTAAATACGACAAAAAATCATGTGCAAAATTAGTGGGTGTGTCTACCTGGAGGCTCATTCAAAAAAAACAATTCCTTAGGTGTAAATTAGAGAAAATTTCACAAACCACAACCATTGGGACTAGGGTTTCCCTTTACCAAACCTGTAACCGAAGGATTTTTTTTTTCAAAAAAACACAACTTTGCGGGTAAATTGTTTTAAAGAATCCAAATGATGTGGTTCAGTCAATTTGAAGGTGTTTCCAACAGGCCAATGCCACTAGGTAGGTTTACATGGCATAGGAAGCAGTTCTCTCTAGGTTTTTCCTGCAGACCGGACCATACTTGAACCGAACCTTTTGGAAGCTAGTTTTCACATTTTTAACTTTCAGCCGAAATTAGTTCGAAATTCAACTCTCTACAAAAGATCTGAAAACTTAATAAATCAAACTACATGTAGTGAAACTAGAAAATGTTAAAAGCTTATTTCGCCGACCCATTTTGAAGTTTGGCGTTTTTCATAATTTTCGGCCAAAATACCCTCAAGATTGAATCTTCTGTAAAATTCTGAAAAATTTCTAGTAAGTCAAACTACATGTAGTTGTGGTCCTATGAAATTTACTCTATAAAATTGCTCTACATGTAGGCACCTAGATTACCAGGCTCCATCACATTGCCATAGTTTGCGTGGTCCATGAGTATCCGTGTAAGGCTCAATGGGCGGAGTTGATGTTGATGTTGACGGTTGACGGTCAAAAAATATGTTGACGCCCTTCTATTTCCATGATGTCAATGGCCTCGAATAGTTTCTCATGGCCGCCGTCCTCAAGACGAAACATGTAAATCCCGACCTGCTTCGATCCGAACAAACCGCTCATGTAGTAGATGCAGTTGGCTTCAATGGTAGGAAGGTTATCGGCGTCGAGGGACAGAGGCCGGCCGCCAAGGAAGATAGCCCGACTTCCGATGCTCCTGATCCTCCGAAGAACCTTATTCTCGAGATCGACCCTGAAGACCTGCACAACGTCCTGGAGCACCGGAGCACGCACAACCAGCAGCAACCCTGCGTTGTCCACGAGAAACGTGGGGCAGCGGGCTGCCTGCCAGTCGCCGGCGACGATGGTGATGATCCAAGTGTGGTCTTGGAACAAGACGAGCGTCCCCTTCCTGTCCACGGCGTACAAAGGCCACAAAGGCGGCAAGGAAACCCTAGTCGCATGTTTCCTGTGACTTGCGTACGAAAAGCCCTCTACCTCTTCTTCTGTGGAGACTACTTATAAAAGAGCGAACATAAATTCTCCTAAAGCCACAACACCAATTGTACACGGGGATACCTGAGGCCTCCGATCCAATCAAAAGAATCGCATCCACTCCAACCAACGACCAAGATTTCGTTTTCCTGCCTGGCAGAGAAAACTCTGCCGAAATTTAGTCGCTCCGCGTCCCCCCACGATCTCACAATGCCACGATCTAATTCCTAAAATCACGCCAAGACCTTCCTTCCGTGGAGTTCCTCGCGCAATCTTCGCCAGCAGCAGTTCCTCTACCCCGCACGCTCCTATCTGTTACGATACCGCCTCTAACGCTCCATCCCTCCTCCAGATCGCGGCCACGCCCGCCGCCGCCCCTCTCCCGCGTCTCCTCCTCGACCTCGCGCCGCCACCGCCGCCGCTACCGTCCCCGGCCAACAGAGTCCTCACCCGGCGGCCCCAGCGAACACCTAACTCATCGTGCGGACGCCACGACCTCCTCAATAGAGCGACATCACGTATGATCCAGGGAGCGTTCGTAGGTTTGGTTCATCTTCATGAATCCAGATTTTTTGTTCATTAATTATGCAGATTTTCGTCCAAATCTATGGGATAAGGAACTGCGATGGGGAATTAGTTACAGAAGAAAATAACTGCATGATTCCCTCCCCTAATTTCTCTCTCCTTTCGCGTTGCAGACAGTTCGATTGTTTCTTGGCCTGCATGAGGGACAGCACCCACGGCGGCACAGGTGGCCAGATGCAGGATCACAGCCAGCACCTCGCCTGAGCGGCTGGAGCGCTAGCAGAAGTGCTTGTTCTGCGCCCTGTTCATGCCGTCTGGCCCGTGAGGAATATGTCGTCGACGTCGTGCTGGGGTCGACGAAACCGATGTTAGCTAGGGGATGTATTCTTCCCTTGTGGTGACTGGTGAGGTGCAAATCGATCCATTACGTTCCTCTTTGCAAATTGATTTTGCTCTGAGGCACCACTACACAAGATCGTGTCACTGATCCATATTATGTTGCCGTGGTTTTTGAACTGTGTTGCCGTCAAGTGCAGTTGTCAGAAGATGGGACACGAGGGCCTCTATCATGCATGAGTTGCTCGCTTCCGAGTAAGTTGCAGATCAGTGACCAGATTCTGACACGAATACCTGTAATGCATACAGAAAACCATTATTTGGGGATCCTATAATGCAGTTGAAATTCTAATTATAATTTAGATAATAGTCCTAATTTTCAATGCAATAAAATAATTATACTATATTTTGTTCAGAGAAAATGGGATTCTGATTGAATGCATTAATTTACAGGACTGTCACAGTTTTATGTTGATCTGCGTTGGACAACATGGTTATTCGGAGATGAAAGGCCATCGTACATACAGACAAATCTGGTAAGCATATGGAAAATATCTCAAGATAGGTATATTTCATTTGAATTGTATAAGTATTTGGAAAATGCGTGAATCAAAAGTTGAATGTTCATGATTTTGCTTTGTAACCTGAAACTCCATTCTTTTTTTTTTTTTTGAAACCGAAGGCAAAAGCTTTGCCTTATTCATTAATTAAGCAGAAGGTGCCCGGTTTATTAGAGGGAGAAACCGGGCGAAAACCATACAACGAACACGACGGGGCAAAGCCCACACAACAACCACCCCACGGCCGGACGGCCAACAACACACCCTTGCCGGAGAGAAGAATCCGCAGCTGCTATGGGAGGAGCAGGTACGGGACGCTCCGTCGCAGATGAAAGCGGCCACCACCGGGAGCCTCGACGACGAACAGCACCGAGAGCAACCTTGTCGCCCACACGACACAAGGAGAAACGCCCTCGATGATGCAGAAAGACTCGGAGCCGCCGCCCCGACATCCAACTCACCATCACGCCCTGCGCAAAACCACCTGGACCACCTTCCGGGGCCGCCGCCCCGACATGCCACCGCCCGCACGCGAGCCACGACGCCGCACAACTCGGCCACCCACAGCCCAAGCTGCACCAGGTAAGCCGCTCGCAGACCACGGCCGCCGTGCCAACATCCAGGAATGAAACTCCATTCTTAACCAATAAGAGTTCACACTTAGCACCACAGCATGAGCTCGGATAGTTTATTATAGTTCTCAACGATTTAATTTTCACTCGCTTCTGTTCCAACCGAAATTGGTAAGCCGTGAGGTTCATTTAATCATTTTTGTATGATCTTCTAACTCCAAATGTGTAATGTTCACTGCCATATATTTCGATTTGTCTAATTTAGGTTAAAACAATAACTCAAAATTTGACATTTGTGCAGTGGTTATAGACCAGAATTATAAGGTCCTACATAAATGGTTGCTATTTCACTTGCAGCAGCCACGCCGCCGGGTCGTGCTCTGAGGCGCTTATGCCGATGCTCCGTTTGAGCGAGATGAGCTAATCATGGTGATATACAAGGTTAAGATGCTAAATGATGAAAATAATTCTTCTGAACATAAAAGTATACCAGACATTCTCTACTACAATTAGAACATCCACATTACCAAATATTCAGTTCGATTTCATTATTCATAGATGTCGTTCTACATCATTCATGCTCTTTTCATTGCTCGGTTTTTTGGTTCCTGAATATGTGGTGTTGCATGACTAATAGTGGTTATAGGGTTCTTTAAATTACGTGCATTTGCATGTAGAACAACTAAACTGACACATGATTAAAAAAATTACATGAGACATGATTAGTAATATTATTGTTTGTACTTTTTCGTAACCGCGATGATTAGCTCCGATTTACGAGTTTTGTATTAAATTTTGTGATATTTTTCCCAGTCGCCACAAGTTCGGTCAGGCAATTGCATTTGCTTGTTTTATGTTCAATCATCTTTTTAACCCATGCAGATTATAGATATATTTTGTTTCATCTTCATATTGATTGCCAAGTCAACTGATCTGTATTCCTGTCCGGGCTGGACCAAACTGAATGCAGATGTTGAGGTGGATGGTACTACGGGTATTCCAATCATACAGTATGTTGCAGGATGGCTCGATCATTGAGTCTTCATAGTCCTTCAGGCATGTTTTTGAAAAGAAAAAAAATAAGAATCATGCGTACAATGGCGGAGTTGGCCATGCTTCTCTATGTCCAGTATACTTGTGAATCAAGTCGTGCACAATGTTGTCGTGGAATCTGGCAATGAAGTGATTATGCAACTGATTTCCTTGCTATAGGATAAGCTTCGTGATTGAATATGATACATTATAAGTCAAAGTGGTTAGATATTAATTTTTGTGCAATCCAGGTATGGGGTAGCGCATGATTTTGGTACTGAAGCATGGTGTTCTGGTGTGTTGCATGACCACATTTTGACATGCGCATGCAGGCCTCTTGATATATCTTGTAAATGATAGTTCTTTTGGTATTAAACATTGCTTTTCATTAAAAAAAACTCAAGCTAACTCCTATATTCAATCCCCGCTGGAAAACATAACTTTGGTGATCCCATCTACTAGCAGTTTGAAAGTTTAAAAATGAATCACAATTTTCTACTCGTCGCCTCGTCGGTGTAACAATACTGAAGCCTAAACGTCATAGGCTACGGAGATGGTTTAATGGCCAACCATGAGTTCGTGGCTGCAGTGCAACGTTTTCCTAGCTGGTCATGCCAGGGTGTCCATGGTCGCAGATTAACCGAACTAAGAGTAAAGAGTAAGTGACACACTATACAAAATATACTCATCCCTCAATTGTGTATATAAAACATGTCATTCAACTGAATCATAAGACGTGTCTTATAGAGACGTGCGTGCATGTGCAAGGCTACTAGTGTTATAAACATAGCAAATAAACGACGAAAAGCGGAATGATCAAACCAAAGGGATACGAGATTTTAACGTGAAAAACCTCTCCAAACAAAGGAGAGGAAAAAACCACGGGCGCCAGCCAGCAATACTTCACTATATCGGGGTGAGGTTACAAACGCCGGGGATTTACACAATGCGACTTATCCTAGCCGGCGGCTTACAAGATGAATATATAGTGGTAAAACCCTAGGTCAACTGCAGTCCGACCCGGAAACAACTCGTACCGTACCGCTCTCCTCGTCACAAGTCGGCATTTATCAGTATATACGAATTTGGATCACCACAAAATAACACTCCACCTTGAGACAAATTCCATCTTGTAGCATGAACGAGAACTTCACCCTGAAACAACAAAGAAAACACCTTCGGCGCCAAATAGCCTCTTGGGCTAGACAGTGATACCAACTAAGCCCGAGCAAAGTTCGAACTTAGTAACAGGAACTGGCTTTGTCATCATATCAGCAGGATTATCATGAGTACTTATCTTGCATACCTTCAGCTTACCTTGTGCAACAACATCACGCACATAATGGTATTTGACGTCAATATGCTCTGTTTTCTCATGGAACATCTGATCCTTAGTAAGGTAGCACTTTGACTGTCACAAAACAGGTTAATGCAAGTATCATATCCGCAAAGCTCAGCAAACAAATCTTTCAGCCAAACCGATTCTTTACATGCTTCAGCAATAGCCATGTACTCTGCTTCAGTGGTAGACTGGGCAACAACAGATTGCAACGTTGCCCTCCAACTCACGGCACAACCACCAAGCGTGAACACATAACCTGTGAGGGATCTCCTCTTATCCAAATCGGCAGCAAAATCTGAATCCACATAGCCTACGAGTCCCTCATCAGTCTTGCCGAACTTGAGGCAAGCATTGGATGTGCCACGAAGGTACCTGAAAATCCACTGAACAGACTTCCAATGTTCTTTATCAGGATTAACCATATATCTACTAACCAAACTCATAGCATATGATAAATCTGGACGTGAGCAAACCATGACATACATTAAGGAACCAACAGCACTAGAATAGGGAACTTTAGACATGCACTCAAAATCCTCATCCGTATTAGGACATTGTTCAGCTGACAATTTAAAGTGAGGAGCAATAGGAGTACTAACAGACTTTGCATCATGCATGTTAAAACGATGAAGAACTTTCTTAATGTAATTTTGCTGACTAAGAAACAAGTGACCAGATTTTCTGTCACGGGTAATCTCCATACCTAGAATCTTCTTAGCAGCACCAAGATCCTTCATCTCAAATTCGCTGCTCAGTTGTGACTTGAGAGCAGCGACATCTTTCTTGCTCTTGGCAGCAATCAACATATCATCAACATATAATAACATGTATATAGGCGATCCATTATCAAACTTAATGTACACACAGCTATCAAATTCAGACCTCTTAAAGCCATGTGACAACATAAAAGAATCAAACCTTTTATACCACTGTCGAGGAGATTGTTTCAAACCGTACAAGGACCTTTTCAACTTACACACAAGATCCTCCTTACCCGGCACTATGAACCCTTCTGGCTGGTCCCTGTATATCTCCTCCTCCAACTCTCCGTGCGCCAGCTAGCAATACTTCACTATATTGGGGTGAGGTTACAAACACCGGGGATTTACACAATGCGACTTATCTCAGCCGGCGGCTTACAAGATGAATATATAGTGGTAAAACCCTAGGTCAACTGCAGTCCGGGACGCTCCGCTCTCCTCGTCACAAGCCGGCCTTTATCAGTATATACGAATTTGGATCACCATAAAATAACATCTTCGTCGGTCGAGCAACTTGTACCACTCCTGTCCTGTGGTAATTTCACTGATGATCATGATCGACTTCTCAAGTCAGCAAGTTGTGGTAACACAGACTCTGCCCAGTCGCGCTATCTTGCATGTCCAGCGTCCGACCGGCCACTACAAGTGTTTAATAAGTCGGTGAGCCATGGTGCTCAGATGGAACCAGATTTTTAACTGTGCCAAGTGGTGGTCAATGGAATGAGTAATTTCAATGCTAATATAAAGAATATAATGCTGATGCTCCACGTCACAAGGTGGGGCACGCCGTTTGAAAAATTGTGGTTTCATAAAGTATGATTAGCGTGACTAACAATGAAGATTTGAAATGTATCATTTTTAGACAGCTGCTAATCTTTTGGATTTTAACTACTCCCTCCGTTCCAAAATAATTCTCAAGTTTGTCAAAAATAGGATGTATCTAGACATGAAACATGAATAGATACATTTACTTTTGTGCAAATCTGAGACACTTATTTTAGGACGGAGGGAGTATTCTATTACATGGTTAAAAAAAAGTACTCAAGAACTGGAATCTGATCTCTCTCTATATATTCCAGATGAATAGTACATATCTGAAGACTTGCATCCATAAAAAAAATCTGAAGACTTGTAAAACCACCCAACTGTTTGTTAATGTAAGCCAACAATGGCAGCAGAATTTCAAATCAGATGCTGCTACCGGGTGCTAATTCAGCCTCAACAAGCACGCTTAAGCCCGAAAAGCATCCTAGTAATTCCCCTTCAAAACGGAATGGTGATTCAGCTCAAACTGCTGTGGATAGCTTGAGATTTACTAGGAAGATTGGCATTTCTTTAGCAAACTTCCAAAGGTACCAGGAAACAGCCGTAGCAGCAACATTGTATGGAAGAAGGTTAACCATCAACTGATTGAATGTGATCCTCAATTTCCCTTGAGACATTCCGTGGGTAACCTAAAACTTAAGCAATACATAGCCTGCAACAAACATCAAACGTCACAAGAACTCTAAGCAGTAAAATGAATCAAGAATTGCTTTGCTGCTTTTCATGATTTGGCTGGAGACGGGGAATGGTTTAGTTGTGGACAGGCAAGGTTTATCCTGTGACCATAATCAACGCAAATTATTAAAACAGTTATTGTTGGCCAAATGGATAGTCTACCTTGTTAGGTGCAACATCACGAACCCTATGGAATATCGGTTCAGTTATCTTGGCATTCAGTTTATTTTGTGCTTCCTGCAAAGAGGCAATAAAGAGCTGTTAAACGAAAATCCAAATGTATTGCAACATAAATATGAGCATATAGAAACTGTCAATACTGTTGCATGTTATGGAACTACGGTATGATAAAAAAAATATCATTTACTGAGAAATAACCCAAGAGGGATAGACTTACAAATAATATCAATTCTTCAGTTTCACTTGAACGGATGAAACAATAACAGTGAATCCAAGGTAATGACCCTTTCCAGTAGCTCTTTTGAACAAGGCCACTAAAACAATCTGTAGGATAGATATACAGATAAGAACACAGAGCAGTTGCATCCAAAACTTTTCAATAATATGAGAGCAGTTGCACCGGATATTTACAGGAGATTTACATGTTTGGTGCTTATAAAGACAGCAACTCAAAAATAATTTATACAGAAGGGAAACCCGCTTGTAAGGGAGAAAAACGTTCATTTCTACTGGGTTGAGCCGAAATGTGCACCCAGGACCAGGATCTAAGAGGTGAAAGTGGCTGACAGATTGACCAGAAGCAAATATGTTACAGAGCTCTCTGGGAAGAGTTGCCTGTTCTCTGCAATAATCCAAATAGTTTATGTAGGCTGTCAATTTATCGCAACCACATAGACGAGTTACGGTTATGGTGTTGGATTTCAAAAAAGCAGAAAAACATCATATAAAGATAGGTGATATATTTCAAGTTTTTATCTATACTACTATTAAAAGAGCAAACATGTGTTGAGCTGTGTTGATACATTAAATCTAGGCCGTTCAATTTGATTAACCCAGATCGCTCCAAACCTTTTCAGTTTTGTGATAATTACAAAATTGACACCGAAAATAAATAAATTGTTCGGTTCGACGGCAATGGCCGACGGCCAAGAGCTGGCTGGATGCCCGGCCTCGGAGACGGGGACTGGCGGAACCGGCCGAGGAGGCGAGCAGGCACAGGGAAGGCGCGCGGCCGGCGCGGGGCGCGGGCGAGAGGCAGGGCGGCCGGCCGACGTGGTGCTGGGCTAGCTGCGTTGGGCTGTGCGTTCTCCGTCAGCGAACTAGCCAGCTGAATCCATGCGATCGATACATTGGATTGTACTAACTAGCTCAATCGATAGCTCAAAGTGCATCGATCCATCGATTGTGCGTGTAATCGTTTATAGCTAGCTCAATCTATTGTAATAGCTGGCGGCAAGCTCAACTTGCGGAACGACTTCATCACGGGACTCTGCGCATTGGTCGTGGTGTAGCGGATGGGCGCGAGATGCGGGTGAGAAAAAATCCAGGGAATATTCGGTTTTACGGTATGATGTTTATGTTTTTTCTGTCCGGGCGGTATTCGGCTCTTAAAAACGTTTTACAGTTTCCCTTAAACGCGTTTTAAGGGTCTTATTTTTTACGCAATCTGCTAGAGATGCTCTCATGTTCCTCCCGGATCCAATCCTGTAAAGATCTCTCCATTTAATTTATAGTCCTGCTCCTCTTCTCGTGATTCTCCTAGAAATCCTAAAATTCCAACCAAATTGATTCCACGAGTTCGCCGGAGATCGGTAACCTGGGTACAGGCGCACATGCACTGCTACCGAGTAAAGCAGCTCGAGTCGCTGCTAGCCGGAGTTGTCGCCTCGCCGTTGTGGCCGCCTGCCAAAGTCTCGGTGACCTCCGAGTAGAGTACCTGTCTCCCACGAGCTCGCCGGAGTTCGGTCGCCACCGAAGCTCCAAATCAAAATTTCATCGTCAACTGAGGTCTGGTTTAAATATCAGTTGATCTGATATCTTGCTTGCAAGACAATGGCCTATCTCGCATTTAGAATTTATTTTTAATTTCGTGATATTTCACTAACCATTCTGCTTGACTTTTATGCTCCAGAATAATGGTTCTAAATATTGCGACGCTCACGCATGTTATCAGCTTCGAGCGGCCGGCATTGGTGATGCAATATCAGGAACAAGGTATACACGAAGGTTTTTTCTGTCCCGCTACAACATATGGGCATGTTTGCTATTATGAGACGTGCATTGCACGTACACGTGTACTAGTAGCAAATAAATGAGAAAAAACATACAAAAACCCTACTGTGCAGGAAAGCTAACTACTCCCTCCGTATCAAAATATAAGATGTTTTAGGTATTTTTCTATGGACCACATACGGATTGAAATGAGTGTATCCACAAACTAATATGCGTCTAGGTACATCAGTATGAGAAAAATGCTCAATATCTAAAACATCTTATATTTTGATATGGAGGAAGTACAATAAAGTAAAATAGTACTAATATGCTGAAAAGAGCCCCACCCACCCCACCCCCCAACACAGAGAGGATATGATCGCTGGAATATAAGAGAGCAGCTTAAGAGAGTTCAGAACATTACCGAGAAACTGCAGAGCAGAAGCAGGGAGGTTCATTACCACATGGTCAATGTGTTCCCATGGCTTGACAGGTAGTGGCCCTGAGCTTTTTACTTTCTTGTTGTTCCTCTTTTTTGTTTGATTGGCATCCACTTCTTGGCGGGCGACATCACCTATAGGAAGCATAACAGTTAAACTCTACCACAAGAAACATTATAGCTAAACTAATCATGCTTATCAAGTCTGTTATCAATTGGATTGATTATGCTGGCCTCACTCATAAGCAGTTTCAGTTAACATAAACTACTAGGCTATGTATACTTTGAAACGTTGAGAAGACAGATAGCAGGGTTCTTACATACATTACATACAATGTAGTTACCTTCATCAGAGGTTTCTTGACGCCTTTTGGCAGTAGTGCTTGCCATGGAGGAGACATCCAAATTCTCCTGGTGGATCTCTTGCGCATCTATTATAAAGCAGCCTTAGAGTGATTTGAGCAAAAGTTCAACACAAAACAGTACGCAGACGGGGGAAGGGGTGCAGAATGTACCATTATGGTTTCCATTTGACGTAGAATATTCATTAGCACACACAATTTCTTCAGAAGAACAATTAGCAGCAGTAAACTGGGACTTGGCTTCTGGGTCAGGTGCTATCATTAAATTTTGCATGAATACTCTAGCATCCATGTTATATGTAAAGATATAATCATCCGCCTTGTTAATCTTTGCATTGGTCTTAAGATAATGAACACTGTCTGGATTTAAATCATTTGCATATACAATACATCCTTTCTGTCCAGCTGGGATTGAAAATGGGCCAATACCAGCAAACATGTCACAGATCACATCTCCTTTTTTGAAAAGTGAAACCAATCGGATGTGCTCATGCTCAAGTCTCGAATTCCAGTAAACCAAACTGTAGTCAAGTTTAAATGTAGCACCATACTGTTTGACTTCAGTCACCATATCATTCTTCCCTGCTAGAATCTCAAACTTCGGAACTCTAAATTCATTTGAAATTGCCCCAACTTTATTCGCCACTGTTTGGATCCTTGGATAATTTTTCTACATATAAGCACGACATAAAACGTTAGCTGAATAATGGACGTAGGCAAACTATTCTAGAATGTTATGAATTATTTCCATGTTTCTGCGGTGCCTACAGCTTACAAATCTGGTGTCAATTTATTTAGTCTATTTTCATGTGAAAATTGCAGAGTAATCAGCTCCTATGAACAAAACGAAATGAGTAAACATTTAGAAGCAGTATGAATGTAAAAGTAAAGTGTGGACAGGACCTTGAACTGATATAATATATGATGCGTTTGAAGTAAGTGTAAAGGTAAAAGTAAAGTATGTGGAGGACCTTGCACCTTTTGGGGGAGGACCTTGCACTTATATGAATATATGAAGTATGCAAATGCAACATAAAGCCAAGTGAAATATTTTTGCACATTATGAGTAGTGCTACTCAAGATGCAGTGTCCTTATACATGCAGAAATAAATTAAAGTTGTAGTTCGTGTTAATGAGCAAACACTTCGCTCCAAATAAAGTATCCTTGATTATGCAAAAAATTGGATATGATCATATGAGCGAGTTAATCGGGGGAAAGGACAAGCAAGCGCTTACATCATAAATAACCTTTGCTATGACATCTTTGTATGCTAGCATGTCATCAGGTATGTTTAAGTGAGCAACATGGCCTGCAAAATTCATACAAAGCACTATCAGTAACAAGATCAAACAAAAAAAGGGAAATGACAAAATCAATGCATCATGAAGTACAGTTTAGTATTACTTAACAATTGTTTCAAAAGAAGAGGGCACCTCTACTCCTGCAGGCAATATTCGCTTCAGAATATGGTCTGCACGAAATAAAAGAGATTAGCAGCCAACCAACGACATGATGCACATTAGCTCAGTAAAATAGCTCTATCAGAATGAAATCCTAAAAATATCAAGAGTGGGGATTATTAGCGGCACTGTAGTATTCCCGATGAGCAAGTCAGAATGTTCAAAAGGTGCTTGACATCAGTTAAGAAAAAATAATTTATCATCAATTCATTTGTAGAATACAGAAATACAATTGATCACGGCTAAGAAGCAAACCATAACAACATTATAGGAACCAGATCACATAGCACAGAAGAGAAACTGACCAGCACTCCAGTAAGAATAACCAAGAGTCAACGTATAAGGTACAACATCAACACTGCACAGTTGCTTCAATGAATTGTGGACCTGCTCCGGAATGTCAGACAAATCTACAAACCAAATATAATGAATGTAAGACTCTTTTGATAGAAGCATATGAGAAGAGAAACGTTGAAAACTTTAACAAAAGAGGCCAATAAGAACATCAAAGTTCAGCAGCATAGCAATATAGACATAAACAGCAAAATGGGTGCAAATAAGCAAATAAGTACTTTGAATCTCGAATTGACATCATAGTAGGAGTGAACTAGCCTGATCAATAGTAGAGAAAGCTTAAGGCCCAGTATGGATTGTTTGCTAACTTCACAGATCCGAAGTCTAGTGTTACAAGAGATAGTAGCCCGGAAGACGGATTGCTAGAAGAAAGAACTACATGTTAGAGGCGCAGGATAACCGTTTTTACTAGACGGGTTTGACTCTAAAGCCCTTCTTTCATTCAGGAAGATACGGAGTGGAATGATCGTTTCAGCCAATTCATGAAGACAGATTTCACTTGATTTTGGGAAGAGAGATTGGCATTCCCGACTTAAGGAATCTTTACAGCTTTTGTTCAATCCATAACATGCTTAGAAGGTGCTTTTTTGTTTTGTACAAGCAACCCCACTCACTATGTATGATATTTTTTACAGTGCCTTTACTGTGACATGGCCTTGGAATAAGTTAAGGCACAATAGAAATATACTGGAACTGTTGTTCAGGCATCAAGAAACATGAAGCTTTGAATTTTGTTATTGCTTTCTCCCTTTTTCTGTTGCCAAATGTAACAAGGATTCTTATTTCTATTTTTCTGTTAACGTGGTGTGATTAGTTCACTCGAGCTTTAGCTTTATTTTTTCACTATTTCATTGATTTCGTGTGTTACATAGTTACATTCACACATGTTGTAAGAATTCACCACCCATAACTCTCAGTCGTCATGCTACATGCATCTGAGATTGGATAACTGAAAGTGATATCATCTGCTTCCTGCGAATTCTTCGAGATCAGAACGATCCAAAGGAGGCTGAATTAACAATTCTTAATTCCTAGTTGTGGTATTCAAGTTTTTAAAGTGACTAGAAATATTTGGTTAATTCTTAGAAGCAGGTTCGGTGTCATTTTTACAGTTCTCGGGAACAACAAAATGGGTTTAACAATTCTTAATTCCTAGTTGTGGTATTCAATCTTTTAAAAATTGACTAGAAATATTTGGTTAATTCTTAGAAGCAGAGGTTCGGTGTCATTTTTTACAGTTCTCAAGAACAACAGACAAGCAACTCAGAAGTAAAAGAAAATCTGCTTGATTCCAGGGAGAGGTCAAGGCATACCGGGGTTCTGGATCTTCTCAGACAGCACGACGAGTCTGTTCTTCTCACTCTCAGGATCCTCGACTACAGGCTTGACCCGCGGCATGTCCAGTAGGCACCTATGGGGCGACAAATTTCAGCTCCGCGTTATCATTACAGCTACTAAACACTACGGATAATTGGAGCGCGCAAAATTATGTGCTATCCTCCATCTGGAATCATTAGATCATAGAGTAAGCGGCAGGTGTTACCCCGAGCGGAGAAGGCGGGTGACGGCGGAGGCGAGCTCGCGGGGGATGCGGAGCGCCCAGAGCTGCAGCCGCTGCTCGAACTTGCTCTCGTCGAGCTTCTCCATGGCCGCACACACACACTCTCTATCTTCCTCCTTCCCCTGAGGTTAGGGTTTGGGACGCCGCGGGAGCTGAAGACTAGAGAGACGGCGGTCGGTGTTGGACCAGACGAAGAACTCTCGCTCAGCCGGAGTCGTGGGTCAGGACTCAGGAATCAGATGCATAATGGGCTGGATGAAGGATGTCCCGGCCCAAAACATTGCAGTTCACTTTGGGTAGAATTTTGACTTTTGTGTAAAAAAACTGCACTCAAAGAAATAACACGCTGCCTTCCTCATAAAAAAAAATCTAGCACAATGCCCATAATAAATCTACACCTTACATCCGTTTTAATCCAACGATACAGCTCATCCCAATGTTGAATAATGTGATCACCAGCAAATCTCCACTTCTTAGATCTTGATCGTCCATCCTTCTACATCTATGTTCCCAATTCATTTGTTCTCCTCTCAAATCCATGTTCCCTTTCCATCGCTTGATGTTCGCCGAAATATCACCATGTTTTGTTTAAAATGATACTACAAGATCACATCGTCACATGTTGTAAGTATCATCATCAAAATGTTCATGTATACTCACGTCCATAAACCATGAAAATATTAAGTTTCTACATAGCGGATGTTTTATTTTGGGATTGTCAAACGTTACCCGTAACAGTGCGATCATAACGGATGATTTCAGTTAAGTTGAAAAAGTATGTTTATCACTTGATAGTGTTCAAGATTGGAATTTGCTCCTCTACCGATGGAAAAATACTCTCCGACCCCTCTCGATATGAAGGTATCCATCGTCATCTGGCCAGACATAGCGTGATGTGATCACGAGAATATCGGAATACGAAAACGAGAAAATAGAACAAACGAGAACAAGAATAACTAGATATCGTGATCAAGTTGTTGCTTCAGAGGGATACCAATATTATCTCACCTCGGATTTTGTTATCGAAGCAAAGGGAATCTTGTACGAAAACACATGATTCACTCAATTTCATTCGCGTAATTGCAGGAATCAATATGGGTGTCCAGATCCCGCTATTGATTATTAACAGTAAAGAGTTTCGGGTCATGTCTATACATTACTGAACTTGTGAGGTCACGCGTTTAAGTATCACTGTTATGTTTAGTACTAGTAAGTGTTAGGAGCATGAGAGAATGTCACCGGAATAGTTCTGGTAAGATCGAAACAGTTTTGGAGAGAAACCAGAAGAGTTCCAGAGTAACGAAGAAGTACCAGGAAATTTTAAAGGCACCAGAAATGTCAAGAAGGGTTCCAAAGGAGTGTAGAACTGTCGTGTCTCGGATAACGGACACCGGGAGTAAAGGATACCCCCTTTTCAGGTTCGGCACGGGGTACGAAGGAGGCTGAGAAACACCTCACCACGGAGATGTACGTCGAGTTCTTCGATCCGACAATCAAGCAATCAACATAGAGACACAGAGAGTTTTACCCAGGTTCAGGCCGCCCGGAGGCTAAAAGCCATACTCCTGCATGTCTGGATTGAGCTGTTCATCATGGTGTAGCTTACAATGGTGGTCTCAGGAGTGAACCCGGCAGAGAGTTGGCCGGAGGTAGACGAAGAGCAAATCCTGCCCTGAGGAGATCACCTCTCTCTGTACCCTCCAAACCCTAGGATAGTCTTGCTTGTGCTCACGCGAGGAGCGTGGGGGGTTTTAGGCGGGAAAACCCCCCGGTGGTCTTCTGGAGGCGACGTGGCCTTCTCTCATCCAAGTATCTTCCGCGGTTAGGTGAGGTCGTCCGCCTTTGGGAAAGCGGGGTGGACAGGGCCTGACAGCCCCACCGACCACGCCCAAGGCGACGTCACTGGGGGCACGTCCTTCATCTTGGCGCCCAAGTCTTCTACGATCTTCTAGCACGTGCTGGCGTGCTTATCCTCTCCACCGTACAGAGGGGAACCCGAGAGCGAGTCTGGCCTCCTGCCGGGCGCTCGGGCTCTCGGGTGCTCTGCCTTGTTCGCCGGGTTACAGGTGACCCCGGAAGGCCACCTAGTCCTTAGCCACGGTTTGCCGATGTAGAACTTGTCGGGTTTCCGTGGGCCAGATGGGCTGGCCCATCTGCCAGTCTTGACTCCTCGCCTTGTCCATCTTCTTGGTGGGCCCACAGGTGGTGGACCCACTTTGGCAGCACTAGGGAAACCCCGTGTTCCACTGCTGCGATAGTAGCCCCGGGGCATAGTCCCGGGGGGTACCTTCTTCTGCTGCCGGGGTATGACCAAAAATTTGTCAAAGTGGGTCTCCAGCGTCTTGTCTTGGTTGCTCTGGTTGACGAGGCGCGCTTAGGAGAGTCAACGCGAGCCCCCAGGTCTTCTTTGCCTTGGTGAACGTTGCGATCCGTGGGGACGACCAACGTCTATCTTGAATCCAACGGGAGGATGCGCCCGAAGCGGAACGTCTCCTCGATCCCCGCGTCAGTCGGAGTAATGGGGCCGCGACGTGATGCGGTGGATGCCTTATAAGCCACAACTCGGCGGTACTGTAGCCGTTACTCTCCCAAATCGCCGAAATCCCCAAATCGCCGTGCATCCAGCTTTCGTCTTCTCCGCTTCGCCGAGCGCCGCCCTCCTTCAACAACCGTTGTAGGCCTCTTACGAGGTCTCCACTCCGCCCTCCCGCTCATGGCACCCAAGCGAGAGAGGGGAGGAGTGAGAAAGATAAAGCAATCTGCGGCAGCGCAGGCGACTGCGGAATCTTCCCGTGTTGCCGCCCCTTCTCCATCAAGGGTGACTCAAGCCCTGTTCTCCCCGAGCGCGTATGCGAACGAAGGGATCATAGGCCGTATTCGCATTGCGCTAGCCTCGGACTTCCGCGGCGGCGAAGCAGTGAAGATCCGTCCCGGAGAGGGCCTTCAGCAAGAAGGTGAAGTGGTGACCTTCCATGATTTCTCGGTAATGGGCTTGCTTCCCCCTTTCTCGGCATTCTTCATCGCAGTCCTGGAGGCGTACGGGTTGCACACGCTCCATTTGCATCCGAACGCAATGTTAATCTTGGCCTCATTTGCTTATGCCGGTGAGGCATTCGTCGGGGTGATGCCATCGGTGGCCCTGTTCCGCCACTACTTCGTTCCCCGCCTGTGAAAGTCCAGGTGGAATGCCGGCGGAGTTTCCTTCCGCCTACGAAAAGCGACGGCGCACCATTATCCGCCGGTGAGGCTTAACCCCAACTGGGGGGAGTGGAGGTACAACTGGTATTTTATATCGGTGGAGGACTTCAGCCCCCATCTCTTGATGCCAACTTTCCCTGCTGAGCGTCTGGCCAACTCCAAGGAGACAAGCTCCCAAGGTTTGGCCTTACTTCCTGTCATTGATCGGCTGACTGAACTTCGGAACCAAGGATTCACATGCACCATGATTACGGGTGACTTCATTTGGCGAGGTATCGCCCCTCTGCAGCATCGATCCCGGCCGTTGTGGGAACTCCGCCAGCAGACATGAATCTTTGTGAAGTGGGCGGATTGGGGGAAAATCATGCTCTTCCTGATCCCAGGGGTCCCGCACCATCTTCCATGCAATGTTCGTCCACTCTTCGCAGGTTCAGACGACGAAGACGCCCAAGCCCCCATGCCGGAGTGTAACGAATACGGGGTCCAAAGCTTGCTCCTCTACGCCAATCGCAGAGCTCTCCGCGGTTTCTCCCACTTCTTCGTCCTGGTGATGGACCCACCATAGGGGCGAGCAGGGGCGGCCGCCCCGGCTCTCCCGGTGCAGAGCAGGGTACCCCAGGTCAACAAATTTCAGTTTTCATGCGACGGGGAGAAGCTCCATGGACGTTTCTGTCGAACTGGTATGTTCAGGGGAGAAGAAGGTAATAATGGGCTAGAAGGGCTGCCCTTTGTGGGCTTAAGTGAGCATTGAAAGGCCCATTTTCTATTTTCAGCACACCATGTACACACCACGCGCACGAGCCTGTCACCTGGTGAATCGATTGGAGTAAAAATTCCCCACCTTGCTGCCTCCCAATTCTCAATCCCTAGCTCACATCCACGGCTCCACGCCCCCAACCACGACCAGCAGCCGCCGGCGTGCCCCGCTGCAGTCTGCCCGTCAGAACCTGGCCGGCGCCGCTGGCCACCGCGTTTCCGGCCATGGACGACCTGGAGATGGAAAATCTAGATGAGGAGGCCTACTTAATTGCCCTGCAGCTTGAGGAAGAGGAAATAGAAAAAGAAGAGGAGGCATCGGCGGCAGCAGCAGCAGCTCCGGCGCCGGCGACAGGAGGAGATGGCGCATGGTTAATCAACCGCAAGAGGGGCGCGATGAGAACCAACAGCCTGAGGTATTGTTCCATTTGGCGATTCACCTCTAAATTTTGGTATTAGTTTTGCCCATAGAACTTAATTTTGGTCTCAAATCATGTAGGAAACTCCACAACCTGCTATGTTTAATTTAGCTGATATGATTGCTGACCCGGGAATCCGAAGACAGATTGAAGAATACCCTACCTCGGAGATTAGAGATGACATGAGGAGGGCGTATTTGTCGAAAGGTCCGTGTCATTTGATTGGTCATGTTTATCCACGCACAAAATTTGGAAAAGATTTCCTGGATTTCAAAGAAGCATGGTATAAAACATATGATTGGTTAGAGTATAGTGTGGAGAAAGGAGTTCTTGCTGTTAGTGATTTCTTTGGACATACAAATAAAATTGTCACCATGGTTAGTGTCTATTAGATGTTTACAACACACTGATCTATATTCATCATGTATAAATCTAAATGCATATATTTTTATTTGTAGGTGAGTGCCTCTTGTAGGAGAAAAGATGCACTGTTGCAAAAGCATCATGACAAATTGGTAGCACAGCTAGAGAATGGGGATATTGTGTCAGGAAGTGGTCAACATCAAGAGACAAGCTTGGTAAGAGCAGGTGATACACGTTGGGGGGTCACACCATAGGACTCTAATCCGTTTGCATAAAATGTGGGATTCTGTGGTTGAAGTGCTCCATGCCATTGTTGAGGATGGGACAGATGTGGATGATAGAGGCGTCACTTCAGGTTATCTCATTAACATGGAAACCTTTGAATTCGTTATTGTCTTGCATTTGATGCTCAGCGTGCTTGGTTTAACAAATGATTTGTCACAAGCATTGCAACAAAAAGATCAAAACATAGTTTGTGCCATGAATATGATTGTCTATGTGAAACATCTATTGCAAAAGTTTATAGATGATGGATGGGAGCCTCTTTTGTCGGCTGCTACTGACTTTTGTGTTGAAAGAAATATTGTGGTGCCAAATATGGATGATAACATTTATGCTAGAGGTTACCCAAGAAGCTCACGCAAAATGGTCACTAACTTCCATCACTACAAGGTGCAAATATTCAATGAGGTGATTGATAGAAACATTGTTGAGATGAATCATCGGTTTAGCGAAACTTCCACACGCTTGTTAATGTGCACTGCATGCCTTGATCCTAGGGACTCATTTAGTAGATTTGATCATGAAAAGCTACTTGAGCTTGCAAATATCTACTCTGTTGATTTCTCTTCACAAGATTGCTATCTCTTGGTTGATCAATTGAACATATATATTGATGTGATGAGAAGAAGCCCAGATTTCTTGACTTGTGATAGTTTGAGTGGTCTTGCTATCAAACTAGTTCAAACTAGACAACATTTGGTCTTTCCATTGGTTTATCGCCTCATTACACTTGCATTGATATTACCGGTGGCGACGGCATCAGTTGAGAGGATTTTCTCAGCCATGAATATTGTCAAGACGGATCTTCGAAACAAGATGTGTGATGATTGGCTCAATGATTTGATGGTTTGCTTTGTTGAACGTGTGATATTTGCAAACATTGAGGACAAGGAGATTATGGTTCATTTTCATGCCTTGAGAAATCGCCGAGGACATTTACCTCGACCACCTCGTATTCCTTCTTCAACTTAAGGAGATTATGGTTCTACTTGGAGTTTTGGGTCACAGTGAAGCAACCAGCGGGTCATATTGGAGTTTTTTTCTTTTACATGTTCATGTTCTTAGTACTTGAATATTATCCGAAAACTGAAATCATTTGAGACAGTTTATTGTGTTGGATACACTTGCATTTATGCTTAAAAAAAGTTGTCCTAAATTGTTCACCCCGGCTAACTTCAATTCCTGGGTCCGCCACTGGCGGCATCTACAGCACTATCCGCACGACGATCGGCGCCGTCGAGGCGATGACGCTTGTTCCGGAGGTTGTTCAGTCCATACTTAGCACGGCCAAGGAGGTGCTCGAGATGGGCGCGACGCGGATGGTGATCCCGGGCAACTTTTCGATCGGGTGCGTGCCCAGCTACCTGAGCGCGGTGAACGAGAAGGACCCGGCGGCCTACGACGGCAGCGGCTGCCTCATCGGCCTCAACCTCTTCGCGCAGATGCACAACATGATGCTGCAGCAGGGCATCCGGGAGCGTGTGCATACTGGGTTAGGGTGTGCGTGTGGGCGTTCATAGGAGTGAGTGTGTGCATACGTGTATGTGAGCGTCTGCGTTTGTAATGTGTTTCGCAAAAATAAAGTTTACATGTCTCGGGCTGGCCGAGTGGGTGTACCTGGAAGGAAAAAGTATAGATTTCACCCCGAAATGTCGCACATCGGATACATTTCACCCTGAACTTCAAAACCAGATAAATCACACCCTGAAATGTGACAAACCGGAGAAATCACACCCTGGAGTGGTTTTGCACTGATTTGGGGTGGTTTTGAGTCAATTTTGACATTTTCTTGGGATGACGTGGCGCTGACGTGGCGCAAACAAAAAAAGAAAAATCCCCAATGTGCCGGCCAGGCCTCGCCGGAGCTCGCCGCCGTCGGGATTGCTCGCCGGAGCTCGCCGCCGTCGGGATTGCGGCCGGCCTCCACGGCCACGGCAGCAGCAGCCGCCTCGACCCCCGTCCACGGCCACGGAGCGTGACATGTGAGCGCACGAGCTAGCGCGTGGTCCAGCGGCCCCTCCAGAGATCGACACGGCGACGACGGAGACGGCCGTGAACTAAAAGAGGAAAGTAAAAATCGAATCTTGGCGGCCGGCCGTTACCTTGGCAGAGCGGGGGAGGTGGTCGGGGAGCTTGCCGTCGAGGCGGTACTCGTGCATGACCCAGGGCGTCTTCCCGCCGCGGGGGGCGCGGCCGATGTAGAAGACGAGCGTCTTCTTCATGCCGACGAGGACGGCGGAGCGGCCCTTGCCGCGGAAGATCTCCTTGTCCCTGCCGGTGGCCTTCCAGTAGCCGCTCTCGGTGGAGCGGTTGGTGCGCATCCCGGTGGGGTACTTGCGGTCCTTGTGCACAAGAAGTACCACTCCTTCTCCCCATCTTCGCCTTGCCTGCACACACACACAGAGGCCAACCATGTTCAGATCCGGCCAGTCGCAACGAAGCAAAATCAAGTAGTAGTACTAGCTAGCTCGGTGGTGACTTACTTGGGAGATCACATGGCTCGCACTTGTTGAGGTCGACGTCGGCGATGACGAGGCAGGAGAAGCGGGGGTCGAGGGCCTTCCGTCGTTCCTGCGCCGCGGTGAGCTCCCCCGCCCGCGCCCCTTCCCTCGGCCGAGGCCGAGATCGAGGCAGCTGCTGCTGCCGTGGCCGTGGAGGCCGGCCGCAATCCTGACGGCGGCGAGCTCCGGCGAGGCCTGGCGGGCGCATTGGGGATTTTTTTTTTGCGCCACGTCAGCGCCACATCAGCGCCACGTCATCCCAAGAAAAGTCAAAATTGACTCAAAACCACCCCAAATCAGTGCAAAACCATTTCAGGGTGTGATTTCTCCGGTTTGTCACATTTCAGGGTGTGATTTATCTGGTTTTGAAGTTCAGGGTGAATTTGCTCCCAATTGGTACATTTCAGTGTGAATTCTATACTTTTTCCTACCTGGAATGTAATCGGGCCCAGCCAAAACAGCACGTTTCATGGGCCCGCCCCAACGGCACTTTCCCGAACCCGCCGCCGACCCAGCGAAATCCGACCGTTGCCGCTCCCCGCTTTTGCCTTTCCTTCTTCCCACCGCAAACACAGGTTTTCCCCAATCCATTTTCCTCCCTCTCCCCCAAGAACACAACTCCCGCACCAAGAAACCTAGAAAAATCCTCTCCTTCCGCCTCCGACGAATCGAGCCTTCGCCTTCCTCCCGCCGGATAACGCCGCCGCGGCCTCGTCCCCCATCTCTCGTCCCCACCGCCGGACCGGAGCGGAACGGAGATCGATCCGGATCCAGGACCGATTTCAGCGCTGGTAAGCTCTAGATTTCCTGGATTGGGTTCCGCGTCTCCCTTCTGATCTTCTTTCCTCCCTAGGAAACTTTTCCCTAGCGTGGCGTGCTCTCTCCCCATAGTTGTGAGTTCATGAGCAGCGAGTTCCAAACCCTAAATTTCCTGCGATATCCCGTCCGATTCGTGTGAGTGCTTCTGTTATTGCCTGACGCATGTGCATCGGTTGCGAATTGGTTTGCTGCTAGCATCTCAATCGGATCACTCATCCGTATGGTTCGCCTCTTTCCTCTTTTCTTCTTGGGCAGGCTTATGCGTATCTTCTGATAGTTTATTTGTAGACGCGAATCATAGTCTTTGTGAATATGCGTTGCATATTTGTTACAGGAATGGCTGCCAACGTAAAATCTAGCTGAGATCTGGGTAGCAATGTGGTCTGATGTTAAATCCTGTGCAAATAGCAATTTTGCTCTGTCTTCCCTTCTGATTGGTATTTGTTACTCAGAATGATGTTAAAGTAAAAAATCTAACTGAGATATTGGGTTGCCTTCACAAAACAATGTGGCCTGATGTTAAAACTTATGCTGGTTGCAATTTCTTTACAGCATAATAGCGTAGCGAAATTGTTGTATATATTACTTCTATTGTCTGATTAGTTTCTCTTTGTAGAACATTTAGCTCCATCCAGGCTTTCGAGGTACAAGAATAAAGGCTTCTGTTCTGCCATGGCTTTCGCGGCTCCAGCAGCTGTTTTTCTTGAAGAGAACCTGCCAATCCATAGAGGTGAGGCTGCTTTTGCTCAAACTAATTCATTATAGGGAAGTTTCAGGTCGTAGATGTCCGACATACTTGTTCTTGGTGTGCAGGCAAGAGGGCTGATGGGTTGAATGCCAAGCCAGTGAAACCATCAGCTAAGCCATCAGCTAGGAAGGCCCTGAGGGATTTGTCCAACACTAGCAAGCCCCCAATCCCTAGCAGCAAAGGTACCGCCTTGAAGGACAGGTCCGTCCTGAAAGAGAAGTCTGCTCTGCGTAGCCAAGAAACCATTAAGAAGAACCCAGTGAACAAGACTACAATCTTTGCTGATCAGGCGACCAAAAACTGTCATGAATGGGCTAAGGGTGGGGTGGAGAGCACCCACTTCACTGGGAATGATGCTCAGAAGTTGGACAAAGACAAGCTAGACAAACGTGAGAATTGCGTCTTATAGTTGCTTCATTTGCCGGTTCATTTGAGGATGGAACTTTTCAATATGTATTTGTGACTGATTATATCAACTATGCAGGTGTCAAGAAGAAAGTGGAGAAAGTAAATTCAGCATTGCATGACTGGACAGATGTGATATTTGATCGTCTCTTGTTTCCAGCTAAGGTAAGCTACCCACATGGATCAATTTTTTTTAGAAATCCTACAAATTATTTTGAATTGCTATATACTTCTCTAGGCATTTTGCAAGTATTGGCCTCATGGTTCTTAAGCTGCCAAAGTTATAATCAGAAAAACTAATCGTGGTAATGTTATCAAACAGGAAGTATATTGATCTCAGTATGACCTTAGAATGTACATTACTCTTTCTTTCATAACCGAATTCATTTTCTAACCTATTGGAGCTATGCCTTTTTCTACGACATAAGCATAAAGACAGAATCTTACATGATTATTTGTTCCACTGTTACGTGATTATATGTTCCACTGTTACATGATAAGTCAATCAGGAGAGTTTTATGTTTAATGTGATCCTTTCACGCCTCTTGTGTGGAAGAACTATATCATGTCTTCTACGACAAAAGCATATCTAACCTTGTTTTTGTTATCTGTAGAAGCAATTAAGACATACAAACGATAGGGACTAGACAACAAGATGCATGTACTAATACTTATGGATGTTGCTTCTGAATTTGTATAATTATCTGTTGGATGCTTACTCGGCATCACTTGACAACTAAGCAAATAATAGCTACACTTGTGGATGTTACCCCTGAAAATTCCCAATCAGGGTTTTTCTTTCAACATTTACTTTAAGCTCTGCGTATGAAGATTGCAATGTTACTTTTCCTAATTGCGAGTTGAACTGGAGGAATTATATGTTCCACTGTTACATGATAAGTCAATCAGGAGAGTTTTATGTTTAATGTGATCCTTTCACGCCTCTTGTGTGGAAGAACTATATCATGTCTTCTACGACAAAAGCATATCTAACCTTGTTTTTGTTATCTGTAGAAGCAATTAAGACATACAAACAATATGGACTAGACAACAAGATGCATGTACTAATACTTATGGATGTTGCTTCTGAATTTGTATAATTATCTGTTGGATGCTTACTCGGCATCACTTGACAACTAAGCAAATAATAGCTACACTTGTGGATGTTACCCCTGAAAATTCCCAAAAAGGGTTTTTCTTTCAACATTTACTTTAAGCTCTGCGTATGAAGATTGCAATGTTACTTTTCCTAATTGCGAGTTGAACTGGAGGAATTTGCATTCCATTATATGCATGTCGCCTTCCTATCTATGGGTGTCTTATCCCATTGTAATTTCTTTATTTTGCATTTATGCCTGATGATTATATGGATACTGTATTTGCCAATGGTTTGTATATATTCTGCATATGATGTGTGTCAATAACACGTGACGTCTATAAACCAACAGCCATTTCAGGTTTCTGTTACTCTTTTGCCTCTTTTAATGCATTGTGTTGATACCAGAAATGCAATATCTGTTTGTTGATGATTCAGGCAGTTGCGCCGTTTTATGAAGAAGTAAACGTGCTGGAACTCGTGCCTGAGATTCTTCCAGAGATCACCAGTAGGCGTCTCTCAACATCAGGTCTCTTTCTCCCTTGCAAGGATGCCATTTCTCTCAACGTTTACGTGGCAATCCACAATGTTGTTTAAGTTTTTCTCGCATGTAACTCATGTATATTTGCCATTCCAGGCGATCTTGCAAAGCTGGTTGAAGATTCTTTTGGTGAAGCCGAGCATGACGATTATCCATTCCTGGAGAACAAGCATGTTGAGTTTCAGCTGAGGGATGACCTGGAATGGGTGAACTGAAGACATATCTGTCCACCTGAAAAATCCAAACTCTGCTGCTGTCACTGTCTTTGCAACACTGCTTGCTCAGGAGCAGTATTAGAATGTTAGATGTTGTTCCCCTTCCCCCGTCTGTACTGATTGATGGGTGTGGTGGTCGTGCTTTGGGACTTATGTAGCGGGAAGCAGCTCAGCTTCCTGTATGGCCTGGGACTCTTTCCAGTCGCCCGTAAATGGTGGTGCGAGAACTTAAAAGCTTCCTGTATGGCCTGGGACTCTTTCCAGTCGCCCGTAAATGGTGGTGCGAGAACTTAAAATGCTGCAGAAAATTTAGATGTTTTTGTGTCCTCTGTTCTGAATTTCTTGATATCTGATTGTCATCTCAGTCTAAACGGAATTTAACAGTATGTCTTTGCAATTTACTGGCACGATTAAAGTTGATGGAAATGTTTTGAATCGGAAGGCCATATATCCGACGTGATAATCTGGTTAGGAAAATAGTTTAAACCCTCATATCCTATACCATATTTTTTCACAGGATTCGGGTTGGAGTGGATAATGACTGGTTGCGAATTCGGAGTCGGATATTTGTAGTTGCGGATTCGGAACGGGACGGAGTGGATTCAGGGCGGAAACAAAACTAATCGGATATGTAAGCGCATAAGTACATTGTCAAACAATACAAAAATAATAATTGTTCAAATAACCTAGTAACCTAAGAAACTATACTTTATAGTCTGTACAATGACTATTTAAGTGAGTTGTTATTCAACGGATGAATGCGACAACTCACTAATGACAAATTGTGCTCTATTAGGTTAGACATTTTGGTATAAAATCGGATTATTCGGATTAAAACCATCGGATCATCCTATTAAATTTTGGATAATCTATATTCGAAATTATTTTACATACCATATCCTATACCGTATCCGGGTGTCAAGTTCGGAATCGGATATGGATTCTTGAAAACGGTTTCGGAATAAAAAAAAATGGTGTGGAAATTATCCTATCTGTTTACACCCCTATATATCAGCTAACAAAGGTGGGGTGCCTTTTCCCTTCCAACACTCCCCGGTGCACACACTTTACCATTTAACCGGTAGTACGCCTTGCAAGTTGAGAAGCTAACCATCGTTTTCACGCTTGCCAATTATAAAAGAGTAAAATACATTGACGGTAACTTTAATCGAAAGCACAATATAGTATCTTTACTCGGGAATACGCTCAATATGGTTACTGAACTTGACTAGCGGCAATTATAAAATCATTGGTTCATCGTATAGCTACGTATTTTGTATACGAGGCCTGCTATGATAAGGTGGGCACGGTCCCACATGTCAGTCCAATTTAAAACCAAAATATCGGGGGGAGGGGGGATGTACGGAGCGCCGTGAGCAGCCCGTCGCCCGGCGAGGCGTTCACCGTGCGTGGCTCAAGACGCTGCACCGGCGGTTAACAACGCCAGCAGCTCCGTGGCGGCGACCTTTGGCCGGAGCGGAGGCAGATGATGTAGTCGGCGACGAACAACACGTTCTGGACCGACTCGTTTGACGTAGAGGTAGAGGATGACGGGCGGCACCGTTCCATCCCCTACAACGACGAGCTCTTCCCCACGTGGGTGCTGGCCGTGCGGAAGCTCCAGGACCGTGTGCACGACTTCACCGACGATTTCCGCAATCGCCGTGGACCCGGACGGCCTGCACGTCCTCGAGCTGGCGCGTTGGAACCCGACATCGAAGCACGGTCGGAGCGACTCGATTTCAGGAGAAGCATGATGCGGCCGTGGTGGGGATCGGGGTGGTGGGGAGGAGCAAGGGGTGGCCGTTGTAGGGATCGGGGTGGTGGGGGTAGGGGACGGTATCATGAATTCATTGTGGAGAATTTTGGATTTTTTATTTATTGAGCTGACATGTGGGACCCTGCCCCTGAACTAATTGACCAGTCAAAAGAGTGCCACGTAGATAAAATATGGAGCTATACGATGAATCAGTGACCATATAATCATCACAAGTCAGTACGGTGACTGTATCGAGCATATTCCTGAATACATGTGCTTTCTTGGACTCCTACCTTATCCCTCTTCTCGCGACCTCCCTCTTCTCGCAACCTCCCTCCCTACAACCCTAGCCGCGCCGCCGGCCGGTCCGCGCCACTCCGCCCCCCTCCCTTCCTCCACCCCCACCTTCTTCCCGCGTCCTCACCGCCTCCGCGGCGGCCGGGCGCGGCCTCGGCCTCTCCGTCCGAGCGCTTCCTCCCGCCTCTCCTCTCCCGCCGCCGTCGGCGCGAGCCCCCGAGCGTGGCTCGGCCAGTGCCGGCGGCGGCGGTGCTCCTCTTCCCGCGCACGAGGGAGGCCGCGCGGGGCGGCATCTCTCTGGCGGCGGTGCGACTCAGGGCGACGGCGGCCCGGCTTCGGCTGGAGAGCGGATGTCCAGAGGTGCGGCCTGCTGCTGTGGGCAGTGCAGAGGCGGCGGCGTGCTTGGGTATTGGTTAGTAAAGGAGATCAATTGTAGTACCTTTCAATTAGAAAAGGTTGTCAAACCCACGAGGAGCTGAAGATATTGGTTAGTAAGATTGATAAATAAAACAATAAAAGATGCAACTGTTTTTGGTATTTTTGGTTGTACAGTTGCAATGCAGAAAATAAACAGTAGCAAGTCAAAACTCTCAAAGAGAGAAAGCCCAATCCTCTTATGTGCAAGAGGACAAGCTCAAGTGATGTGTAACTTATATGTGGAAAACGTTTCCAAGGGCGGCATGGATATTGCTAGGCATAGAGATTTATTAAACAACACGTTGAATATCTTGTCAAGTTTTAATCTTCTTTGGACGAAGCCATTATTAGGTATAGCTAAATAAATAAACTACAACCCCTTATGATGGATCATGTGGTCAAGTAAATGACTGCACAAGAATTATTAAGACATAAAGTCCCACCATAGCATTACACTCTAAGGTCCCCGATACTAATACCCTCATAATATAACTTCATGATTCGGTCCCAGGTTTACATGTCCTCCCAAGTCTCCCTCAATTCATTATACTACGGTGTTCTCCTATGAGCCCATATAGGTGAAGTGTTGTGCAGTCGACGTTCGCACAACACCATCATAGAATCACATAAAAGATAAACTCTTGACAAAATACCAACACATGTTATATACTCCCTCCGTTCCTATGGTCAAGGCGTAAAAAATTTAGCACGCCGATTAAGGAGAGTCCGTCGATGACAAATACTTCCATGCGTACCCCTATTCAACCGTGAGATATGTTCCTAGATTTACTCTCCCGTGGTGAACTGCCTCCTCGTTTATCTCCCCCATTGGCCGCATGGCGTGCATGGCTTTTATCTTTCCTTCCCAATGCTACAATTACTGCTTCTCAGCCCGCATGCGCCATGCATGACCAATGCCCTGCGCCACAATCAATTGCTCTTTCCTGATTTTTTGGTCCAGGTAAACAGCCAAAAGGGTAGTTTTGGTAGAAACGGGCTAAACAGCACCCTGCGCCTTAAATTTTGGCGAAAAATCGAAAAAAATATTACGCCTTGTTCACTGGAACGGAGGGAGTATAAATCATTGCCAATTCATCCTATGCCCTCAGGAACATATGGGAACTACTCACAACGTGCAAACATGATAATATTCAGTGGCATAAGTGGTACAACACAATCTGAAAATATAACTTCACCACCAAATAATGACAAGTACTCAATCACAAACATGAATAGTAGCACAAGACAAGTATCTAGGGTATAGCAACTCTCAAACTACGAGGGGGACGGAGTGGATCACGGAGATGATGATGGAGATGGTGCTGGTCTTGGTGATGGTGATGATGTAGAGGCCTCCTCCCACGCCAAGGAGGAGAGGTGATGACGATGACGATGATTTCCCCCTTCTCCGGAGCTCCGGAGCAGCAGGATCTGATCCCCCTCGGAGGGAATCAGGAGTTTCGCCGCCGCCGCGGCCTCGGATGGTTTCGGAAAATTAGGGCGTGACTTTTCGGGGAGGACGAAGGCGTCGATAAAAAGCCCCAGGCGAGGAGGTGCCCGAGGCGCCGTTTAGTGGGTCCCACGCGGCCAAGATTCTGGCCGCGTGGGCCCACCTCTTTTGGGCCTCGTGGCTCTCCTCTCTTCGGTCTTCTTCCCTCTGCCTTTCTCTCGACGAAAAACCACCTGTAATTTTCCTTTTATTATTTGGGTCCCTGTAGCTCCTGAAACATTAAAAACAAGAAAAAGGAGGTTTTCTGCCTCCCAGAAATTAAATACCAAAAATAGGGACTTTGTAAGAAAGTCCCATAAATCATCTAAAACATGTAAAAATAATGATATAACAATGCAAATAACATTCTAATATGATACTAAAAGTTGTATAAATGATGATACAAAATGCACGTATCAACTCCCCCAAGCTTAAACCTTTACTCGTCCTCGAGTAAGTAAGGACATAGATCATTACATGCATCAATGGACTTATGGTTGATAAATAAATACGAGCATTGTATCATCATCATATTCAGTTGCAATGTAAGATTAATGAACTAAAACTCATACACATGAGGGCAACATAAGTAGAAGCTCTAGCAATCACCCCTTACTTTTGAAAGCAAATAACCATTGTATGTTGGACAATTGAATCATACTATTTTTCACATGCTTTTGCTCTTTATGGAAGCATCATAATATTTTATACTTTGCTGAAATTTAAAGACAAGATAAACTCTTATTAGATAACAAGTTCAAAGAAGACAAATGAAAAGACAGATATAAAATTGTTTGCACCCTTGCTTCACTAGTAACTAGTGCAAACTTTAGTCATGGATATCTCAATCAAGTTCCTATGCTCTAAACAACCTTTATCTCACACTTTCCATGGCTAACTGAATTTTCAGGTGCCTTCCTTTTCATTCACTTTCCAAGAGCATAAGTATTGAAATATCCATGATCATTAATTTGCTCAAAAGATACTAGATTCTAACAAGAGTGTTTCATATCCTTTTCATTAACTCTTCCTAACTTTTTATCCTACAAGACTATATCTCAACCTTAAACTATTAATTTTCAAGTCATATTGACTCATTCTCTTTACTCATTTTATAATGGGGTGATTCTACAATTGTCCAACACACTCAAGTTAATTAAGTTCAAGGCAAGATGTGACTGAAACTTCTAAATATGCCACGCTCATTTGCATGAGTGTTACCCATAAATCTCCAAACAAGAGAATCATGGATGACACCATACTTTAATATTCATTGATAAACCACAAGATAGAGATACATGATAATGCTCCATGAGCTCACACACGCCTAAGAGATATTGATAACTAAACGATAAAAGCAAAACACACCATGACTAGATAGATATGATAAACTAGTAGAGATAAAGACTAGGTGGAACTCCCCCAAGCTTGACGTCTTGCTAGAACCACTTCTGCTCTTTCTTCTTGTCTTCATAATAATTATCTTCAAGTTTTCCAACAATGCTCATCATAAGGTTGTAGGCTTTTTCAAACTCCCTTGCAGCTTCTCCCAGTTTTTCCATGAGATTCTTCTCCACCGTCTCCTTGCAAGGCTTCCACTCCGGGCTTGGTACTTTAACATTAGGGATCTTACGATCCCATTCACCAGGATAGTTCTCTTGGGCGGCACGCGAAATTCCCTGTCAATAAGAGTAGAAACCACGTTTTTGCTAGCAAGTGCGTGCCTAGGAGCCTTCCCTCCGTGCTTATGCGCGCCGTCGCCTCTTGTTTCCAAGAGATTGGTTCACCCTCACACCAGCAACAGTGATGGGAGAAGGTGGTGCTGTCGCGAGAGGTGCAACGTCGGCGAAGGGCTTGTAGTCTTTCTCTTCAGCTTCTTCCTTTCCATCTCCTCCTTGTCGGGCTTGTATCTTCATCGTCGGAGTAGTCCTTCCTCTTCCTATTCCTCCTCCATATGGACGTGGGGCTGTTGCCCTCGAGTTCATCATCATCGTCGTCCATGGAGGAGCATTGGTAGGAGTCTCCCGAAGACATAGTTAAAAACCTGACAGGCAGAAACAGCAAAAGAAAGAATCGCTCGAAACTCTCGGTGCGAGATTAGATCGGCAGAAAGGGGTATATATTGACGGTTTTTAGGTCAAGACGAAGCGTCGGAGTCGAAAACGAGACGAAAAGGGACTCCGAGGGGGAAAGGAGTGGTCCCACGCGGCCCAAGATTCTGGCCGCGTGGGACCCCTTGTTTCCTTCCTCGGGTCTCCGCTTCGTCCAGTTTTCTTGTCCCACACGTTAATTTCCATAAAAAATGACTTCCGTAAAATATTACGCAATTCCGAGAAACTTTCCAACACTAAAGTTACCTTTATTGATTTAGGGTTTCTGAAACTGCACGACCTCTCTCAATTACCTCCTCCGGTGTTTGTAAATTCAATTCCACCATTCCGATGAAGCTCTTTCCTGCAATATAATGTTTAAGGCGTTGTCCATTGACTACATGAGGTTTACCTTTCATATCACCGTGAAGACGGATAGCTCCTGAACGGTACACCTCCTGTATCACTAATGGTCCCTGCCACTTTGAAGCTAACTTCCTGCAGAAAACTTGAAACGAGAGTTGTACAATAAAACTTGATCACCTACTTTGAATTCTTTTCTCTTAATTTTCTTGTCATGCCAAATTTAACTTTCTCTTTAAACATTCTAGCACTTTCATAAGCTTCGTTTCTCCATTCATCAAGTAGGTTTAAATCAAGAATTCTCTTCTCTCCAGCAGTCTTAAAATCAAAGTTCAATTGTTTAATAGCCCATCTAGCATTATGTTCTAATTCAACAGGTAAATGACAAGCTTTTCCATAAACCATTTATAAGGAGACATTCCCATAGGATTTTTAAAAGCAGTTCTATAAGCCCATAATGCATCATTAATTTTAGTTGGCCAATCAGATCTAGACTTATTCACTGTCTTTCCAAAATGAGTTTAATTTCCCTATTACTTAATTCAACTTGTCCACTTGTTTGAGGGTGATAGGAGATGCAATTCTATGGTTAACATCATATTTTGCCAATGTTTTTCTAAGAATACCATGCAAGAAATGAGAACCACCATCAGTAATTAAAAACCTAGGAACACCAAACCTGGGGAAAATGATGTCCTTGAGCATCGTCATTGCTGTGGCATGATCTGCACTTTGGTTGGAATTGCTTCCACCCACTTTGTAACATAATCCACTGCAACCAAAATATGAGTATGCTTTGTCTTTGACTCTGGGAAAGGCCCATAAAGTCAAAACCCCAACATCAAATGGCTCAAGTGGCAAAGAATAATTCATAGGCATTTCATTTCTCCTACCAATATTTCCTACTCTTTGACATTTATCACAAGATTTAACATATTCAGCACAATCCTTAAATAAAGTAGGCCAATAGAAACCAGATTGTAATACCTTTGCACCTGTACGATCTCCTGCATGATGCCCTCCATAGGACTGTCATGACAATCTCTTATAATAGCCTGTTGTTCATGCTCAGGTACACAACGTCTAATAATACCATCCACACTTTTCTTATAAAGGAAAGGATCATCCCAAAAATAATGTCTAAGATCATAAAAGAATTTCTTTCTTTGTTGAAAGTGAAGTGTGGAGGTAGAACTTACCAACAATAAAATTTGCATAGTTGGCAAACCATGGTGATGCAACTTTAGCACTAGAAACATTAACAATTGCAAGTTGTTCATTAACAAAGCTATCATTAATAGGAATAGGATCATCAGGTATATTTTCCATTCTAGAAAGATGATCAGCTACTTGATTATCTTCCCCTTTCCTATCAACAATGTGTAAATCAAATTCTTGCAATAGAAGTACCCATCTTATTAATCTAGGCTTAGCATCTTTCTTATGCATTAAGTATTTAATGCAGAATGATCAGTATGCAATGTGACTTTGAATCAGTAATATAAGGTCTAAACTTGTCACAAGCAAATAGCACTGCTAAAAATTCTTTTTCAGTTGTGGCATAATTCCTTTGAGCAGCATCAAGTGTTCTACTAGCATAATAAATGACATTCAGTTTCTTATCAACACGTTGGCCCAAAACAGCCCCAACTGCATAATCACTAGCATCACACATAATTTCAAAAGGCAATTTCCAATCAGGAGGTTGAATAATAGGAGCACTTATTAAAGCATTCTTCAAAATATTAAAGGACTCAATGCAATCATCATTAAAAGAGAAAGGAACATCCTTTTGCAAAAGATTGGTTAGGGTTTTGATATTTTGGAGAAATCTTTAATAAACCTACGATAAAAACCTGCATGCCCAAGAAAACTTCTTATACCTTTGATGTCCCTTGGGTATGGCAGCTTTTCAATAGCTTCTATCTTTGCTGGGTCAACTTCTATTCCTTTCCAGAAATCTTATGCCCAAGAACAATACCTTCAGTAACCATGAAGTGACACTTCTCCCAATTAAAACTAAGTGTTGGTCTTCACAACGCTGCAAAACTTTGTTAAGGTTGAACAAGCAATTATCGAAGGAAGTACCATACACAGAAAAATCATCCATAAAACTTCCATTATCTTTTCAATATAATCAGCAAATATAGCATTCATGCATCTTTGAAAAGTAGCAGGAGCATTACATAACCGAATGGCATTCTCCTATAAGCAAATGTACCATATGGGCAAGTAAAAGTGGTCTTTTCTTGATCATCCTTATGGACAGGAATTTGTGAGAAACCTGAATAACCATCTAAATAGCAAAAGTGAGAGTGTTTAGATAACCTTTCTAACATTTGATCAATAAATGGCAATGGGTAATGATCTTTACGAGTTGCTTTATTTAACTTCCTGAAATCAATACACATCCTATAACCAACAACAGTACGTTGAGCCACAAGTTCATCCTCATCATTTGGAACAACAGTCATTCCACCCTTTTTAGGAACACAATGAACAGGACTAACCCACTTACTATCAGCTATGGGATAAATGATACCAGCTTCAATAAGTCTTATTACCTCTTTCCTTACCACTTCTTCATTTTTGGATGGAGACGGCGTTGATAATCAACAACAGGTTTTGCATCCTCTTCCAAATTAATTTTATGCATACATAGAGCTGGGCTTATACCTTTAAGATCATCAAGAGAGTATCCAATGGCTGGTCGGTGAGCTTTAAGCACATCAAGTAATTTCTCTTCTTCTTCAGCTGAAAGGTTAGCACTAATAATGACAGGATATATGCTCTTCTCATCCAAATATGCATATTTCAGATTTGTAGGCAAAGGTTTAATTCAAAGCTAGGATCCCCTTTAGGTGGTGGTAGCACTCCTAAATTATCAGGTGGGATATGCAATTGTAATTGTGGTGGTTGTTGCCATAATATTTGTTCTAAAGCATCTTTTCCTCATCATTAAATGGTTCATCTTGATTAAGCATATAACGTTCTACAACATCTGTTGAAGCTACAGCTATATGTGCAAGAGTTTCAATTATATCTTCAGAAATTGGCTCTTTCACAACATGTTTATCAGCAAATTTGGAAAAGTTGAACTCAAGTTTTTCACCAGCACATTTAATAAACACTTTCTCTTTAGGCAAATTAATTTCAGCACCAACAGTGTTTAAGAAAGGTCTACCAAAAATGATAGGACAAAAAGAATCTTGAGGACAACCAAGCACAATAAAATCAGCAGGATATTTTATTTTGCCAACCAATACTTCAACATCTCTAACAATTCCAAATGGACTAATATAATCTTTATTAGCAAGTTGAATTGTCATACCTGTCTCTTCCATAATGATAGGATCAATATCAGGCTTGATTTCAAGATAAAGAGAATATGGAATGACACTAATACTTGCTCCAATATCACATAGACCATGATAACTTGAAGTCCCAATAGAGCATGATATAACAGGTTTACCAACTTTGGCCGAATTACCTTTGATGACTTAGTAGCATCTTCACATAAATAAACATCAACAGGGTCTTCTTCATTTAATTGCTTGATAATAGAAATTTGACTGTTGACTTCCACCTGTTCATAAGGCTGAGAACATCTTCTGTTACTCTTGTTAGTAACAGCAATAAGTAAATTCTCCTTAACTTGGTTTGGATATGGAGGTGGTTCAACATACTCCTCAATTGTCACAGATGACACTGGTTCTGCCTGTTTAATAACTTTAGGAACAACAATAGATTGTTTAACAGGTTCAACATAAACTTCAAACCACTTTGAGGAACACAGATATGCTCAGCAAAACCTTTAGCTATCTCAATTATAACATAAGGATCAAGATTAAAAGTATCACTCAGATTTTTAAACAAATAGAAGTAGAGAAGTTCTCTACACATGAATATCCATAATCAAAATAGGGCTCATTACCTTTATCAAGATCCCAATGACTAGTATTTTCAGAAATAGTCTCCAATAAATTCCATGCTTCTTCTTCAGTATTATTAGTAAAACTTCCACCAGATGAATTATCCAGAATTTCCTTGTGCTTCGACGGTAGCCTCACATAAAAGTTTATCAATATAAGTTTCCTTGTAAGATCATGACAAGGATTCTTGCGAAGGAGTTCCTTTAACCTCCCCCAAGCTTGAGTAATACTCTCTCCCAGATGTGGCCAGAAATTAAATATATAGCAGCGGTTCTCATAAGCTTCTTTAGGAGTAAAATATTTAAGAAAGAAAACCTTCCTCAAGATATTCCATTCAATAGCAACCTCTTCATCAAGAGACCTGTACCAATCACGAGCATTACCAGATAAAGACAAATATAATAACTTCCTTTTTACCTGATCTTCAGAAATACCAGGAAGTCTAAATAAACCACATATGTCTTCAATTAACTCCATGTGTTCACGTGCAGACTTAGTTCCATCACCTGTAAATGGATTTTTCATAACTCTTTTAACATGACCAATGGGAATTTTAAATCCCACTTTAGGTACTCAGACACAGTAGTTTCAACCACTTTAGGAGTAGTGGCATAAGCACTTCATATAGAGCAAGATGCAGCGAGGAACGATTCATAAATGCCATAGTAACAATGAGATAAAACAGCTTTCAAGTTTCCTTACCAAACTTCTTACCAATAGCGCTACGCTCCCCGGCAACGGCGCCAGAAAAGTATCTTGATGACTCCCAAGTGCAGGAGATCAATTGTAGTACCTTTCAATTAGAAAAGGTTGTCGAACCCACGAGGAGCTGAAGGTATTGGTTAGTAAGATTGATAAATAAAACAATAAAAGATGCAAGTGTTTTTGGTATTTTTGGTTGTATAGTTGCAATGCAGAAAATAAACAGTAGCAAGTCAAAGCTCTCAAAGAGAGAAAGCCCAATCCTCTTATGTGCAAGAGGACAAGCTCAAGTGATGTGTAACTTATATGTGGAAAACGTTCCCGAGGGCGGCATGGATATTGCTAGGCATAGAGATTTATTAAACAACACGTTGAATATCTTGTCAAGTTTTAATCTTCTTTGGACGGAGCCATTATTAGGTATAGCTAAATAAATAAACTACAACCCCTTATGATGGATCATGTGGCCAAGTAAATGACTGCACAAGAATTATTAAGACATAAAGTCCCACCATAGCATTACACTCTAAGGTCCCCGATACTAATACCCTCATAATATAACTTCATGATTCGGTCCAGGTTTACATGTCCTCCCAAGTCTCCCTCAATTCATTATACTACGGTGTTCTCCTATGAGCCCATATAGGTGAAGTGTTGTGCAGTCGACGTTCGCACAACACCATCATAGAATCACATAAAAGATAAACTCTTGACAAAATACCAACACATGTTATATATAAATCATTGCCAATTCATCCTATGCCCTCAGGAACATACGGGAACTACTCACAACGTGCAAACATGATAATATTCAGTGGCATAAGTGGTACAACACAATCTGAAATATAACTTCACCACCAAATAATGACAAGTACTCAATCACAAACATGAATAGTAGCACAAGACAAGTATCTAGGGTATAGCAACTCTCAAACTACGAGGGGACGGAGTGGATCACGGAGATGATGATGGAGATGGTGCTGGTCTTGGTGATGGTGATGATGTAGAGGCCTCCTCCCACGCCAAGGAGGAGAGGTGATGACGATGACGATGATTTCCCCCTTCTCCGGAGCTCCGGAGCAGCAGGATCTGATCCCCCTCGGAGGGAATCAGGAGTTTCGCCGCCGCCGCGGCCTCGGATGGTTTGGAAAATTAGGGCGTACTTTTCGGGGAGGACGAAGGCGTCGATAAAAAGCCCCAGGCGAGGAGGTGCCCGAGGCCCATTTAGTGGGTCCCACGCGGCCAAGATTCTGGCCGCGTGGGCCCACCTCTTTTGGGCCTCGTGGCTCTCCTCTCTTCGGTCTTCTTCCCTCTGCCTTTCTCTCGACGAAAAACCAGCTGTGTAATTTTCCTTTTATTATTTGGGTCCCTGTAGCTCCTGAAACATTAAAAACAAGAAAAAGGAGGTTTTCTGCCTCCCAGAAATTAAATACCAAAAATAGGGACTTTGTAAGAAAGTCCATAAATCATCTAAAACATGTAAAAATAATGATATAACAATGCAAATAACATTCTAATATGATACTAAAAGTTGTATAAATGATGATACAAAATGCACGTATCGGCGTGTGGGAAGGATCCCCTGGCACGTTAGTAGACATGCAGTAATTCTTGAAGAATTTGTGGAGTGCATGCGTCCGTCGGAACTGAAGTTCGACAGACTACAAGTTTGGGCTAGAATCTTAAATCTGCCCTTCAACTTGATAAACAGCAAAAGGGGCCTGATAGTTGCAAAGGAGATTGATAAGACTATCAAAGCTGTTCAGATCGATCCAGTTGGTGGTTATCTGCGGGCTAGAGTGACCATTGACGTGAAGAAACCACTAAGGAGAGGCATATTGATTGATTCTGCTTGGAGAAACAGCAAAGACTGGTACGATATTCAGTATGAGCACATTCCAAATTTCTATTTCTCTTGCGGTCGTCTTGGACATTTCGATCTTATGTGCCCTACTCCGGGCAGACGAGATGAGGATGGTAAGCTTCCTTTCAAAACAAGTCTGAGAGCACCTGATGAATGGAAGAAAGCATCATCTAGCGAGAGCTCCTCTAAGGAGCAGCACCAAGGTCCAAGTAAGCAGAAGAACAAGGCTGCGTCCAGCTCAAATGGAGACCCTGATGCGGAGGTTACGTCCCCTCTGAAAAAGAATGATACAAGTAATAAGAGGAAAGCAGTACCTCCAAAACAGGTTTACAGGAAGATCTTGATGCCCTCTGGGACAACATCTGAAGATGGGAATGGATCTGCTATGGTTATTTTTGACCAGGGCAAGAGTGCTACAGGCCTAAATACCGATGAATCTTCTAAAGTGGCTACAGAGAGGAACCCGAAGAAGAAGAAACCAACTCCAACAAACTCCGATAATCTGGCAGAGGCTGCAGGACAGCCCTGCCCGTCGCAATGAGTTGTGCGGGATACAACTGTCGGGGGCTTGGGAACCCCGAGGCAGTTCGTGAGCTTCGTAGTATAGCGAGGCAAGAAGGGCCCGCTCTACTCTTTGTTATGGAAACAAAGATTCGAGCTAAAAGAGTGGAAGCATTGCAATCTACACTTGGATTTGCAGGGTGTTTTGCGGTTGATAGCGATGGTCTAAGCGGTGGCATTGGACTGTTCTGGTCACATGAGGTGCAAGTGGAAGTGAAAAACAAAATTTCTTGCCATATTGATTGTATGGTGAAGAAAACGGATGGGTCGGCCCTACCGTGGAGGTTTATGGGATTTTATGGAGCTCCGAGAGTAGAAAATAGACAGCACATCAGGAGATTTCTGAGAACTCTGCACTCCATACAGCATAATGCTTGGCTGTGCTTAGGTGATTTTAATGAAACCATGTATGGTAATGAACACTTCAGCCGAGCAGCGAGGCCCGAGGGGCAGATGAGAGCCTTTCGTGAAGCGGTTGAAGACTGTGGTTTTGAAGATTTGGGGTGGTCTGGTGTTGCATACACTTGGGACAACCGCCAATCAGGCGAGGCAAATGTGAAGGCCAGGCTCGATCGAGCCTTTGCTAATGCTGCATTTCTAGCTCGTTATGAGCACATGAGGGTTAGACATATCAGTACTGTGGAATCAGATCATTGTCTTGTCCTAGTAAAACTGCGAGACCAACTGAATTGCCAGAGTGGAAGGTCTCCGAGAAGCTTTTGTTACGAAATCGTGTGGCAAACTCATACCAACTATGATCAGGTGGTTCGTGAGTCGTGGGGACAAAATGCCAATGGGAAGGCCTCTCCGGTCTTGTTTCTACTTTGAACCACGTGCAGACGGAGTTGGGTTCATGGGGTGCCCGTGAGTTTGGTTCCTTAACCAAGACGGTACGAACTTTACGACAGAAGCTTGATAGAATACGGCGTCAGTCCACTGGATGGGGTTCGTCAGAAGAAGAGAAGAGAACTGCGTCAAAACTTCGTGAAGCCTTACCCCAGGAGGAAATCTGGATGAGACAGCGGTCTCGAGTCCAATGGCTTCGCGAGGGAGATCACAATACAGCCTATTCCACGCACATGCGGCCCAACGGAAAAGAATGAACCGAATTAGGGGCCTGCAGCGAGCGGATTGATCTACATGCGATAACGAGGATGATGATAGGCACGAGGTGCTTTCGTTTTATCAGTCCCTGTACACAACCCAAGGCTTTAATGATATGTCTCAGCTTTTGCAGCATGTGCCGAGTCGGGTTAAAGTGGACATGAACTACTCTCTGGATAAACCTTTTGAACCAGCTGAGGTGCGAGAGGCGCTGTTTCAGATGGCACCGTCCAAGGCACCTGGTGTTGACGGGTTTACCGTAGGGTTCTTTCAGCGGCATTGGGAGCTTGTTAAGGGTGAGCTAGTGCCGGTTGTTCTGGATTTTCTAAATGGTGGTGAGTTACCGATGGGGCTTAATGATACATCGATTACGCTAATTCCTAAGGTACGAAACCCCCAGCAAATCTCCCAATATAGACCAATATCGCTATGTTCTGTGCTTTATAAGATCGCTTCCAAAGCAATTACCAACAGATTGAGAGTGTTTATGAATGATATTATTGGGGAAGATCAGAGTGCGTTTGTTCCAGGTCGCTTGATCACTGATAATGTACTTGTGGCGTTTGAAAGTGTACATGCAATGCGATGAAGGAAGAAGGGCAAGAACTTCTCGTTTGCTGTCAAACTGGACATGATGAAGGCATACGACAGGGTCGAGTGGCATTTTCTTGAAGCAATCCTTTTGAAACAAGGGTTCAGCATCGACTTTGTTCGGTTAATTATGAAGTGTGTTTCATCCGTGAGGTTTGCTGTACGGATGAATGGCGAATTGCTACCCTTCTTCACACCATCTCGTGGGCTGCGCCAAGGGGATCCAATATCACCCTTTCTTTTCCTGCTGTGTGGAGAAGGGGTTACGTGCCTTCTGAATTTTTATGGAGGTGACTATGTGGATAGAGGGATTAGAGTATCGCCGCGATCACCATGGATTAATCATCTATTATTCGCCGACGATAGTCTAATTTTTATCAGTGCTTGCTCTCGAAGTGTGCAGCGGCTAAATGAGATCCTTGAGATATATGCTGCCAGGTCAGGCTGTCAATCGTGACAAAAGTGCAGTTTATTTCAGTCCTAATACTCCAGGAGAGCGTAGAGCTGAAGTAAAACAACTGCTTGGCATTAGTGTCAAAGCTTTTTACCTTGGTCTCCCTACTGCAGTTGGGAGGATTACAAGCGGTACTTTTGATCATATCATGGAGCAGGCAAGGAGCAAAGTCCAAGGTTGGACAGAGAAACTATTAGCGTGTGCAGGGAGAGATACACTGCTGAAGGCAGTTATTCAGTCGATACCAACTTTCAGCATGAGCTGCTTTCTCTTGACGAAGAAGGTGTGTCGAGCTTTCTCCTCCTGTATGGCAAGATACTGGTGGAGTAGCTCCCTTGATAGGCGTTCTATGCACTGGTTATCTTGGAAGGAGTTGGCCACTCTGAAAGCACGAGGTGGCATAGGTTTCCGAGAACTCGAGACATTCAATGTTGCATTACTAGGGAAGCATGGGTGGCGTTTCATGACTAATCTAGATTCGATATGCTCGAGGGTAATGAAAACAAAATATTTCCCAGAAGTGGATTTTATGCAGGCAACCGTACCACAGTCTGCATCGTCGATCTGGAGAGCCATAGTGGCTGGAAGGGAGGTGCTAAAGACTGGGTTGTTGAAGCGTGTAGGTGACGGGACAACGATCAATATCTGGACAGATAGCTGGATTCCTGACTCCCTTACCTTGAAGCCCCAATTCAAGCCGGCGGACACTGAACTGGTTATGGTTAGTGAGCTGATCGACTCGGAGAATTGGAAATGGCGTACTGATTTGTTTCGTTCCACCTTCATAACACCTGATGCAGAAGCAATTCTGAATATTCCTTTGAGGAATGGAGGAGGAGATGATTTTATGGCTTGGAATTTTGAAAAAACAGGGATTTATACTGTTAAATCGGCGTACCGTTCTCTAATGACTCACAAAGAGCGTTGTTCTCTAGGAGAAGGGGCGGGTACCGGCACCTCACAGACCGAAGAACAGTTGTGGAACTCCCTGTGGAAATTAAAAGTTCAGCCAAAAGTTAGAGTGTTCTGGTGGCGGGTCATGCGCAAGATCTTGCCAGATGAATGCACTCTGAAGCAGATGTCAAGTCTGCCTTGCAAAAGATGAGGATCTGATGCATGCTCTTATTCATTGCTCTCATGCGACGAGCTTTTGGGAGGAAGCCCAGAAGATTTTTCAGTTTTGATTGCCGCATCTTCATCCTGCTACCTGGCAACGAGATATTCTTTGTGATACCAGGTTTACAGATCAAGACAGAGCAAAAATTGTTTCGGTCATGTGGTCCATCTGGCACTCGAGAAATAGATGGACACACGATCAGGAAAAGTTGGAATCGGCAACATCAATCAGGCGCATCCGCGAAGATCTGTCTCTCCTAGATATTCCGATGCATCATGCAAAGATATTGCCGGGACATGGCTGGCGTCCACCTGATGCTGGGTGGGTCAAGATCAATTGCGATGGTGCGATCGGTGCAGGTTCAGGGTCCGGTGGTGCTGGTGGTGTAGCCCGGACGTCGTCATCCTTGGTTGCTGCATGGAGTAAGCCGCTGCAAGGCCTGACCGATCCCCTAGTTGCTGAAGCAATGGCGGTGCGCGAGGTTGTGATCTTTGCCAAGTTTCGTGGCTTTGAGCAGGTCATCTTTGAGACGGACTGCCTGGAGGTGATTAACCTCTGGAAATCTGGGAGTAATTCACGTTCGGTGATTGCACCCATCCTATTAGAGATTGGAGAGCTAATTTCTTCTTTTAAATCTTTCGTTTTTCAACATGTATTTAGACAGTCCAATCAATCAGCCCACCTGTGCGCAAAACATGCTTGTGCGCTGCAGGTTACTGACAGTCTTTTGGCTGATGATCCAAGGACTCTATTTGTTGAATAAAGCTCTCATAAACCCGCAAAAAAAAAACATAGCAGCCACTACCCAGTCAAGGCTCCAGTCCGTTGGTCTACACTGGGAGATTATCTTCCACTTGTTTTGTCTTCGTTCCCTATCGCTCCTAGCTCGGGGCAACCGGGTATGGATTTGGATCGGCACGAGTGGGAAACCAATACACATTTTCACGGATGTAAGCTGTGAAAATCCATATCGGGTCATGGGTGTAGATGCACCCACTGCTCAAGAAACTATTTTTAAAATGTCAAAAAATTTAAAATAAAAATTTCGAATATACTTCAAGACATTTAATGTTATCACGAAAAGTTTTGTGAAGAAAAACATTTATTGTGACCTGTGCAAAAAAGATAAATTCGAGCGCTACAAAATGACTTTGTACGCGATATTTTTTGTCTTTTTTACACGGTTCATAAAGAATGTCTTTTCTTCGCAAAACTTTTTGTGCTAACACAAAATATCCTGATATATATCCGAATTTTGTTTAATAATATTTTGACATTTTGAAAAGTTTTAAAAAATGTATTACACAACTACAACTGGTGCAGCACCCGTGAAACCTGCGACTACATATACTACCAGTAGCACCGCACGGGTCAAACCGAATTGCTAGACAGGCCAACAACCCTTCCACACGATCTCGATGGGGTACGAAGGCACCAACGGGGCCGCCGCGATTGACCTGCTCCGCTCGGCGGCGCCCGTCCGGCCGGACGGCGACCACCTCCTCACCGATCGCACCGGGCTCGTCCTCGTCGATGTCGTTAACGGCTTCTGCACCGTCGGCGCCGGGAACCTCGTGAGCACGCTTCTTCCCCTCCTCTGTCTCCTCTTGACGTCTGCTTTCACCTTCTTCCTCGGCTCTCCCGTACCTTCTGGACAGCCTTTCGTGGGGCGATCGGTCCACGCTTGCGTGCTCGACTGTGGCTGCCTGCGTAGGATGGATGGGGACACGAGTGAATGGGCGGGGCCGTCGGGATGTCCGCCCGTTGTCCCGCTGGAGCTTCCTGCCTTTGCTTTCTTCTAGTAGTAGTAGTAACTCTTGTTGTTCTCTTCTGCTTTTGTCTTTTCTCTTTCCAGCCCTGAATCTTCCACTCCTCTTTTGTTTCCTCACATGAATACCAATCTGTTTTTTGTCGATTCTCTTTCTGTTTTGTTTCCTCCCAGTCTGATGGATATCAATCTGGATGGGTCTCCAGATTCTCAGCCTAGTGTTTCTAGTAAAAAAAACATAGTACTCCCTCCGTTCACAAAAGGATGACTCGACCTAGCTCAAATTTGCTTGTATCTACGTACTAAATCATGTCTAGATACATGCAAATTTGAGCTAGCTTGAGACATCCTTTTATGAACGGAGGGAATACATGTGTTTGCTATTTTTTCTATCTGTAAAAACGTGCACTTCACCTTTTGTTCATTCAATCAAACACACTGCTCAAGTACATTTATTACTGTTGTTTACGAGAGGTCATTCATGAAGGTGTTACCTTGTCTGGCATTTGCAGGCCCCTGTTACGCCAAATAAGCAGATAGAGAAGATGGTGGAGGAGGCTGCTAGGCTTGCCAAGGTCTTCTGCGACAGGAACTGGCCGGTCTTTGCGTTCCTCGATACCCACTACCCGGATAAGCCCGAGCCACCTTTTCCACCACATTGTATCATTGGCTCCGGCGAAGAAAATTTTGTTCCAGGTTGATGCAAACACTTCCTTAGTAGCTTCTCGCGGGGCAGTTTCAGCTTCTATGACCGACTCTTTCCTGTTGGATTGATTGTCTGCCAAGCTTTGCTGTCTTATTCGTATTTGGGTTCTGACAAGGTTCAATCTGCCATATGCAGCTCTGGAGTGGTTGGAAAATGATCCAAATGTGACCATGAGGAGAAAGGACTGTATTGATGGCTATCTTGCCTCATTTGAGAAGGATGGAACCAATGTTTTTGGCGACTGGATTGCGAAATTTAAGATCCAAACTGTAAGTGGTCGGTCCCACCCTTAAAGGAGAAGGCAGCTGCGTTTTTATGTGACTTGTGAATTGGCTTGATGCAGGTTTTAGTTGTAGGAATATGCACAGACTACTGTGTTTTGGATTTTGCAAGTTCAACTTTGGCTGCCAGAAATATTGGCCGAGTCCCACCATTGAAAGATGTTGTGATCTATTCTGAGGGATGTGCTACATTTGACCTCCCTGTTGAAGTAGCCATGAATATCAAAGGAGCTTTAGCTCATCCACAGGTATTTTTGGATTCTCTACCACTCTGCATCTGAATGTGTGTCATTTTGTATTAGAAGGAGAATACCGAGAAGGCGCCAGAGTGTATGAGACCAAACAAAGAACATCAACAACAAAATTTAACATATAACAGATTAAAATTTATTCTAAGCTAGCTAAAGCAGAATAAATAAACGCTAGAGGGAAAAGAAAAGGTTAGCGCTAGTATGCTGCCATTATCTCAGTAGGCCTAGCATGCAGAAGATTTCTCTGGTAACTCCTTGGGCCAGCAAGCTTCCATAGATATTCGACCACCAAAACCTACTATGCATGATCACTGAGGCTGTACAGTTCAGACGGATAATAGATAACTGAATACTTAAAACAGAGCAAACTTTGCAGAGTCCATAGCATCCAGAATTTTAGACCACATTAAAAGCATACACCATACCACCTAGAGTTTATATAGCAATAGAACAAAGAGCAAATTGTGTTCTAACTTCCACCAAAAAGAAGTGCACACTGGTTTTCCTGACTTCCTATTTTTTTTGTTAAACATGGTTGTTGAATATTTAACACGGTAAATAAATTCTCGTGTTGGCTGAAATGCACAAATCACCATACATGTTATATGCAATAGTTTATCCAGGTTGAGTTCAGATGTTTCCATTTGATCTGATAGTTTCTTTGTAGACACAATGGTAGCAGTTTTTACTTTGAAATCTTATATAATTCTGCTTTTGTTTAAAGAAATATATTTCCATTGATGATCCTTATTGCCAGCTAACTTACAAATGCTGCAGGATCTTATGCATCACATGGGACTTTACATGGCCAAATCAAGGGGTGCGATGATAGTCGACAGAATTATTCTGGAGTAGTAAAGACTGGATCGTTCATCTAAGGACTTCCTATTTTTTGTCCTTCGGTTCCTCTGTTTATCCGTCCGATGTGCAATAAAAACTAAAAAGATATTGTATTTGGAGTTCTGGACTATACCTGGCTTACTGACACTATGTTCTCGGTGCTCCTCATAGTCACGTGTAGTTATCCAGTGACTAAGATTAACCAGCCTTTACTATATCCAGTGTATAGAATAGATTCCATTTCCCCCTGTTTCTGGTGTTGGGTGGTTTGTGCCTTTTGAGTCCCATGTAAGACGTTTCGATGAACTGCACTCTTAAAGAAGAGAAAGCCTGGTGCAGGAATGCAAAATATGCCAACATCCACCAGTACTGAAGCTGTCGATCTGAAGGATCATCAGCCAGACGCACAAAAATGGCCACCATTTTCTAAGTTCAGTCATGTGATCTGATCAAAACAAAAATACTTAGCGGTGTCTTCTGTTCCTCCACTATCTTTTCGCTCCCCTCCTGCCTATCCGTATGGATTTGAATCCAGAAGCAAGGGCACCACTTCGCATATCTATTTCGATTTCCTATTTTGATAGATAATGGAAGAATTCAAATAAGCAAAACTATTGGTTGTTCAGTTTAATATGCAATTTGTTTCATGTGTAGTGTTTCAGCCATTTCTTATGAAAAGATTGCTCTGGATGAACAAGGAGCTGTTTAAAGGCCAACACGGTAGCCCTGACTACATAGAGGCAACTGATCATATTTCATATCAGTTTATCGATGTGTGCCATGGCGGATGTGGATGCCAAGACTTAGCAAGAGTCCTAGGTCTCGAGAAACAGACTCCAGACGCGCTACACCGAAGAAGCATATTGATGCGCTACAAAAGAAGCTGATGTTACTGCTTTTGTGCAATTTAGCCCCCTGGAATCCTGGATCATCACTAGGCATTTGAGCTTTTTGCACAGATATTGCGCAGCCTGTGGATCTTAGCACTTGAACCATTTCCCCCTTACATAATAAAAAAATCTGTTTTCCCCTTGAAAGAGAAAGGAACAGATACAAAAAGGAATGGCGGCACAGGTGGTCTAATTGTCTTCAATGTCAGTCAGTATACTATATTATTACAATTTTTACAAAAGTTTTACAACACTACAACAGGTCAATACATTGCCAGCAAACCGGCAATACACATCTTAAAACCAGACGGACCAAAGGGTGTGTGATAGTTATATACAGACGAACCATGCTACTGGAGTGAGGCTGCTGCCGCTGGGGCACCGTCAGTTAACAGCCAACCAGGAACACTATAAATCTACCTCTTCCTTTGCCACCGCTTGCATTGCGGCAGTCTTCTATTTCCACCCTCTTGTTGTCCCATGCCTCAGAGGCCAGTAGCTTCATGTGCCATGTGCCTCTAGGCATACAGGAGAACAGGGTTCGAGTCCAATTGAATCCAAATGTTCAATGCTCGACAAGAGCTACCTGTGCTGCTGATGGTCACAAACCTGGCAGGCCCTAGCAGATCTAGGATTTGCAAATGTGCACTGATCACATGCCCAGATATTACTATCATCCATACCACGGGTGGAGCTGCCTGACTTGGACGCATTACCAGGCGCCTTGCTCTTGCCACTCTTGCTCTTACTGCCAAGGCTCTTCGAACTTACGGCCTTGCTAGATGCAGCTTGGCCACTGTGAGGCCCGACATCATTTAATCCAGACTCCAATGCACGGACCAGGTTTTCGAAATAATTGCGAGTTACACTGTTAAATAGACAAAAATGTTAGGTGAAGATGAGTGAAAAGAAGTATAGATGACATGAGTACTTATTGAATTAAGCCATTAAGGAAAACAAAACCACATGTTGCCAGATTCCTGCAGTTACATGTACGAAGATAAGGCCAACACAAGATTGTGGGAAATGTCATTATGATGCTCGAATTAAGGATGATGACACCAGCTAGGCAGAAACAACAATGGTGAGAAAGAAGATACAGTAGGATTTATCAGTACCTGGTCAATCCAGCCAACTTTGTACGGAAGTCATTGAAATCTCTAGATGGGCAGTCTGCATCAAGGTAGATCTGAAGTTCTTTCTCCGCACATTGATGAAGGCGTTCCAAACCTGATTCTGCTTCACCTGAATAAGTAATAGCAAAAGATATCCTTTCAGTCATAGATACTTTGAAATGTAAGCTACAATAGGAAAAATATGAACCTTGCAGGTATTCAAAGAACTGCCTTTTAGCGTGTTCATGATCTGGAAGGTAATAACCATATGCGTATGTCCACTTCAATACCCGTCTACACTCAACAATCTGCAAAATGAGATGATACTCCCGGTGTGAGATATTCAGGTAACTGAACAGAGTACCGGTGAGACTTGGTAACTTGAATGTCATTTGTACCTGTAACCATGCTTCTATTATGAACTTAAGCTGTGACTCGGGTTGGCTCTGTATGTCACTTAGCTTCTCAAGCTGAAGGATTTACCAAACAAATAATGGTTGTTAGATGTAAGTGAATTTATCAACCAAATAATGACAGCCTATTCCCTGGATGGCATTCCTTTGACTTTGATACAAAATGTTAGTAACAAAAAAGGAGGTGGCGGAAGACAAATGCTTACCTTGTCATTCTGCAGACTCTGCAGATCCCCAAGCGCCTTTTGCCTCGACTACAGCATAGTGAAATAACGTGTAAATATATGTATTATAAGGGTTGCTAGTGGTACACTGATAACTGCATCAATCAATATACAAATCCAAGCAACAAAAAGAATTTACAACTTTATTTTCATTAACTTAGCTTACTGGAAATTATCATCAATATTCTATTCCTTGAGCATGTGACGCTGAGATTTGAGAAACTCAAAATATCCTACAGACAACATTTTATCAAATTATAAAGAACTACCACTGCAACTAAAACAGTTTCCAAGTTGTCTCGTCCTTAGTATCGATATTTGAGATTATGCATTCATAATAGTCAAAGGCTCAGGGTTGTCACCAAAGAAATTGACAGCATATATTACCACCCAAAGGACTATCTCACAAGTCACCACTACAAAATAAAATTATTCGGTCTGTTGCATATTTTGAAGTCACAGGACTGTGGCATCTTGGCTGCATAGGTACTGTTCAGGTGTTTAGGTCATCATTTACCCTGAACAGACCTGATATTAAGCGAGTATCAATGCTGCTAACTAAGTTCAATATCACTTACGGACTGATTGGCTGCCCATCGTTCATAGTAATGTGTATATCTCTCCAGGGAGTTCTTTGCCATTTCTCTTCTCCTTTCAGAATCATCAAACTGTAAAAGCAATGTACAACGCATTAGCGTAAATAATTTATTAATACTTTAAACTCGACGCACAAGATAAGGTGAACCATTACCGCTCCCTCTTGCCTTGCTGCCTCATAGCGATTACAAGCATAAAAGCCACCTGTCCTCTCCCCATGGTCAGACCATGGACCAAGACAAAGCCTGCATTCACAGCATAAAAGTGTCAACCATCTGAAATGGCAAAAACTATAAGCAGAACTGTAGCAAAAATGTGATTGTGTACCAGCAAAATTCAAATTTACATGGCGGTGTGCACGTAATGTGCATGCAGCCCTGGTTTTTTTCAATAGGCCGCTTACACTTCGGGCAAGGCTTCGAATTAGCCAATATCCTGGAAAAAGGAACCAACAGCTGATGAGGAGAGATAAAGGTATAGCTGATAGTCGAAACAACTCAAAATAAGAATGTAATATATCTGTGCAGATGCATCATTTTATTTTAACTATTAAGACTGTTATGAAATTGCACAGAGAGTATCACCTAGAAGCAGTAGCGTGCATGGATCTGCTCAAGAGGAGAGCAATGGTTGTGGGGAGTTGCAGCACGCAGGGAAGAAGAGATCGTTCGGAAAAAAAATTGCCTAGGGGTTGAGAGCAACCTAAACCTAGGATTTCATACCATGCTAGGAAAATGCAAACTGTATTCCCATGAGGTCAAAGGCCAGTATATATGCACGTACAGATGTGGCAAAGTATGCAGAAAAAACCCTTATGCAACAGGGATACTATACAGCTGATATATGGAAACTATATACATCTCTTACATGGATTTCGAGTCGAGCGACTAGTCGAGACTAGTCGACGACTAGTCGATGAGTCGCAAAAAAATGTCGACTCGACATCTCGACTCGACTCATTTGTTGAGTCGAATGACTCAATCGACTAGTCTCGACTAGTCCAGCCTTTTGGGTCGAAAACGACTTGAAGTTGGCCCGGCCTGTCATATTTTTTCCAATATGCTCTTTCCCAATATTGTTGAACTTCTTTATTTGCTACAATATTCTTGTTGTGTTTTATATTTGATCATTGGGCTGGACTGTGTGTTGAACTTCATTCTTAGTTTCCTACTTTTTATGCAAATCTGATTGCTTTTAATGTTTTGTAGGTTGCTGGTTCATTATAGACTATTAATAAGTATATAGTTGTATAAAATTATACATATAATATGGTAATTCTGTAGTATATATTGCTAAACTACTCATGTCGACTAGTCGACCATGAGTCTCGACTAGTCGCGACTAGTCAAGAGTCGCTACCCCTGAACGACTCGTCGACTCATCGACTCGAAAACCTTGATCTCTTAACACATCTGACCCTAAAAGAAGGATACAGATTATAAAGAACACTAGAACGGGAGAAAAGGAACAATTTTAGAGAAGCCTGTAATAGATATGTGAGATTAGCAAAAACGTTTGCAGTCCTATTTAAGTATTTACAGCAAACCTTTTCTTAAGAAACTTGATTTGACGGAAATGCAGGCAATAACGAAGTGGACAAAATGAGCAAATAGATCGTAGAGTGGCACAACTTGTTGGTAACAAGCAACAACTGTGCATTTTATTTCATTAGCAGTTAAATAGTGACTTTATTGACATGACCATGCTGCTGGACATACAGACATGCCGATTTAGCAGAAATCGACAACTGCTGGACATACGGACATGCGATTTAGCAGAAATCGACAACACAATTGAGAAGAACAAAAGAAATACTCTTTTCCATACCAGTTCATATTCTCGGACTCTGCACTGTTCTTGAGAACCCATTTTGAAACTGTGGAACAATCCACAGGGCGATGAGCTTCCTCGGTGCACTGCCAAATTTGCCATGCAACTTTTCATTTTGAAATTCTACTAGACATATCACAATTAAGTACAGCCCAAATACTCACGTTCCAACAAAACCCATAAGAACAGCCACAAGAAACATCATAGCTGCCACCGCCCACGACAAATTCGACAGCATACTCACATCCAGGAGCAGGACACCATTTTGTCTGTTCAACATAATGACACAAAATAAGAAACAAAGTATAAATCAACTAGTAAAATAGTAGTCAGCTGTGAACTAGACAAGACATTTAGCCATTGCTATCGCAGTTATCAGCACTAATTACCAAATAATCATGTCAGTCCAAATACCAGAAAATAGGGTGAGTGCCCGGTACAAAAAATTATTTTATCTTTTAATCCTTTGGCCTACCAACTAATGGTCAGTCAAATACATATAATTCAGAGAGAAAAAATCTTGGAAAACCCCCAAATGTTATTTCACTATTTTCTTATTTCAATATTTATTACATTATGGTCGACATCCCTCTATATATGGACTTACTTTTCGATTATCTTCAATGTAAGATCTGCAAAGATAGCGTTCATACTTTCCCTTATCCTCATCACTAGCTAACAAGTTAACCATATCTTGTCCAACAGCAGCAGCACAGGATGGATCAGGACATCTCAACATCAAACATCCTGGGCCATCATTTATAGCTGTGCTAATATAGCCTGTCAGTGAAACCAAAAGTTAATCAGCACCAACTAAACATTAAAGCTAAAAACTCCAAACATTGAATTTACAAAGAAGAGAAGTTTATATAAAAGGATGGGGGAAAATGAAAACATTACATGAAATGATGGAAGAAAAGGTCAAACTATTCATGAAATGGTGGAATAGACCACGGGGGCATAAAGACTGCATGAAAGTGCATGCAAAAACCTAAAAAGGAACCAAACTGCAACAGGGGAATTGTGATGACATCGTACAGAAATACCGTGGAAAACTGATACGTTTTTTACTTTTAATACAAAATTTGATTTTGTAATGAATCATTCTTGATTTCTAGTTAAGTGGCCAAGATAACATATAGAATGTTAAACTGGAAACCTTTGGACTTTTATCTACTCAATTTGAAATGGTTCAACCAGATACTGTACAACCAATCAAATATATAACTCCAAATAGATAGATCTTAGAGCATTCAAATATATAAGCAAACATGAGAGTGTTATATAAGAAGAGACAGTACAGCAAGAGATAGTATAGCACACTAGAAATAAGAACCGCAAGAAGATTGTTATCGGTTTTAAAAAGAGCATGGCACAACCAGTTGTGATTGCAACAATAACATTGCAGGCTTGCGACGTATCAGAAAAAAATTGTATGTATTTATGCATGACTTGAAATAGCCAGCAACGTGTCTACAAAAAATAAAAATTCAGGACAGACATCCAGTAAGATGCCCACCTGTTCAATTTTGATCCTTAAAGATATGCCCACATGCAGCTATGGTAAACATCTACGTGTTCAGAAGTTCAATCACAAAAAAAAACAATGGAGAACTTGTAAATATTTAGGCACACATGGTCCATCACAAAATGTATATATGGTAAAATCATCTAGGAAAGGACAACGTAAAATATGACCATCCAAAAAAGGGATAACAAAAGAACAAACCTCTCCAACATACACCACAGAAAGGATGCCCACATGAAGCAGCACTCATTGACTCACGTGGACAGCTTTCGAAACAAATCCCACATGTAAGCTGTTAAAGGAAGGACAAGTCATGTAATAAAAGTATATACACATGACCTACATCTAAATGTTATGGAAATGTTCTCATTAGCATGTCTAGAAGACTAGAACATAAGGTGCAAGCCCATGCCAGTTTTCCAGAAGCATTCAACAGAACAAGCTTATTCTTCAACATATTCTCCAGCAAAATACAGGTTAATAGGTAGGCCATACTAACTCCACGAGTGGCTAAGAAATATATAGGAAATTCAATAATATATACTTCAACTGCAAGAATACTATATTGTCTAAAGGGGAATTCTAGGGCAAGTGGGCAACAAAGCAAACAGATTTTAAATAGTGGGCCTTACTTCTCTTTCATTTGGCATTTCAATTTGCTTTTCCGGTAAACCACAAGCAGTACGGACCCGGGCTTCATCAACAAACCACTCATCATGCACCTTACTAACGCTCCTGCAAGAAGAAACTTTATAATGCCTTTACAGTAAGGAAATGTGACGAGCAACACGAATTAAATATCACCATCTACAGAAGTTGTGACCAAAAAGATAAAAGTAGATCTGGCCTTTGGAAATGGGAGGATCTTAGTATGACGGTATCTCAATGGCCCGTGTTTATTTTGTGCTTGAACTTAAATAAAAGTTACTCCATCCGTCACATAATATAAGATGTTATTACAACCAATATATACACTACTTAAAAATGCAACTACCATGTCAAATGTAATGATGCCTATTACCAATTATAACTGCGAAGAAGGGCGCATGCTTCTGCTTTTGAAATTGAAAGAACAGTTGAAACCCGATTCATATCATCTGCTTGATGTTGCTTTATGTCAGCTTCACTCAGTACACTGTAGTTTTGCTGAAATGTAAACAAGATAACAGTAGTAAGATAAGGTAGCAGAGCAATAAGGTGAAATGAAGACCTAAGAACCACATAGATCGAATATCACCAGTTCAAGTTCATCGCAAGATTAACTGGAAAAAAAATTAAACTTGCTCAAAACAGCACGTAATTCCTAAACAAACTAGATTCCTTCAGTGGTAAAATCTGATAATTTAACACGTACACTGAACAACACAAACTCACGAGGTACTATAAAAAGGATAAGAGAAAAATAGGATTCATTTTTGGTTGCGATTCCCACAACCATGAAGGAATTTTCCATGACCATACGATTTCCAGTAGCATGCTAATAGCTCAAATCTCGATATAGTATCGACCAAAGTGTACGACAGATTCCATGTGTCAAAAGGGTCCCAAGTAAACAGAAGAAAGTGTATTATAACTCTATTATGTTGGCATAATGTCGGCATTTTTACAATTCAACAAACATTGCAGACTTCTATATTCATGGCTAAGCAACACTTCGCCAACTTTAACCGTTGTGTGCGAAGCAACACATCTGTGATTGAAACCATGGTACACTCAGTGAGGTGGGCGTGGTCCACCCTAAGTTAGCCAAATTTGGCTGCCAATCAAACAATCTAAAATCTGGAAATCGTGGCCTTTCACTTCTTTGATATATTTTATACTGGATTATATAAGGACAGCAGAGAGGAGGGAGGAGTGGGGACTAAAGGGCAAGGAGAATGATAGAAGAGAAACACAGAAAGGAAGGGATGCAAAGCTAAACATTTCATTTATCATAGAAATTTCCTAGCGGTAACATCGGTCCAATCATTGTAAAGGATTTAATGCTCCAAGTCCAAAAGAATGGAACTCTTGACGGACTTGCTATAACTTAATAGCATCATCCAAGATGTACGCCACCGTTAAGTTAACTATGCACTCCCATAAATTATTCCCTAACCAGAAGGGCAACTTGTCTGGTTACATGATTGCGCAAGCAACGAATACCCCACCCTTTTCTACTCTATGTTATGCAACAGCTGACAGGTTCAAGTATTGCAGATTGGGCAGCAATTCACGCTTCAATTGAAAATGGAATATCAACATGAAACATAACTAAACGAATTTAACAATGTGTGCCAAGAATGACATGCAAGGTACCCTCTTTCACAATTCGGAGCTAGAAAAGCGTGTGCATCACACATTGACAATACAATCGATTGCAGGTATGAAAACACTAAGTAGACTCTTGTATTCACCTAATTAGCACAGGCACAATAGGTAAAGTGTATGTAGTGCATCTGTGCATGGTCTGTAAAATAACCACCAATACCATCTTTCAGCAACTAGCACATCATAAACTAACACACTACCAGCTCCAATCAAATCAGCAAGCTTCAAGACACATCCAAAAAATCCAGATTCAGAAACATACCAATTATAATGGTCCATCCTTGCATACAAGCCTAATACATATTCTCGTTTAATCAACACTTGAGTTCAAAAGTTTTCATGTGCATGCTTTCATACAGTCCTACACCAAATGACGTTCTCCCTCTCATGCTACATTTAGTAACCCTTACCAACCGACGTGCAATGCGGCACACGGAGAGTTATAAGCTACAACAACACAAAATGATTGTACGCGCCAAGGACACTATTTACATCTCGCAAAAGCACAATTCTGCATACCTATCCGATGACCAAAAGTAACTTATCTCGACCAGCTTCCGGAAAAGGTTCACCGCGGCGAGCTCCCCATGCACATCCGGCAACCACAACCAGCCAAAACAGTATCTATATCACTGAACCAGTCACATTCCTATACCCATTCCTATACCCGGGAGCATATAGATAGACAGACATCTTATCGTTCGGGAACAAACAGAGCCCCGGATAAACCGCCGCTCCAACGCTACCGGATCTCCCATTTCGACTATCTCGAGTACGCAATCTCAGTGCCGAGACCGATCGGGCGGCACCAATCGATGATCACCTGCTGCCTGTGCGAGATCAGGTCGTCGGAGTCGTCCGAGTCGCGGTCGGCGAAGTCGTAGTCCGCGTCGCCGTCGTCGCTGAGGGCGAGGCCCGCCTCCCCGCCGCTGTAGAAGTCTTCGTCGGCAGAGTCACGCGTGTCGTCCTCTGAATCCATCGCCGCCGCCGCCCCCGCCGCGCGCGCCGTAGCCTGGATCGGGCGGATCGGAGCGACGCCCCGCGGGCTCGGATTCGGAGGAGGGGCGGGAGCCGGGGAGGGGGAAGGGGTGGAGAGGAGGAAGACGTGGTGGGGAACGGAGGAGGAAGAGGATGATGGGGTGGGTTCGTTCGCGAGCTTTCCTCCTTCCTTGTTTTTTTCCGCACGTTTTCTTTCTCGCGTGGTACTAATTTCTATTTTCTTCCACTCCAGCTTTCTTCACCCGTGTTTGCCAGACAGAACCTTTTCCCTTTCGGGGGAAGGAATCTTCGCTGCACATACAAGGTACTCTGCGTCATTCCTTCACGTCTGAATACCTTGCATTTTACCCTACTTGGCACACCCCGGCTCAGGGTCAGCAGCCTTTCAGGCTCGAGCCTTTTTCTCTCTTTGGAGAAACATTTCACTTCGTGGGACAGGGGGAGATCATGGCGTGACATTATCTAGCAGCTAGTAACGTTTTGGGGTAGGAAAATGATCGGAGTACACATCATTCTTGCTCACACTCGTGGCTATGCGCACGTTGGCGGTGGATCTGCGTAGGTTGTGTGATGAGAGGAAATGAAGAAGGGAGGGTTGGAGTAATACGAGGTTGTGACCATGACGATAGAAGCGGACGAAAGGAAAGTATGAGAAGAGAAAGATAATTTAAGGGAAGTGGTGACGTGGTATTAGTCCCACAACCGACTACTATCACGAGTGTCGGCCCCACTTCATGCTGATGAGCCGCCGATGATCTCTCAACGCCTCCATCCGCTAGGCCTAACCACCGAACTCGGATCTACCCTAGCGATTCACCGCTTCGCGATCGATGGAGCAGGATCTAGATCCGTATTGCGCGGTGTCGGGGCCAAGTTCATTGGAGATGGAGAGTGCCCATGCGCTCCTGAGGCTATCAGAGGTGATTTCGAGCGAGAAATCCAACGGAAGCGGGAGATATTTCCGGGATTTGACATCGGAAGTGACTAGTGTTATGGTGGAACCCTTCCCGCATCGTCGTGCTTCCATGGCGGAGCTCTACGAGCATTGCGAGAGCCGAGGGTGGTCGCTCATGATGATTCGAGACACTGTGTGGAGGGTGACAAGGGCGCTCGTGGTTCAAGGTTGCGGATGCCTGATACGTCTCAAACGTATCTATAATTTTTGATGTTCCATGTTGATATTATACCAATTGTTACATGTTTTACATACACTTCATATCATTTGTATACATTTTCTGGAACTAACCTATTAACAAGATGCCACAGTGTCAGTTCCTGTTTTCTGCTGTTTTTGTATTTCAGAAAAGCTGTTAAGAAAATATTCTTGGAATTGGACGAAAATCAAGGGAGGTCCCTATTTCACCGACACGTCCACGGAGTCCAAAGGAGAGACGGAGAAGCGCCAGGAGGCGGCCACACCTGGGCTCGGCGCGGCCCCACCTCCTGCCGCGCCGAGGGGTGGTGTGGGCCCCTCGGGTGGCCTCCGATGCCGCCATTTCGCCTATTTATTCCTCCCGTCTGAAAAACCCTAAATACCCGAGTCATATTCCACGAAAAGTTCCAGAGGCAACGCCGTCGTCAACCCTAGTTCGGGAGGGTTCTGAAGCTCTTCCCGGCACCCTGCCGGAGAGGGGAATCATCACCGGAGGGCTCTACATCGCCATGCCTGCCTCTGGAGTGATGCGTGAGTAGTTCATCCTTGAACCACGGGTCCATAGCAGTAACTAGATGATTGTCTCTCCACTTTATGCTATCATGTTTAGATCTTGTGAGCTGCCTAACATGATCAAGATCATCTTATTGTAATGCTACATGTTGTGTTTGCTGGGATCCGATGAATATTGAATACTATGATCAAGTTGATTATTAATCTATGTTACATGTTATTTATGATCTTCCATGCTCTCCGTTACTAGTAGATACTTTGGCCAAGTAGATGCTTGTAACTCCAAGAGGGGGTATTTATGCTATATAGTGGGTTCATGCCTCCAGTAATCTGGGCGAGTGACAGCAACGTCTAAGGTTGTGGATGTGCTGTTGCCACTAGGGATAACATAACAATGCTATGTCTATGGTCATATGTATTTGTTTACATTAAGCACATTACTTAATGCGATTATCCGTTGCTTGCAACTTAATACCAACGGGGGACACGGATGTTAACCTGACGGTGGATTATTAGTCATAGATGCGGTTGGATAACGGTCTATGTATCTTGTCGTAATGCCCAATTAAATATCATGGTAGTCATCTTGTCATTTATATGCATTGTCATGCGCTCACTATTTTATCAATTGCCCAGCTGTAATTTGTTTACTCAACATGTTATTTATCTTTATGGAGAGACACCACTAGTGAACTGTGGACCCCGATCCATTCTTTTACACAGATAAAACCACCAACTGCAAACAATTGTTCTCTTTTACTTCCTGCAATTAAATACTATTTTACACACCATACGTTTAATCATTTGTTACAGCAAGCCGGGAAGATTGACAACCTTCCTGTTTCGTTGGGGCAAAGTAGTTTGATTGTGTTGTGTGCAGGTTCCACGTTGGTGATTGAGCAACGGCGCCACCAACAACCTTCTGAAGTGCTCCTACTCCTCCTGGATCTGACAACATTGGTTTCTTACTGAGGGAAAACTTGCTGCTGCACTGCTTCATACCTGTCTCTTGGGGTCTCCCAACGAACGTGGGTTTCACGTCATCAAGCTATTTTTCTGGCGCCGTTGCCGGGGAGATAGAAGACTTCAGCAAGGGGAGTCTCACGCTTCCAATCTCTTTACTTTGTTTTTGTCTTGCTTAGTTTACTTTTATTTTATCTTATTTGTTTTTAATTGTCAAAAACACAAAAAATTAGTTACTTGCAGCTAGTTTATTTTCGAATTGTTATTTTATGTCCTGTTTTAATTTGCTAAAATGAGTACTCCTGAGAACACTAAGTTGTGCGATTTCACTAGCACAAACAACAATGATTTCATATGCACACCTATTGCTCCACCTGCTTCTAAAGCAGAATTTTATGAAATTAAACCTGCACTATTAAATCTTGTTATGAAAGAGCAATTTTCTGGTGTTAGTACTGATGATGCTGCTGCTCACCTTAATAACTTTGTTGAACTTTATGAAATGCAAAAGCATAAGGAAGTAGACGGTGATATTATTAAATTGAAACTTTTTCTTTCTCCTTGAGAGGACGTGCTAAAGAATGGTTGCTATGTTTGCCTAGAAATAGTATTGATTCATGGACTAAATGCAAAGATGCTTTCATTGGAAAATACTATCGTCCTGCTAAGATTATATCTTTGAGAAGTAGCATAATAAATTTTAAACAATTTGATAATAAACATGTTTCTCAAGCATGGGAGAGAATGAAATCATTGGTTAAGAATTGTCCCACTCATGGACTGACTACTTGGATGATCATCCAAACCTTCTATGCAGGATTAAATTTTTCTTCAAGGAATTTGTTGGATTCGGCCTCTGGAGGTACCTTCATGTCCATCACTTTGGGTGCTGCAACAAATCTTCTAGATGATATGATGATAAATTATTCTGAGTGGCACACCGAGAGAGCTCCAACAGGTAAAAAGGTAAATTCTGTTGAAGAAACCTCTTCCTTGAGTGCTAAAATTGATACTATTATGTCTATGCTTGCAAATGGTCAAGAGCATGTTGATCCAAATAATGTTCCTTTAGCCTCTTTGGTTGCTCAAGAAGAGCATGTTGATGTGAACTTCATTAAAAACAATAACTTCAACAACAATGCTTATTGGAATAATTTTGGTAATAGTAATTATAAGCCCTATCCTTCTAATAGTGGCAATGGTTATGGAAATTCTTATGGTAGATCTGGAATGCCTAGTGAAGAAAGGATGTTGGAAATTGAAAAGGCCACTAAGAACTTTATGCAAATGCAATTTGAGCAAAACCAACTATTTACTAGAACTGTGGATGAACAGTCTATTATGTTGAAAAATATAAGCCGCCAAATTGAGAATTTAAATAGGGAAATTTCTGGTTTGCAAATTAAGATTTCTAATGCTGAAACTTGTATTTCAACTATGTCTGAAGCACAAGCCTCTTTGATTAATAAAATGGCGGCTAAACCGAAAACTGTTGACAATAATACCTTTGTAGCAACTAATGCTATACAAATTAAAATTGATAATAATGTGAGGATGCTAGCCGAATTGCATGCTAGGTGGGAAAGAGAGGATGAAATTGCTAGAAAGAATAGTATTGCTAGAGTTTGTACTATTTCTACTACTGAAAATGCTTTAACCTCAAGTGTTAGCAAACCTCCTACTATTAATGGTAAGATAATTGGTGTTGGCAATGTTTCTACTTCTATTGCAAAACGTTTTATATTGCCTGATAACTCAGAAACTGTTCTTGATAAAAAATCCTGAAATTTTTAGTAATGAGGAAGATAATAGCTCCATTACCTTTGATGATAATGATTTTGATTTTGATGGTTGTAATCTTTCTGAAGTAATTATGTTCTTGCAAAAGCTAGCTAGGAGTCCTAAAGCAAGTGAAATAAATATGGCTTTTACTAAACATATTACTAATGCTCTCATACAAGTTAGGGAAGAAAAATTGAAACATGAAGTATCCATCCCTAGGAAGCTAGAAGACGATTGGGGACCATTCATTGAGATAAATATTGGTAGTGAGAAATTTTGTGCCTACTGTGATCTTGGTTCTACAATGTCCATTATGCCCAAAATGGTCTATGATTTACTAAATTAGGATAATATGGTTAATTACCCTGTTTTTCATTTTCATGCTGATGGGACGATCACAAAAAGTATAGGGATTATTAATGATGTTAAGATTACTATTCAAAATAAGACCGTCCCTGTGAATTTTATGATTCTTGCAAAATCTCCTAATAATATTGTCCTTGGAAGGTCCTTTTTAAAAAGCAATGGAGGATTTATCAATGCAAGGTATGGGTTTATGAAATTTAATGCTCCTATTAATCGAAGGTTTTTCTTCCCAATTAAGAAAGATGATCCCACTGAAAGGTTGGGAGATTTCAATGTCTTTGGTAATACTCGATGCATGCTTTGTGCCTAGCTAAAAGGCGTTAAAGAAAAGCGCTTATGGGAGGCAACCCATTATTTTTATTTCTGCATTTTTTTTTTATTGAGTCAAGGAACTTGTTTACTTCTGTAGCAACTCCTTTGTATCTTTACTTTTTCGTATTGTTGTGCCAAGAAGAGTCTCTAATGATAAGATGATGCTAGATTTTGATTGCTGCGCAGAAACAGATTTTTGCTGTTCACTGTACGAAAATTATAAATTCATAGAAATGTGATTTTAATCTGCAAATTTTTGTGCGTAATCCTGATGTATGTATGCATCTTTCGTTAGTTCAAAGTTTTTCGATCTGAGCAACGTAAGTGCCTCGAAAAATTCGTCTTTGCGGACTGTTCTGTTTTAGACAGATTATGTCTTTTATTTTGCATTCTCTCTTTTACTAGTGTTGGGTGGAATTCTTTTTTGGGTGGAAGAGCTTCACATAACATCAGTGGCAGTAGTTAATGTTTAAAGTAACGGTCATATTGCGTCCTTACAGAACATGTGAGTTTTTGATTGATGCACTAACCCTCTAATGAGATTTACTTTGAGTTTGGTGTGGCGGAAGTTTTCAAGGGTCAAGAGAGAAGAGTGATATAATAGGATCAAGAAGAGTGAAGAGCTTAAGCTTGGGGAGGCTCCCATGGATCTCCCCAGCATATTTCAAGAAGACTCAAGCGTCTAAGCTTGGGGATGCCCAAGGCATCCCCTTCTTCATCGTCAAAATTATCAGGTCATCTCTAGTGAAACTATATTTTAATTCTTTCACATCATATGTGTGTTCTTGGAGCGTCTGTGTGCTTTTATTTTCAGTATGTTATTTTTATTTTCTGATATCAACTTGATTGGATCCTAGCATTCTTGATTGGGAGAGAGACACGCTCCGCTTTTTCATTAGAATACTCCTATTCTTCACTTATACTTGTTGAGTATTCATATCTAGCGTGTTAAGCTTTTAGCTCTTGTTTTCATGTATCTCTTGTCAGAGCTATTAGTTCTTTTAAAGAAAGTACTCTCTTACTTCACTTATACTTGTTTGGAGAGTTATTGAAATAAATTGATTGGTGTTTGGTTGGAACAGAAAATGTTGCATGTGGTAAATGGTATAATGGAAAAGACTTACATACTCTTGTAGATCACTAACTTGGATAATTTGATACTTGTCAATTGTTTTGAGTTAACAAGTAGGTCATGATTAAACTTTTGCATCATGTAAGTTAAGCCCATTAGTGAAGAACTACCGTAAAGCTTGTTGAAATTTGGTTTGCATGAGTGGTATCTCTAAGGTCTAGATATTTTCTAGTAAAAGGGTTTGGTTAACAAGGAAGACAGTGTGGAGTCTTATAATTTTTGCAATATGTTGGTCATATAAAACTTGGTGTACCGGTTGATAGTCTTGTTTGCTTAAATAACCTTGCTAGCCTAAACTCTGTACTGAGAGGGAATGCTTCTCGTGCATCCAAATCCTTGAGCCAAAATCCATGCCATCTGTGTCCACCATAACTACCTATATGTGGTATTTCCTTGCCACTCCAAGTAAATTTTCATGTGCTACCTTTAAACTATTCAAAATTGTTACTACTCCTTTTTGTGTCAATGTTTACCAAGCTCATGAGGACGTGGTGGATGTCTTTATGTCACTTGTCAAGCAGACTTTACCTTCAGACTAGCGGCATATACATCCGCTTATCTATTAATTTTGCAAAAAGAGCTGGCAACGGGGTGCCCAGTCCCAATTAATTACAACTTTAACCGCTTAATCTCTTCACATTTTGTCAACTGAATACTCAGTGAAACATCTGCATGTGTAAACCAAAGAGAAAAAGAGGGATGATCTGCCTTGCTGGTAGAAATAACGTCCTTCATGGGAGCCGCTCCTTTCCACTACTGATTCGTTGACCAATTAACATACACCTCTCAAAACTTAATTTTTACTCTCTATATGATTTCAAAAACTAAAAAGCTCTAGCACATGATTTAATCCCTGCTTCCCTCTGCGAAGGGCCTTTCTTTTACTTTTATGTTGAGTCAGTTTTCCTACTTCTTTCTATCTTCCACAAGCAAACACTAGTGTCAACTTTGGTACAACAATTGTTATATGCTACATATTGGATTTATTATATTGCTTTGTGTTGACAATATCCATGAGATAAATATGTTAAAAGTTGAAGCAAACGCTGAAACTTAAATCTTCCTTTGTGTTGGTTAAATACCTTTTACTAGAATCTATTGCTTTTTGAGTTAACTCTTATGTAAACCTGTGGATGCAATGTCTCCAAAGTACTATTCATGAAAAGTTTTGCTTGTATGATTCAGTTGTTTACTCATTATCTATTTGGTAGCAAACTATAGACCATTGACTTGGATCACTTCATTCATTTACATGTGCCTTACAATACTATTTGATCAAGATTATGATGGTAGCATGTCACTTCAAAAATTATTTTGTTTTATCGTTTACCTACTCGAGGACGAGTAGGAACTAAGCTTGGGGATGCTGATACGTCTCAAACGTATCTATAATTTTTGATGTTCCATGTTGATATTATACCAATTGTTACATGTTTTACATACACTTCATATCATTTTTATACATTTTCTGGGACTAACCTATTAACAAGATGCCACAGTGCCAGTTCCTGTTTTCTGCTGTTTTTGTATTTCAGAAAAGCTGTTAAGGAAATATTCTCGGAATTGGACGAAAATCAACGGAGGTCCCTATTTCACCGACACGTCCACGGAGTCCAAAGGAGAGACGGAGAAGCGCCAGGAGGCGGCCACACCTGGGCTCGGCCGGCCCCACCTCCTGCCGCGCCGAGGGGTGGTGTGGGCCCCTCGGGTGGCCTCCGACGCCGCCCTTTCGCCTATTTATTCCTCCCGTCTGGAAAACCCTAAATACCCGAGTCATATTCCACGAAAAGTTCCAGAGGCGCCGCCGTCGTCAACCCTAGCTCGGGAGGGTTCTGAAGCTCTTCCCGGCACCCTGCCGGAGAGGGGAATCATCACCGGAGGGCTCTACATCGCCATGCCTGCCTCCGGAGTGATGCGTGAGTAGTTCATCCTTGGACTACGGGTCCATAGCAGTAGCTAGATGGTTGTCTCTCCACTTTATGCTATCATGTTTAGATCTTGTGAGCTGCCTAACATGATCAAGATCATCTTATTGTAATGCTACATGTTGTGTTTGCTGGGATCCGATGAATATTGAATACTATGATCAAGTTGATTATTAATCTATGTTACATGTTATTTATGATCTTGCATGCTCTCCGTTACTAGTAGATGCTTGTATCTCCAAGAGGGGGTATTTATGCTAGATAGTGGGTTCATGCCTCCAGTAATCTGGGCGAGTGACAGCAACGTCTAAGGTTGTGGATGTGCTGTTGCCACTAGGGATAACATAACAATGCTATGTCTACGGTCATATGTATTTGTTTACATTACGCACATTACTTAATGCGATTATCCGTTGCTTGCAACTTAATACCAACGGGGGACACGGATGTTAACCTGACGGTGGATTATTAGTCATAGATGCGGTTGGATAACGGTCTATGTATCTTGTCGTAATGCCCAATTAAATATCATGGTAGTCATCTTGTCATTTATATGCATTGTCATGCGCTCACTATTTTATCAATTGCCCAGCTGTAATTTGTTTACCCAACATGTTATTTATCTTTATGGAGAGACACCACTAGTGAACTGTGGACCCCGGTCCATTCTTTTACACTGATAAAACCACCAACTGCAAACAATTGTTCTCTTTTACTTCCTGCAATTAAATACTATTTTCCACACCATACGTTTAATCCTTTGTTACAGCAAGCCGGGAAGATTGACAACCTTCCTGTTTCGTTGGGGCAAAGTAGTTTGATTGTGTTGTGTGCAGGTTCCACGTTGGTGATCGAGCAACGGCGCCACCAACAACCTTCTGAAGTGCTCCTACTCCTCCTGGATCTGACAACCTTGGTTTCTTACTGAGGGAAAACTTGCTGTTGCACTGCTTCATACCTTCCTCTTGGGGTCTACCAACGAACGTGTGTTTCACGTCATCAATGCCTTTCGCCGTCCTTGGTCTTCCTGCAATCCGCCAGAAATTGTTGTGGTGCTAAGGAACAGAGTCACGGGGCAGAAGCATCTCGTGAGTTTGAGCAAAGATCTGCTTGCCATGCTTCTCAAACAGGGTCGCGCGCTCCCATCACATGTGGCTCTGAATGCACCAAGCTTGGATGTTATGTAGATTTAGGTCATGTGCGGCTTATTCAACAGAGAACTAGAATTGAGCACTTCGTTGATGGACCCGTCGTCGTCTTACCAGGCACCTCCACCCCAATAGCGCCTTCGTCTTCCCCTGGTACCACATTGATTTTTTTTGCTAAACACAGTACAACGCAGACGCTCACATACACGCGCATACACTCACCCCTATGAACGCACACACGCGCACCCTACCCCTATGAGCATCTCCGAGAGACTGAGCCGGCGGATTGGGTCTTGAGACTGACGAAGTCACCACGGGCGCCTCGCTGTCGACGGGAACGTCGCCTCCCACTGAAGAATATTCCGCCTTAAATGAGAAAAACCAGCGTCAAACCTGGGGTTTGAACTCTGGTGGGCTGGGGGTACAACCACCCTCCTAACCATCTTGCCACAGGCAAGTTCTCTGGTACCACGTTGATTGATGACCCTGAGGAGATCATTCTCGATGTTGAAGGAGAGGATTCAGGTTGCATAGGGGAACGCGAGAGCTTTGTATTTGTTCTTTTGCTTCCGCGGATTTCACTCAGCATCCAGGTGTGACACAGTGTCCAGTTTCCAGTGTAGTGGGTTAGAAACGAAGGTGTACTATTGGTGAGGACGATATTGGGGATTTTTTTTCAAATAATTGTGGCATATTCCACGACATCTTACCTATGTGCGTCGATGTCCCAGTATCACCAGGCCTCACGCAAAACCTAAGGTTGCTCGTTCGCTTCTCCCCAAGATCTGAAATCATAGTGAAAGGCCGAGCTTCTGCTATTTCGGCACAAATAAGATTGACCTAAACCATCGTCGGTGGCTGGTCGTGGAATATCCAGGGGGCATGCTGGTGTTGGTAGAGGGATTCCTGGCACCAACAACCAAAGAAACGAACCTGATTGTTCAACTACTCACAGATTTAGCAACAAATTTTCTACCCCACACAATCACCGTATGGTTTTCCTTCAAAAGAATTTATAGGAATATGGCATTCATCCTCCTTTGGTAAGCATGGAGGGCAATCAAATAGTGTAAGAGTTAAAGAGTTACTCTCATTAGAAGTTAGGCATGGGTAGCTAATCCATTCTTCCTCCTTTTGTTCATCACTCTCTCCCTCTTTTTCATCCAATGAGCTTTCAATTTCAGCAGTTTCTTCTTTGACAGGTTCCTGCAAGGCATTAGTCTCTTCTTTCGGAGGAGAGATCCTCTTAAGATGTTCAGTAATATAATAATTCTCATCCTTGTAGTTATCAAGGCAGTATTTAAGTATAGCAAGAATTTCATATTTATAAGGGTCATCATATTTATGTTCAAGAAAAGAACTAATTTCATAGGCACCCTTAAAAGCAACAAATTCTTCAATTCTTTCCACATCATAATAATTATAGTATCCTTTAGCATAAGAAGACAAAATTTAATTATCATTGCAAGTACATTGGAAAGGAAAATGGTTAGCAGCCCGAAAGCAACCAGATTCATTAAAGCACCAGGATACATCATATTTGGAGAATAAGTTTTTAGCAAAAAATCTCAATCTATCTATTTGTTCCCATAAATATTTCCCTTTTTCAGACAAGCGGTATTCCTTATAATATTTTCGTTTCTCCTCCGTGAACCCACCTTGCCAATAACTATTAAGATTCATCGAAGTTAACCATGTAGCAAAAGTTTTTTTTAATAGAATTTTTGGTTTTTAATTTTTAATGGATTTTTGGTATATAAGAAAAATAAAACTAAACAAAACTAAGCAAAAGTAAACTAAGTAAGATATAACTAACCAAAAGTAAACTAAGCAAAACAAAATAAAAACAAAACAAAGAGAGAGGTAGAGTGTACTCCCAAGTGAACTTATAAGTAGAGCTATGCTCCGCGGCAACGGCGCCAGAAAATAGTCTTGATAACCCACAAGTGTAGGGGATCGCAACAGTATCTTCGAGGGAAGTGGAACCCAAATTTATTGATTCGACACAAGGGGAGCCAAAGAATACTTATAAGTCTTAGCAGCTGAGTTATCAGTTCAGCCACACCTGAAAAGCACTAGTAACACAAGTGATGTGAAAGCAGCAGTAATATGAGAGCAATAGTAACAACATTAACAACGGAGGCAGTGGCGCCATAAAATAGTTGGTGGTGTGTTGACTAGAACGTATTTGATGAACAATGGACCGGGGTTTCCAGCTTCACTAGAGGTAACTCTCCAAACAAATAGCAAGTGTTGGGTGAACAAATTACAGTTGGGCAATTGACAAAAGTGCAACTAACTCATGATAAACATCTAGTTTATAAATCATACGTAGGGCATGTTTTCCATATATAGTCATACGTGCTTGAAACAAAAAACTTGCATGACATCTTTTGTCCAACCATCCCGTTTCAGCGGGGCCAATCATGGAACCTAAATGGTAATTAAGGTACTCCTTTTAATAGATCACCATCGCAAAGCATTAAAACTTGATGAAAACATGTGATCATCAAGTCATAGCAATCCCCTCCGGTTGTCCCAATTGTTGTCACTTTGGGGCCTCGGGTTCCAGACAGTAACAGGTGTAACAACTTGTAGATACAATCTAAAGCAACAATTATACTTTAAATCTAAGATCATGCCACTCGTGCACTAGTGACAAGCAATGAACACAACAAGATTGCAGCAACAATAACTCACAAACATCATGGATAGACTGATCATAATGTAATAATTTATCGGATCCCAACAAACACAACACCGATTACATCAGATGGATCTCAATCATGTAAGGCAGCTCATGAGATCATTGTATTGAAGAACATGGGAGAGAGAGTACCAACTAGCTACAGCTAGAACCCGTAGTCCATGGGGAAACTACTCACGGAGCATCATGGAGACAGCAGCGTCGAAGGAGAAGGATCCGGGGGTCAATCCCCGTCCCGACAGGGTGCCGGAACAGGAACTTTTGACCCCGAATTAGGGTTTTTGGTGGCGGCGGAGCTCTGTAACTTTTCTGGAGAAATCCTTCGGCGTGCGTGAGTTTTAGGTCAGGACGATATTTATGGGCGAAGAGGCGACGCGAGGCGGTGGACGAGTCGTCCAGGTGGATCCCAGGCGCGGTTGACCCTGGACCGCGCCTGGGGGTCGTCTGGTGGCTGTGTGCCTCCCCCGGACTTGTCCTTCTGCCTCCCGGGGTTTTCTGGTGAAAAAGAATTTCTGTAATTTTTTCGGATTTTTCTCAGCACTTTGGATTTTGGACCTGTTCTGCGATGCACATACATAATAAACTGAAACTGGCACTGTGCACTGGGTTAATAGGTTGGTCCAATAAAATGTGCCAAAATGATATAAAACATAATAAACACATGTGGCATTGTTATAAAACAAGCATGGAACATAAAAAATTATAGATACGTTTGAGACGTATCAGTACCACCAGCGGTAGTACCGCCCTTGGGAGGGAGCGAGTGCCATAGAGGTGGTACCACGTCTGGACAGGTTACAGCAGTACAACTCCTAGGAGGAGCGGTACTACCGCAATCGGGTCAGGTACTACCACAAGACATGAAAGTCTTCAACGATCAATCCTTGGGTGAATTATTCGAAAATAGGATGGCTATGGGGTGCGTTTTGTTTGTGCTCATGATATCAAATCCCTCCTTACCTTTCCGTAGAGGGTCCCTCTTAATAGTACGGTGTTCATAATACAAAAGAATAAACAAAAGCTCCCGAAATACCGTCCTTTCTTTTTCGAGGGGGCACCGAACCATATGTCATCACCGAAAGCACCTATATATGGCTCAATTGCACTTAGTCTGATAATTGCGTTTTCATCAACCGCAAAACCATTTAGAGAGCGAAATGATCTGTTGTAGCCATTCAATGCTTCCAAAATTTGCTTTCCCATTGTCCTAAATTCCTTGTGTCTAATTGTGAATCAAATATTTCCAACTTTCTGGATGATTTCAAGCTGTAGGTATCTTTGTGGCATGTTTCATTTGTAGGATTGAAACCAGTTGTTGCAAGAATTCTGTAATTTGCACTGCATTTTACAAGATTTTTCATTATCTTCATTTTTTTTGAAAGAACATTAACTTCAATCAGTACTAAGGGAGGTTTATTTGTTATGTTATATTAAGCAACCCTCATTTGACTTTTTTCCATGTAATTTTCATTAATGGTTTTCATGTTCTTGTAGTTTTAGAATTCAGAAAGTTTTAAAAAACACAATAATAACACAGAAAACAACAACACTACAAAAAATCACCGATAGGAGCAATATATAAATACGCAGAAACACCCGCCTTGCTTTCGCGTCTTCTCCCTTCTTCTCTGCCCCTCACACCTTTCTTCCCCACCTCTACTCCTGCCGGAACCCGTGATCCCGGCGTGAGCATCTCACGCGCACTTCACCTCATCTTCCCGGATCCAACCTCGTCACACTCGCCGGAGTCAAGAGATAGAACCAAACAAGCCCTGCCCGATTCGCCGACCGCGTCGGTGGCCACGCCCAGATCTGCGAGATCGCCACCGACCACGCCCCGCCTTCTCCGAGGTACAGCGGGCAAGCCGTATCCCTCAGATCCGCACTTCTCTTCCACTCATCTCCGATGCGCAGCTGCTGATTGGCCGAAACTGTGCGGGGGCTGCAGTAATGTTCCAGGGATCCCTCGGGCTCGGACGCCGCGCGTACTGAGCGGCATCTAGTCGGCGGCGTGCTCCTGCGGCGGCGACTCGGGCGAGATGCAGCGGAACGGGGTGGTGGAATGCACCGCCTGCCGCTCCCGGCTGGTGGTGCCGAGCCCGCGGAGTGTTTCCAGGGCGTACGACAAGCACCACGACAAGATAACGTCCAAGTTCCGCGCGCTCAAATTCCTCCTCGTCGTCGGCGACTGCATGCTCGTCGGCCTCCAGGTTTGGTTCCACCTCTCTTTGACAATCATCGAACTACTACGTTATTAGCAGTTCAATCCGTCGCTCGCAAATATCCTGTAACAACCAACAAGTAGTAGGTCACAATCTTATGATTAGCTTTCTGATAGAGATAATTGAATTAAGCTAGGATCTGTGTTCATGATCAGGGTCCGTGCACTCACTATTTACCTCTTGGCTGCAGCCCATCCTAGTGTTCATGTCAAAAGTCGATGGGAAGTTCCAGTTCAGCCCCATCAGTGTTAACTTTTTGACGGAGGTTGCAAAAGTCATCTTTGCTCTCGTGATGCTAATTATTCAGGTTCGTTCTTGCTCCAAGTGTTCTGTTTGTGTGTTTGCGTAATGAAACATCGTTTTGTACACGATAGCTGTATGGATAGTTCTGAATTTTACTTTCTGCTTGTCAGGATATTGCCTGCTATTCTAGTTCTTTGCTCATTTATCACCAAAGTAAAATCTGTCTGCAATTTTGCACTATTTCTCAAAAGTCTGTTTTTTATGACGCGTAATAGCTGCACGCCAACATATTTATTTTTTGCTGGCTTATCTATAGCTTATGTTGAGTTTCTTACTTCTTGTTCACCTCTTTAACGTTGTTGTACTAATGTGACAGTCTCGGAAACAAAAGGTTGGGGAAAAACCGCTTCTGTCACGTTCAACCTTTGTACAGGTGATTTACCTGGCCACATTCCCCTTGTTGCCTGCGTTCCAACTTCCATATTTTTTCGTGTATGCTTTCGCATTCAACTCTGAATCGATGCTAGGCATTTTCATGTTATTTTTATATCTTTATTTATGTCTTATTGCTTTATTTTTCAACAATTACTTTCTATTTTCTTATGCCTACGCATAAAAAATATGTATTTCACTTTTTTGTCATTGTTTTGTTATCTAATAATTCAATCATTTATTTTGCAGGCAGCCCGAAATAACGTACTCCTAGCTGTCCCTGCACTTTTATATGCCATCAACAATTACCTTAAATTTATCATGCAGGTAAGTTTCATTGGATTTAGACGCAGAGTCTTGCAGTCGCCATGAATACTTTTTGTATTACCTTATGAGATTGACTTACACTCGCCCGATTGTGCAGTTGTACTTTAATCCTTCTACTGTGAAAATGCTAAGCAACCTAAAGGTACACTTTTATTGTTCTATTCCCAAAAAATGTCGTGCTTTAGCTATTTGTGTGTGTGCACAGATATGAAACCTTTATGATCCAAACTTCTCTAGGTACTGGTCATAGCTGTTCTTCTGAAATTTATAATGAAGAGGAGGTTCTCTGTAATTCAGGTAAGCTTGAGGTTTACATTTTGTGCAGTTATGTCTGCATTTTGGTTTTGATTGAGGATGGAGTGCCATGAAATGTCTGACCCTCAGCCTTATTAACTTATCTCCTGCTCTCTTGTTTCATATATTGGCAGTGGGAAGCTCTTGCACTATTGCTTATTGGGATCAGCATCAATCAACTTCGCTCCACACCTGCGGGCAGTACAGCATTTGGTCTTCCTATAACTGCTATCGCATACATCTATACTGTGATTTTTGTAAGTTGCGGCCAGGTCATCTGTTCATTTTTTTTCTATTCTTTCACTTCTTCTTATAAGTACTTAACAGACAGTGATTTTAAATTACTGTATATTAAGCTGAAACTGTGTATTGTGTAGGTAACTGTTCCATCATTGGCTTCTGTCTACAATGAGTATGCCATGAAAAGCCAAGATACCAGTATTTATCTGCAGGTACTTTTGGAATTATACTGGAGTAACTGTCATTTTTCATTCTAGTATTTAACAATACGATAGTTCATTTTGTTTTTTAAAGTCGTACTGTAAAACATGGACTCATTCTTGTTTCATATATGTAATTGTTTCTCTTTTATCTAATTCGATACTCTTTTGATATAATTCACAGAATTTATTTCTGTATGGATATGGTGCGATATTCAACTTCCTTGGGATCCTTGGGACGGCCTTATTCCAAGGTATGCACCTTCGGTGAATGCCCAGTATGTTTATGCTAGGTGGATCATAAGTACTTAAATATTATATGAACAGGGAAGTTGTATGATATTATCATCCTTAGTGCCTTTTGTAGTTGTGCAATCCTGTAGGGATGGGAGTTGGGTATCACTTATTCCTGTGAGCTGATAAAGCGAAGGAGTGGCTTCCTGGTTGGCTCTTTGTGGAATATTAAAATATGATTATTGATCACTAAACCTTGATGCCAGATATGAGTATGCATCTTTATTCAGTGACCACCATCAGATTTTCCAGGAAAAAGAATGATAGCCATGTTCTATCTTGTGTTGTCATCTTCAAAGCATATTTTGTGAAATGTCACAATGCTTCTGGTGTAATAATGCATATCTTCTTGCAGGGCCAGAGAATTTTAATATCCTCCAAGGGCATTCAAGGGCTACAATGTTTCTCATATGTAACAATGCTGCACAAGGCATTCTTTCTTCATTCTTCTTCAAGTATGCAGGTAAATGTTCTACCTTCCAACCTTTTTTCCGTTTAAAGACTATGTTTTGTTCTTGTCTATTTTCTTCTATTATTCTTGCTAATTTAATTAAATGACTTACTGAAATTACGCTGCAGACACAATTTTGAAGAAGTATTCATCAACTGTTGCTACCATTTTTACTGGTCTAGCTTCTGCTGCTTTTCTGGGACATACCTTGACCATTAACTTTCTCCTGGGCATATCAGTAGTGTTTATTTCAATGCATCAGGTAACCTTAACTATTTCTGGACTTAATTTCATTCAGCCAACCTTCTTCCTCTTATATTCATGTTGCTGCTTTTTGTTCCCAGTTCTTCTCACCACTAGCTAAAGTCAAAGACGATAAACCAGGTGAACCTTTGGAGTTGGAAGTTACACAGAATCATCGGTAAGTTTTGATCCTAGGTCGGAGTATGAAGTTTGATCAGTTTTTCTGCCCTGTTTTGTACCAAATCCTTGATTCCCTGATACCTTTGATACATGCACCTGAATAAATAAAGCTATTATGGCGGGAAACTGATTTCCAAGTTTTTTCTTGGCTCATATGATACTTATTATGTCGCAGGTCATCTGAATCTACATTTGTAAATATGACTGCTGGTGCTGCCGATGATGTAAGATACATTCTTATTTAAAGAATAATAGAAGCAATATTTCATTTCTGACACCTAAGTTTTAAGCTGCACATGTCATTTCAGGCTAGCCATCGGATTGGAACTGACGAGAGGCAACCACTATTGCCAATTTGAATGTATACTTTTAAGGTATGCATGGCTTATTTTAGCCAGAGTTTCTGTTAATGCTGCTAATTTTACATGGCTTGTTTGTTCTAGAAAGTAGAAAAGAGCACATATCATTTTTTCTGCCCATATGCTACGAAGCACCGATACGGCTAGACGGATACGTCGATACGGATATGGCGATTTCAGAAAACATCAATACGGCGATACGGCGAGTATATATATAAAATTAATGAAATGCCATGTAATAAAGACAAGAATAATTGAATGCATGAGATGAGATCAGAATACTGCCCCATTTGTTTGCTTTGCAAGTCCTCAATATATGAACGATCATCAATTCATCATCAACTTCCACACTCGAAGGATAACTTGCAAAATAGATCAAATGCTCTCATTAGAATTTGAGATAAACAAGAAATAGTAAAGATGTTGGCTTGTAGCATGCTTACCAAATGATATGTATGCTTCCCAGCCTCCTAACTTCCAATTCCATCTTGTAGAACATTCTTCCAATAAGAGCATCAGCTTGTTGTTTGGTTTCCAAACTGAAACTATCCAAATCCCTTGCTGTTTGGTGGCCTTCCTTTTTCTTGATGAACCAGATCCCTCGAAGGGGGGTAGAGGAAGTGTCTTCTTAGTGGCACCATTTGCAATAAGTTGACCGGCTGCCTCATCTTCCTTGCGAAGCTGCTCAAAGATATAGTGCGGCAGCTTATCGCAGGTGCCAACACCACCAACCTTTCGCTGAAGAAGATGTGACTTGACTCTTGTATAGCTGCCTGGGTAACTTTTATCACAGAAATGACAACGAAACCGTGTATTGCCTCCACGTCCTGTTGGATCGGCCGACACCTTTGAAGCATAAGCCCATAGCGGATACTTCGGATTAACAACACCATTATCAGCCTCTGCATCACCAGCACCATTGCTGTTGGTTGCAGTTGCACTAGCACTAGCACTACCACAGCCCGAAGATTGGCTCCCAGCAGATGCCATCACTCCCTGGCCAGCCCCAGCAAGGCAGCAATCAAAACATCAGCAACAGCAGCAAGAATACCAGCAGGGAGCAAGCAAAGCAATACTGCAAGAAGGCAAGATGGAGGTAGAAAGATCGGTAGCAAGCAGGGATGGCAGATGCAGGAGCTGTTACCTTGCTGCTCCGGGCGGAGACGGCGCGATTCCGGGCGGAGACGGCGGCTCGGGCGGCGGCGGTGCGTGCGGCTCCTGGCGGCTGCTCGATCTCCTGGCAAATGAAAGAATAGAGAGAGCACGGGGGTGGGTTAGGGTTAGTATCGCTCGCTGGGATATTTTCCCGTATCCTGGCCGTATCGCCGCCGTCCTCAAGCCGTATCGGATTTATTTTCTTTATTTTTAAATCACGAAAAAGGGACACGCCACCGATACACGTATCGGCGCCGTATCGTGCGTATCGCCGTATCGGCGACGTATTATACGGGGACACGGCCACTTCTCACGTATTGGTGCTTCGTAGCCCATATGTGTATGCTTCTGATATTTGACCATCGTACGAACTAAGTTCTAAAAAAATAAACATCTCGCCCTACCTACAAGCTTGTGCATATCTGGTATAAAAGCTATATTGATTCGAGGAGAATATGTGTCAGATATCCTGAATCCTGATCGTAAAATAATAGTGTTAAGAAAAAGGAGTCAGCGTGATCGAAACATAAGCTCTCAATGTTTTGGAGGTAATTTTGAAGATTAAAATGATCCATTGGCCACACTTGCTTTGATGTGGGCTCCATAGTTAGATCTTTGTTTCTAAGAGAAGAAATTGTAAAAGCAACTTAAGCTTGTGTAGGTTCTATTTGTAGCTCTCACTAGTTCTGAGCTAAGTTTGTGGATTTGCCGGTTTTCTAAGAATTCTCGCTAGCTCGTGGCCTTTGAACTCCTTTTCTTATGTTTCTGCAGGTAGAATAGAAGACATTCTATTTTTTGCGATGTTTCCAACAGCCGGGTGGACAGCAGATTTTGTGTAGTGCTGCGAGTGAAATAATCTATTGTACACTGTACAGGCAAAGAGAGAAGTTACGAATGTGTTTTCCCTTTCCATTTCATGATTCTTTGGAGGGGCGCATGGCCAGGCGTGGCCTTCTGGGGTGGCAGTGGCACAGCGTACTTTGGATAGACAAATATAAATTCCGTTGGAAGTCCCCAGTACGATACACATAGAAAACCTTTTCTTTATTCTTCAGAACTGTACACTGAACAATATTAGCGAGGTATTCTTTTGTATGGAAATTTTGAGCAAGTTACTGATCGTTATACAAAATTATTTAACTTTGTTTTGCCCACGTTTTCAATGACCAGTTGAGGATTTTTTTTCTTCCGTTGATGCTACCCTTATATCCCACGGAACGGTAAAATAATCTCAGTTTACCATTTTGAGTAAAAAAAGTGACCCAACCAGACATTGCATCCGACCCTGGACTACCCGATGGTGTTTTACAATCGCAGGCTGCGAGGCTGACCCGATGGTGTTTTGTATTAGGATGAAAACGTTGGCAGGAGGGAATATTCAGGACGCGCCGGCGACCTTCTGCCACGGAAACTCGCCAGAATCTGGCTGTCTTCCGCACCGACCCAATTTTCGTGTGCACAAGGGCGCTGGCAGCTGCGCTTGTCATTGGAATATCTCATTTGCTATATCTACAACAAAGTGCACTCCAGTTTAATCACACTTTTCATTTCTATGGCATCCATGCTAATAGCATTCTGTAAAACCAACTTGAAGAGGAAATCATGCCTATGGTGTGCATTTTTTCTGCATAAATAGGCCCCTCTTCAGGATCAGTAAAGCACACTAGGAGCTCTACTTTGTAAACTAATTGTGTATCAGCATTTTTGTTCCAACTGGAGTGTAGCTAGATGTGTAGATGGTGAGAGGGAAAAGCTGAGAGGTTGCTCTAGGTGGCAAAGCAATGGGATTTTGGAGAAAACCAAATATATTCATCGGATTCGGCTATTGGCTTAGCGATCCATGGTAGGAAAGCTTTGGCTTGGCCCTGGTTGCGGCAGCCATTATCCCAACGACGCTTGAACATGAGGAGGGCTAAAACCAAATACATTCATTGGATTCGACTATCGGCTTCCCGATCCATGATAGACGACTATCAGCTTCCCAATCGATCGTACGAAAGCTTCGCCACAGCCATGATTCTGGCAACAATTATCCCCCATCGCCACTAGAACCCAACGACGCTTGAACATGAGGAGGGCTAAAACCAAATACATTCATTGGATTCGACTATCGGCTTCCCGATCCATGATAGACGATTATCAGCTTCCCAATCGATCGTACGAAAGCTTCGCCACAGCCATGATTCTGGCAACAATTATCCCCCATCGCCACTAGAACCCAACGACGCTTGAACATGAGGAGGGCTAAAACCAAATACATTCATTGGATTCGACTATCGGCTTCCCGATCCATGATAGACGACTATCAGCTTCCCAATCGATCGTACGAAAGCTTCGCCACAGCCATGATTCTGGCAACAATTATCCCCCATCGCCACTAGAACATGAGAAAGGCGAGTTTGTTCGAACATGAGGAAGGCAAGTTTGCTCGGAAGCAGAGGGAAGAAGAGAAGGCGTTTTGTCCAATTCATCATTTTGTGTTTTTATCAAGAAATCTGATTTCACGCAACAGGTTGTGCACTTGTGTGCCACGCTAGATGAGTTTTAAACCTTTTGCCCAGATGTAATAGTTTCTAGCGTTTTGAGTAGAACATGATTTCCATCTAGTTAGGTTTCACATTTTTGGATAGCCACGTAGTTAGGATCTGAAATATAGTGTATACAACAGATCTTTGCAGTTAAGTTGGATTCGTCAAATGAAGGCAACACAAAACAAGGCATGAATAAAGAGCTTTGATAAAACAATCTCAGTAAGAAAAAACCATGCATTCGATACTTAAAAGCGATATCTGAATTCCATACATTCATTCCAAAGACAACAGTGACTATTTCCTACTGAATGTTAAAGCGGCAGAGGAGGACGTTAATCCAGAAGCTCCAGTAATGCTGAGCAAGCTAGTCCTTGATGATGCCTTACAAAGGATCATATTGGGACACTCTTGAAAGTCATTCTACCATGGCATCAGCTTTTTCCTTCGTTGGTGGATTGACATTTTTGGCTTTCTTTCTACCTGCATAATGAATCAGCATAGCTGAGTGATCTTTCAACCGGATGAACATGGAAATAGAAGTTCACATCTCAGTCAATTAGAAGAAAGAAAATGAGAGCAACATGTTGGTGTTTGATGTATCAAGTTACTTGACCAGCATAATAACTAACCTTTGCCTTTTAATCTTTTGATTTGTATCCTTGAGTTTTTCTTCACATTAAACTTCATCTGAGACTTGTCCTTTGCAGTCTCTGAAGGTGCTGTATGTAGAAGCACCAAAAAGGTAAGCAATAGCACCGCAGGGACGAACAAATATATATTTACAGAAGTTATGGCAGCATACAAGACGAATAAACTGACAAAACAAACATATGCAGAAATGACGTCAAATAGCACAGAGACATTGTGACAAAAAAAAGGAAGACAATATAATTCTCTTGATAGGCAGCAGATAGATTTAGGTCCATCGGCAGTAAAGGTTGGTCATCAAATCTATCATTACTTTGCAAAAATCTATCAAGAGCAAAATACCAATCTTTCTTCACAAATTACGAATACAATCTTTCAGCAAAGAAAAGGAACCTATGAGCTTAAAGTACACGAGGGCATTGAAGCTATAGAAAGAGAGGCAAATGACACTATACAATTACATATATACATGTGAACAGACATACAAAATTCATCCAGCCATCTGGGCACTATCATAAATTCGACTATAAATATATGGGTACTTTTGCATCATTTTTTTGGCAATTCCATCACTAGTTCAACCATCTTTCCCTTCCTTTGCATATAGCTCACAGAATCAAAACAGCCATGCATAACTACCAAGCATATTCATGAAATGAAGAAGCAAAGCCCCCCACTACTCTCTCCTGTTGAATAAATACATTTTTTTGCATTATCAGTATAATCACATGAGGTGTGATGGTACAGAGCACTAAACTTTTAGGAATAAGAAGGGTAACAATTGGTATTTGACAATAAAATAGAAAATGGCACTTGTTTTGCACCAGTTGGTATAGATTGGCATATAACACCCCCCCCCCCCCCCCCCCCCCCTACACTTAGCAGTCCAGAATGTTTTAATCCCTTAGTATTATTCTGAAAAAAATTGCTATTTGTCTCGTAAAATCTTAGATGTATTTTCTTTGTTTGACTTGCATGTGCGGGTACATCCAGTGCTCCACCGAAGTTGGATTAATCGATGCAAATTGCTTGGGAACATATTTCATCATGAAAAAATTGAATGCATTGTTGTGGATTAAAACATTCGGCGGAGATATGTCAAAATTGCCAATGACGAATTGTACCATGTACGGCCCAACTGAACCTAACAGAAAAGCACAACTCGTAGCTCATTTACAAATTCCAGATAACTAAAATAACCAACGACGGAGAAGGGGAGGCGTTACAACCATTGCAATGATCCCTAACTTTCACCACACATCTAGGGCCTTCCTCTTCTGCCGATCTTTACAACGTTATGCAAATGCAATCCTCACGAATGACCAGTACACTGAATTCTCGGGCAAACTGGCTACGAACCTAACTATAGGTAAATTAACAAAATGCCTAATTTCCTCCACCCAGGCACCCAGCTCGAGCAATCAAGCAAAACAAGAACCGTACCTTCAACAGAAACCATATCGACGTCGCCCATGTTGTTCTCCAGCGCCTTCACCATCGCAGCCTCCTTCTGATCCTGCACCGCCACAGCCACAAAACACGCATCAGAGAGCCATTCAACTAGGAAGGGGAAGGAGGGGGGAAATCAAAGGTACCCGGTTTTGGCGGCGCTGGAGCTTGCGCTTGCGCTTGCCCGATATTCCGATGGACGCGTTGCGTTGCTTGAGCTTGCCGGTGTTGGGGTCCCCATGGGCACGGCGCTTCTTGTCCTGGTTGAACTCGCGCTTGTTCTTCGTCACCACGTTGTACTTGGCCATGGCGGCGGGTGGGTCTCGGCCGCCGCGGAAGAGGAGGAGGGGAGGAAGGAAAAAGAGGAAGCCTTCCGCTCCGGCCTTTAACCCTTCTCTGCCGCCTGGAGATTCGTGCAGGGACACGTGTCCTGCATCAGCGAGTGATTTCCTCCGTCGCTTGGCGATTCGTGCCACCGGCACACACGATGTAAAAGTTGGAGACGCGCCGCCCGTTTCATTGTTCGATTCGGATTTCTATTCCGGCTTCCGACTGGAGAGCGAGGTGCCTATGATCGATCCATGCATAAAAGGGGCACGAAAGCACGAGCCAACAGCGTGCACCGCGAGCAGCGTGTCTAGTGACTACGTTCATGGCGATGGCGACCGTGTCACATGTCGTCCTCTGCGTCATACTGTCCCTCCTGCTCGTGGGTACCTGCGAGGCGAGGCCGCTCCGGCAGCAACCCACGGCGACGTCAAAACAGGGGACGGTGGACGGCATAACAGCAATCTACAACTTCGGAGACTCCATATCAGACACCGGGAACTTCGTCCGCGAGGGCGCCGTCGGCATGATGAGCCACACCGGCAAGCTCCCGTACGGCACCGCCATCGACGACGGCGCGACCGGGAGGTGCTCCGACGGATACCTCATGATAGACAATCTCGCCAAGGACCTCGGACTGCCGCTGCTCAAGCCTTACCTCGACAAGGGCGCTGATTTCACACATGGCGTCAACTTCGCCGTCACTGGTGCCACCGCCCTCGACACGGCGGCATTGTCAAGGAGAGGGATCAGCGTCGCCCACACCAACAGCTCCCTCGGTGTCCAGCTCAAATGGTTCAAGGACTTCATGGGTGCCACCACCAACTCACCTCAAGAGATTCGGGAGAAGCTGGCCGGTTCGCTGGTGATGGTGGGAGAGATCGGTGGGAACGACTACAACTACGCCTTCGTCGCGAACAAGCCGGTGGCCGGATCCGAGCGCGGCATCTACAGCACTATCCGCACGACGATCGGCACCGTCGAGGCGATGACGCTCGTTCCGGAGGTTGTTCAGTCCATACTTAGCACGGCCAAGGAGGTGCTCGAGATGGGCGCGACGCGGATGGTGATCCCGGGCAACTTTCCGATCGGGTGCGTGCCCAGCTACCTGAGCGCGGTGAACGAGAAGGACCCGGCGGCCTACGACGGCAGCGGCTGCCTCATCGGCCTCAACCTCTTCGCGCAGATGCACAACATGATGCTGCAGCAGGGCATCCGGGAGCTGCGCGAGTCGTACCCGAGCGCCACGATCGCCTACGCCGACTACTTCTCCGCCTACGTGCGGTTGCTCAGGGACGCGCCCAAGACGGGCTTCGACGGGGCGGCGGTGACCAAGGCGTGCTGCGGCGCGGGCGGCGGCGCGTACAACGTTGATGTGGACAGGATGTGCGGTGCGCCGGAGACGACGGTGTGCGCGAGGCCGGACGAGTACATAAGCTGGGACGGTGTCCACCTGACACAGCACGCGTACAGGGTCATGAGCGAGCTTCTCTACCACAGAGGCCTTGCGTCTCCTGCTCCAGTCAACTTCCCTCCTGTATAGCAGCCGCCGCCCGCGACTAACTTCTAGTCGACTATCTGTAATTTTTTCTATAGTCAGTTTTTGTAAATGTGCACTCTACACAAAAATAACAAAATCTGTCAATTTATGTAGAGTTGGAATTCTGCACTGTTCACTACTTTCAAATTTAGATTTTGTGATTTTTACACAGACCAAAATACAACATATTTCCAGTTGAGATTTTACACGTCGTCAGAATACCACATAATCGACATCCAGGATTTTGTTTTTCAGATTTTCTGAAACTCTAAATATGATTTTTGAAATTTCCAAATAAATAGCTACATGTAGCTCGGCCTCCATATCGCCACTCTCTTTTCACTGCAGCAAGTATGCGAGTCTTGGTATTTTTCCCTATTGATTTTCAGCGGTAATCATGAATGCTCATACTACTAAATTAGAAAGAAATTGTACTAGTACACCACCCATACATCACTAGGAGAAAAAGGAAAAAAACTACAGATTGTCGGCAAAAAAATAGTCGCAGGCGCTTGCCATCCTCTATATAGGAGGGAAGTTTTTTTTTAATTTTAAACCTCAATATATTAAGCTAGCAAGCCGTCTCATTAAAAACATTTCAATCCCCTTAGGTACCCTTCCATTCTCTATACAGGAGGGAAGTTGACTGGCGCAAGAGATGCAAGACCTCTGTGGTAGAAAATACACCTAATAGGGATCGTTTTCTTCTTTCGATTGTTCGCCGACTGCCGGAGCATGACATGTAAGAAAGATTAAAACACTTACAAATGTCCCCACCAGTCAAATATTTGAAAACCACGATAGTCACTTTCCGTAAAAAACAAGATAAAATAACCGTTGAAAAAACATCGAGTGGGAAAACACCCAAAAAAATACTAGCTTGTAATTTTTCACCACCGATTTAAAGGGTTGAAGATATTGCACATCACGCGGACCCAAACGAACAAAGAGATAGACAATGCCGCACCATAGACCGGGCAACAACTTCCACTAAACTTTCTTTTGCTTCTTAATAGAAGCTACACTACACCATGTAAGTTAACCTTTCGACACTATCTCTGACGTCCAAAACAGACACTACCTCAGACGTCCAAAACCTGAAGATTCGTGCTACCGATTTGCAGAAGTCCATTCTATTCTCTGTTCCATTCTCACTATTTAAGCCTATTACATTTTGCAGAACACCTATCACTTTTTCAGATAGTTTTGCGTGTTTCATTTTTTGTTTCTTCCGCCACATCTCACGGAACACTTTTCCCTAGATATACATTTTTGGATGGTGCCAAAGTAATTTAAATACATTATGAACTTTCCAATATCAATCAGAGGTTCATCTGGATTTCGTAAATTGTACATAGTTATGATTATGGTTTCCGGGTGGTGATGGCAAAAAATCACATCTGTTACCAACTTGTTGTGATTCCAAGTGCAAAGTGCTATAGTAATCGTGTCTTTTCCCACCAGGATGATTCGGGGTTGAATATCGAACACAAGGATCACCAACCTCTCCCTTTTCTTCTTCATACAAAATAGGGGTGAATTGTTTTCCCAACTCAATCGTGGTGGTTATCAGGCAACACATTTATTAGAACGAGAAGAAAACTAAAGTGCAATACAACAAACTAAATGCAATGGTGATAGAAAAAGATCTTGGTGTTGTTGGAGGAGCTAATTTACAAACTATAAATATAAATGTATTTTCAAAGTATTAAATAACTAAAAATATAAAATGCAGTGCAACATATTAAAATGTGTTTCTTATAGTAAAAGATGGATCAAGATTCATGGTTTCACTTGACCTTTCTCTCATTAATATGGCGACACAAATATAACACTTACATACAAGTAAAATATGGATCAAGATTCATATGTAGGATCAAGGTGATGATGATGAAAGTCACTCAGACTTTATTCATGGTGTGATCACAAGATCGTACAAGACTATTACAGATGGATCTCGTCAGATTTATAAATGCACCCGACGAGAGTATATGAATTTAGCGTTTATGGATATGGAGACTATGAAGGCAAGGGCTTAGGATTGTAGGTGTTCCTCTTGCGGGTCCATATGACTCTGAACTTGTCATTTTGGTAAGATGATCTTCGGATATATATAATCTTCAGCGGTAGAGTCTCCATGTTGCACACTAGGTTTTGAGATGTTATGCACGTTAAGTTGATCTTTTAGTTGTCCTTCAATATTTGTCTGGCTGAGGGATCCTTCAAAGAAGTCTTCACGTAGCACGGCAGGCTAGGTCGGTGGAGTTTCAAGATGAGGACCTCCTTGATCGCGATGTCACAAACGTCATGGGCGGTGACAACAAAAGCGTTCTCGCCAAGACGGTGTCACGGAAGGTGCGCAGTCGAAGAAAAAGGACTATACTAGCTACGTACTACAGTATATAGTAGGGCTACTTGAAGGTTTACAACATAATTTATTTCTATCTGTAAAGTGCACACGGTTAAAACATGAAAAACCATATGCGTTAAAATAATCGAACTGGAAGCCACGAAACTTTGGAATGATCAAATCTGCATGGAAGAGTAGTGGGTTGTGGCCTGAAACGTCCGAGGAGAGGGAATGAAGGAAGCATAGTACATTTTTCTGGGTTTTCAGTTTTGGGTCATAGTACCATATGCTCACACTACCCAAAAAATCGAATTTTTAAAAGTTTAAAAAATTAAAACAAATTTTTTGGGTGTAACACATTAACATTCTATGTTCGTAAAAAAAAACTAACGAAGAAAAGACATTTTTTGTGGCCGGTGTAAAAATGACAAATCCCCGGTGTTCCAAAATGACTCTTCACGAAACATTTTTTTTGTCTTTTGACACCGGCCACAAAAAATATCTTTTCTTCGCGAACATTCTTGTGCGAACATAGAATGTTCATATGTGCACCCAAAATGTTCTTTCAATTTTTTTTGACATTCTTAAATTCGTGTCCATTATTTTTCACTTATAGTCAAACAACATAGAGTTTGATCAAGTTTATAGAAAAGACATTATAAACATCAACAACTCCTCCCGCGGACGGCGGTCATACGTTTTGGTCTTGGAGGTGTTTATTCCTCTGAGAAAGGCTCATCTCGCGGTCATATGTTTTGGTCTCGAAAACCGCTGTTATTTTGCTGTGGCATAGTAATACTTGTTACTAACCCCATAGACCCCATTACTTCCTCGCACGACGTCGCTGAACGACATGTTTCCGTTAGAGAAATTCAGAAGAAGCACTGATTCATCAGCTCAGTGGCGGGGCGGGCAATCCTTCTGGCGCGGGAATTCCACCGGAACCGGGCACGCGAGCCCTCCGCGGTACAGCAGCTCGGTCATGACGCTGTAAGCGTGCTGCGTCATGTGGATGCCGTCCCAGCTGACACGCCCGCTCGGGTCGGCGCACACCGTCGTCCCCGGCGCGCCGCACAGTTTCCCGCTCACGAAGTTGTACGCGCCGCCGGCGCCGCAGCACGCCCTCCGCGGCGCCGCGCCGCCCTCGAAGCCGAGCCGTGGCGCGTCGCCGAGGATCTCGAGGTAGGCGGCGAAGTAGTCCGCGTAGGCCACCGTCGCGTGCGGGTGCGACCGCCGCAGCTCCCCGATGGCGCGCTGCAGGCACGCGTTGTGCACGCGGGCCAAGAGGTTGAAGGAGATGAGGCAGCCGTCGACGTCGTAGGATGACGCGGTGGTCGTTGAGTCCGCCGAGCTCAGGTAGCTCGGCATGCACCCGATGGGAAAGTTGCCCGGGATGACCATTCTCGTGGCGCCCATGTCAAGCACCTCCTGTGACGACATGCAGGATCGGATGTTGTTTTATGTGAAGATTTGGATGTGAAAACGTTCGAAAACTGAAAAGCGACTGCATAGGGAGCAATTTTTTCTATGGACATACCTTGGCTGCGTTTGTTATGGATCGCACAACTTCAGGTACAAGTGAGAGAGCAAATGCCATGCTTTCCGCCTTGCGGGTGGCATTGCTTATCGGATCATACCGACCGTTAGTCGGACGGGGTTGTATGAAGGCGTAGTTGTAGTCATTTCCACCGATCTCCCCCAGCAGAACCAGTGACCTCGCTAGTTTCTTGCGTATCTCTGCGGCCCAAAGCACACATACAAATAACAACATTTCATAATGTGGCAAGGTGTCTCAAAATCCCAAAAAGTTATACATAAAAGCAAGAAGGATGAGTCGCTTTAATTTAGTACTCCGTACAAAGTTGATGTTTACATCAGCTTAATTCGTGTTTTAGCAGTAAGTTAATTAGCCAAAAGATACTGCGAAGGGGAGAGTAACCTCGAGGGCCGGTAGTGGTGGACCTCATGAACTCCTTGAACCACCTGAGCTGGACTTGAAGGGAGCTATTGGTGTGGGGTATGGTAATTCCCCTGCTGGCGAGAGTCGCTGTGCTGAGAGCCGTGGCTCCGCCGACAGCGAAGTTGACGCCGCGCGTGAAATCCGCCCTTCGGTCGAGGTATGGATTGAGCAGCGGGAGGCCAAGATCTTTTGCTGCACAACCAAATGCTGAGTCGTGTAAACAAAACACAAACATACTCTCGCACAGAATATGCATGCATCATGAATGTCGTTTTTGAAGAACAGGTCGATCGATATATACCAAGGAAGTCGATCATGAGGTAGCCGTCGGAGCAACGGCCGGTGGGGTGGCCGATGGTGATGCCGTAAGGAAGACTCGTGGTGTAGTTCAGCAACCCGTGTCGCCTTCTCGGAGGAGATTCCCCGTGTCCGATATGGAGTCCCCGAAGTTGTAGATGGCTGTAATGCCGTGCACCGTCGCCTCCAACGGCGAGGTCTGCCGCAGCGGCGGCGTTGCAGCGCAGGCGCCCGCGATGAGCAACGCCATGAGCAGGCGGCGTCCTAGAACAAGAGCCATGTCCTTGTGCGGCAGAGGTAAGTGTTGGGACTTGGGAGTTGATATTCGTACGCTTTGTTGCGCCCGGATCAAAGCGGGTATATGTGGCAAATGAAACGAAGGCCGAACTATGTGTCTGAGATCTGTGGAGTGAATAGCAAGATATTCTTTGCCTCTTTGGCACCCTAATTTTTTTGGTGCAGCAAATAATGAAAGCAATAACCAAAACGCTGGGTATGGCCAAATTAGTTGGCATGCATAGCTAGTCTGGGCACCGATTAAACACACAGTCGATGTCTTTTTTAGAAAGGAGGATTTTCAGCCCAATTTTTATAGAAAGCTAAGAAGGGGTTTACCAGAGCATACGGTGCATTGATTGTTTAGTTGCCCTTCTCGCAGCGGGCATGCACGTATGCTGACCAGACTGAGATGGCCCCGGTCTTGGATACGTCACAAACACTGACAATGCCCGCTGGCTGGATTGGTGACGGTCGTGCACGATGTTTTTGTAGAACATGATCAGGTGTCACCGTGTGGTTGGATTGGTGTGATGCAACATGCACTGGTTTGGATCGGCTGGGTGATAAAAGACAATTCTGATTGAAAATTCAACCGAAAATTCTATTTTATGAGAAATGTTTTTTGATTTTTTTAAGTGGCGAAGTTGGCGTGACAAAATTATGACCAAACAAATTGGTCATAGAACAGAATCAGCTCAGTCCAAGCCCAAAAATTCAGCCCATTATGTTTTTAACCTGTAATTTATGGTCGATTTGATGGGCTAACATTTATAATTTGGCCCTTTTCTTTTCTAGGACTCTGCAACTAAAAAAATGTGCAAAACCTCAAAAAAAATGTGCAAAATGGCACCACTCCATTTTTCACTCAAATTAGACCACATTTTATGGATGATTCCCAACTGGTATGACTTTCTCAGCTTTCTAGGTTTTTTCGGCAATTTAAACGGCTTTCTGTCGATTTAGAAAGTAAGGGTTCAAATTGAACTACATGTGCTACATAGTTTTCTCATTTGTTTTTTTCAAAAATCATTTCTAGTTACAAAAGTAGTCATGTCAATAGAGATCCACCGAGAGTTTTTCAAGATTCAACCTCTATCTACGAGCATTCACGACGACAATTGTGATCACATTTTGAATCATAGTAAGAAATTCAAAAAAAAACTTTGCGTTCTGTCATTATATGTGACCTAGTTATCCGGAAAAATAACAAACTTGAAATATGACAATTATTTTTAAAAGGTGTTCTCAGAAATGAGCTAACAAATACGAAAATCATAAGTTTCAAGCCAAACGACCAAGGTCATTGCCATAACCATGACATAGTTTGTGATAATGTGTCATACTAGATTCGAACGGCGCGGCTCGCCGCGCGGCGTTTGTTGCTTCTTTGAATTTTTTGCCCGTGGTTATCACCTTTTATACAGATCACTTAAAGGACATTTATATCCATATGAATTTGATCACATTTTTATAGATTTGAAAGCGCATTTTCCAGATCATATGAAATGAGTAATTAGAACATCATACAATCAAAGTCTTAAGCAACATGAAGATCAAATCAATGGTGAAGCACACCTAGTTCAGTTTTAGGAAATCTCAGACGATGAAAAAATTAAACGTCGTAGGTCTCAATTTACTTGGACTGGCACCGAGCTATCCGAGAACTGAAGAAATAATCTATCGTAAACAAGTTCGATGTACTTTTCTTCAGGTCTTTGGAGTTGTCCACCTTGCCAAGCCTTATGAGAATTTGGTGAATGTCCCCATTGATGAAAAAATTAGGTAGATATTTAATATTTGGTATCACCTAATTAAATCTCAGCATTGCAGCCAGTATAAGATGAAAGTTAATAACCCCAGCAATATAGAAAGTTATTGCACACACACGGTGTGATCATGATGATATTTTCACAGCCTAGACAAAAACATCAAAATAGGTACATAAGAAGGTTTAATAGGTGTATAGGCATAACAGGTATAATAGAGAGGTGAAACATATATAGTGAACGAAGAGGCTATTAGCAATTAGAAGTTGAATCATAATAACACAACATACAATGAATGCCGCAGTCACATCGAGGTTCACGGTACACATACATAAACTGAACATTAGTAAATAGAGAGGTTTTGCTTATTTCATCAATCTAAGATGGATAATGGAGTCATTATGTCTACAACTCATCAAGGAGATTCATGTGGTACCAAATCGCATGGACACCAGGTTTCAATGGCACTAACAAAGAGATATCTGGACAACTGATGTCTGGATAAAGGTGGAGCTAAAAAATAACATCAACCACAGATAGATGAAGGCAAGCCCAGAAGGATAATATTTACAAAAAAATGAGATAAGTCTGCAAGGTTAGAAAAATCATGATTAGCTGATAGCTATTCCTTGTAGAAGTCAAACAACAGTAGGCACAGTGTATCATTATCTTAAGCACTATGTTCCCGGCTCGCAACCTAATTCTTGATTTCTTTCTCCAGAGCATTAGCCACGGCCTTTTGCGGCGGTGACCTACGCCCAGAGCGAAGACAAAGAAAAGGAACACAATTATACATTGTTCGAAAAGATAAAGAATACTCAAAAGCATCAATAAGGTCATGTGCGGGTGGCCCTCCAGGAGGAGCTGATGCTGCAGAAGACAACAACACGTACCTCCGCTAGATCTACAGGCACTGGAGGCGCTGCCATCATTGGTTCATCGATGGGTGGGATAGGGAGCACACCTGAAGTTATTGATAGATCCTTGGTAATATGGGAGACTGAATTAAGAATGGATGGATTTACAGGTGCTGGAGGCTTAATAATCTTGGAGCATGGACACATAAATGTTTAAAGGCATCATCTATCGATATGCAAATCAAAGCAGGTATCCTACAGATCTACCGTATGCTTAACAATACATTCATACGCATCATAGTGCTCATAATCGTGAGTTATCATCGTTGCATTATCATGAAAATAGCTAGAAGTCTAAACTTTTGCTCATTGCCTTCATTATGTGCAAACTACATTTTATAATGGTGATTATGTTAAAATTGCTAAAACATTCGCCTCTAAAGTTTGGCAAGCTCTTAGGGCAGCTTGTTAAGCATCTGCCAAAATAGGGGATAATTAGAGCTCATTTGTCATTTAATCTGGGAGCATGAACTACTATGATCTTTTTACCATTTGCAACTTCATAAACATGCTCAGATAATCTTTTAATGTGGTTTAGAGCAGGCATATCAACAGACCTTGGGAGATCAGTGATGGGTGTCAAAGCAAAAGTGCAAAAGAGGCATTCTTGTTCCACATCAAACCTTTCTTCAACAGATGTGTAGCGGCCAAATTTAATCATCAAGCGAGCTTCAACTGGTTGGATATACCATGAATCTCCCGATATCATAGACCTTTACTTCTTCAAGTGGACCCTCCCCTCTTCATGAACACCTTTTCTGTTTCTAGTTTGGAAGAAAAAGAAGTAAATAATTTTGCCAAAATAAGCATAATAAAACATCCGATTTTTTTAACAGAGAGGACAGATCAAGTGGACTAACACACAGCAGCAAGCAACACTGAAGATACACAGACGAAATTGGGTCATGTAAAGCATATCGTTAGGAAAGACACAATACTAACTGAATCAAAAGAAAAGAAAAGCAGCAGCAGCAAACCAACACCATAGCAATAGGATTAACTACATAATTTTACTCGAATTTATTGTTGTGCTATAACCAGGTAGTGTGTGCATTTTAGCAACGCCACTCCAGTTTGATCCAATCTTTAGAACACTCAGTATTTAATCAATGAATAGAGCTTGAATGAGGATATGCTGTAGCATCTAGTATAGAAAGAAGTATGTATGATGTTCCATTTATGTAACCTTGACCCAACCGGGGCACAACAAAGATAGAGCACAGAGCCGGATGCTCACCTTCTGACCAGCCAGAACCCTTTGTCTAGAACAAACTAACAGCCAAGGAAAACAACGACGCCTTCAGCCTGTGTCATGGAATAAGTAGCATGTAATCATCACAGACACAAGCAACGTTCTTCCCCAATGGATAAAAATCAACTAACCTGAAACCAGTGCGACCGCAATGCCACCATATCCAACCGAACAACAGATCTAAATAACACCTACATGAAGATAAAACTAAGCATTTGACTGTAACCAATACACATGCAAAGAGAATGATAGAAAGTTAACCAAAAGAGGATCAAAATAACTGAATCTATAAGCTCTATTTTACACAAAAACATAGCAGGATGTGTGGCTAGATCGATATTAAACCTAACTACAAATACTTATAATAAGAAATGTTGGATTCATAGTGATTGGAAATGTGTGAACGGTTTAAATCCTGCCTCTATTTAGTGATCAAATCCGTTTAACTTTGTACCCAAAGGAGTACAGAGCATACTATTTCTCGGATCGTGGGTTTAACAAACTGGAAGCTCATAACACAAATCACATAAATATGTGAAATGAAGGCAATAAAAATGTTATTCCAACAGTTGATTTCTTGGATCTCAACTAAGAACTACACTTACTAATCCAAAGGGAAGAAAACAGGAATATGCAAGACAGTATTTTAAAGCATGCCTACATTTAATCAATTGGCAGGATCCAACGACAAAATATTGTTACCTTAGTTCATGTCTAATCCAAACTGATGCATCACACATGAATAACCCATAATAGTTTCTGAAGCTATAAATGGAGAAGGAAAAGATAGGAGAGCCAATCTAAACCCGTGAATCACACAAGCAGAGCACATAATTCTGAGCATACAAATGGAAATCGTATATACCATCATTGTTGGCAAGTCCTCTTATGTGCAACTGTCAGTTCCACATATATGCACCAACAACCACGCGACAATACCTCCGGACCTGGGCAATACCAAGCACAATCCACATAAATCCATCAGAAATCAAAGCGGATTACGTAAATGCAACGTACATAAAAGGTAACAGACCTAGAGAATACAAAGCACTAAAGCACAACTTGAAACAAACTATATTTTCAAAAAGGACAGCTGAAATAGAAGCATAACCTTATGTTAGTGTGCTCCCCGTACCATCTCTAGAACTCTAGAAGCCAGTGCACTACAAATCGGTGGAGCTCCTCGAGTTGGTGTCCTCGCTAGTCTCTTGGGTAAATCTGCACACGGTTTACAACATGGACTTCAGAACTTAGAAATGATTTCAGAACGAAGACAAAACAGGAGCTATCAGTTGATTTCAGAAATGATCCCAGAAAAAAGTCTGAATCTGTACAAAAATTACATCAACATGGGCTTTCATGATACCATCTTCTGCATGTCATAAATAACCCAGCACAAATATATATCCCCATGAATCCCTCATATTTTATGAATTATAGCTTTAAGGAGGACAACTTGATTTCATCAAAACTAATAATATGGCAACCCATCCAGTAGCACTTTCCAACTGTAGTCGCATCACTTTATAAGCAAATCTAAAGCCAAGGATTTACCCTAGATGAAGGACTGAACCCTCTATTTCTTATTTGATGCCGGTGTCGGTTTGGTTAGTGATTTGATACAAAGAAGCACATTTCCTAACTTGAGTGAAGCTGGCCCACTTGACCACATCAAATTAGGAATGTATGAGTTATTTTGAAACACCATTAACATCGCCAGCCTCGAAATAATGCACCAGGACAAATTTACAGTCAAATGGTCGTTTCTTGCATGATTGGATAAAGCTATAGATATTTTGCAATGAAAGCTAGAGATAGTAATTGTAATTTCTGAGATACTTTGTAATCATGTCCTTTTGACATAAACCTAAAGAACTTACATTATTTGGGGCCAATAAAGTAGCATGGTAATTCATCTCCTACCGCTGCACCATCCACTCCTAACATAGCACAAGTAGTAATTGTAAAAACAAACACAGTAGAATCCAAATAAAAATCAGGATATCACCAAAAATGCCTAATTTTTCAGGTATTACTATCCCACCACAAACATTTCTTTTTAAAGGCAATGACCTGGACCATTTTTTAGTATAATGGCCAGTACTAATTTCTCACCATAGATACACACATGTACAGAGCCAAATCACCAGAATATTTGGTTTACCAATAGAGGGGGCATTTACACACATAAAACAACAATCAAACAGTGCTAATAGCAAGTATATATACAAATAAATAAAATGAACCAATACCAAGTAAGAGAAAAATATACTTCTTACTTAGTTATGTTATATTACCAGTAGGAGCTCCACCGATGAAAAGATCCTGTTGGAACATAGGCAAGTAACAAATTAGTTGCAATCTATAAGCAACCTTTCAGATGCAAGGGATACAGGAATGAGTAAATGATGACCTCAAATCATATGGTAGAGAAATATGCAGGGCAACCACAAACAACAGCAGCAAATAGAAAAACGGAGCATAGTCAACAATGCCAGAAAAATTGAAATACCTTCACAGGAGGATGGTTACATATCATGTCCTTTATTTATCCCAAGAACTTCTTCAGTTAATACACCAAATCTACTGCACAAGACCAACAGGGAGGTCCTGAAAATCTTCAGAAATACCAGAAAATCCAATTATTTGTTTTGGGCCACAAGATTGCTGCAAAAAAATAACCCTGAAAATATGGAATCGATGGCCACAGTTCCAATCAGCCACAAAAGGGACTGAATATGGAGCACCTGGAGGGCCAATGATAACCAAAAGTGGAACTCCTTGCCGCCGCCAGTGGACCAGGTGGTTACCTTCAGCAATGTGAAGGTGAGGTGGCGCTCAGACTCTCACACGGAAAGAGCCACCTGAAGGTGCATGGTCTCCGCTAGATCCACCATCCCGCGCTGCTTAACTCCGGTTAACTCGCAGCAAGCACGTAGCCTATTGCTGATAACAGAAGATCGCCCAAAGTTCAATGCACCATAAAGAGAAATTAGACTCAATTTGTGCCACAATTAGTTTAAACCGAGAAGAAAAAAAACAACATATCTCAAGTGGGGAATACCATGGCGTGCTCGGCGACCAATTGAGCAAAGGATGCAAAAGACGAGGCTCACCTAGGCGTTGCCCTCTAGTATTTTTGGCGCCGTCTCGTGCTCGCTGAGAGCGCGGATGGCGGCGGCGTGACTGGGCTTCCTCGTTCGTCCCTGCTCCCCTCCTGGAACGCGTGAACTCAAATTATTAAGCCAGACAACATAGCATAAAAAGGAATTAATCATCACCGACAGTCTGCTTGGATATTTCATCACCTGAAAAGCAAATCTGCCTGAAAACTGTACATAAGTTAAGTGCTCGATCTTCTAAGCTGCACCAACATTTAAAACTCCCAACTGTTCCTACACATTTTTTCCAAGCGATGAAATAATAAAATACAATTAACCTAGAAGAAAGAGTGGGCTTGACCTGCTCCTAGAAATATAGGCATGCCATGAAGGAAATCTAGCACTTACTTAAAGCTTGCATTTCCTGCCACCATCACTACCCTTTGGTGCTTTCGCTCCTGGCACAGCCTACCTGTCCACAATGGAAGGCAATGCTTACCATCCTGTCATCTACCAAATGTGTAACTCAATCGAATACAAAACTCCATTCATGGCATGTAGGAAGGAAATAATAAACATGAATAAGGGGCAAAAATGGATTCATGCCGTGCAGGAAGGAAATAAATAATATAAATAATGGGTAGATGATTACCATCCTGGAGACGACCCTCGATCTAGATACCTGGAAGAACATGGCAGAAAATTTTCATAACTAAACTGCACTGTGTAGATCAAATAAGAGATGGGAGAGAGAGGGGGAGAGAAAAGGTACAGATGCGTACCTTCAATCTGGGCATGGAGACGCGGATGAGGGTGCTCGGCGGCGGAGGAGTTGGCTGGTGATGGGGAGGCGGACGGCTGGGCGAAGAAGACGCTGGAGCTCCCCCACGTGGTCCTCCTCGCGGCTGTGGATGCGGATCGAGCGTCGGAGACAAAGGCGGCCAGATTTAACACCTATGTTGGCGCCTCTTCTTCTCCCCGGTGCGCAATTGCTGGACTTGGTGGTGGAGGAGGACGGAGCTGTAGGTGGAGCAGGCGCCGCTGTCCTGCTGGTCTTGCCTGTATGGCCGATGGCCCGAAGCAACCAGGACGTGTGCGTGCTCGCTCCCCGCACGCGGACCTCACTGGCCACCACCGATGCCACCGCCGCCTCCAGCGCCTCCGCCGAATCCTCCGCCACCACCGGTGTCAGCTCCGCCGCCGGCGCCACCTCCTGCACCACCGCCGGCGCCACCTCCTGCACCACCGCCAGCGACTCCTCCGAAACCACCGCCGGCGCTATCTCCGGCACCGCCGCCGCCTAAACCTCGACCGAAGCCTCCACCTTTGCGGCCTCCCACGGCGAAGCCGCCGCCCTTGCCACCTCTGAATCCGCCGCCGGCTCCAGCTCCTCCGCCACCACCGGCTCAACCACCGAGGCCGCCACCTCCCCTAGCAGTGGTGGCGGAAGGAGAGAAGACATGGGGAGCGGCGGCGCGAGGGGAGGAGGGGAAGATACGCGGGGGAGCGGGGCGGCTGGCGAGGGGAGGAGGGGAAGAGACGCGGGGACGGGTCGCGGGGGGGCTGGCGGCTAGCTAGGGTTTTCAACGCGCGGGTGGGCGCTTATATACCACATGTGCAAAATGACTATTTTACCCCTCGAGTTCGACAGAACCACGACCCCTGCCACCGCGCCGATTCGCTGTTTCGCAGCGCACACGGGAACAACCTACCACGCAGGATGACATGTGGGTCCTGAAATTACCTGGGGCCACCCGCAGCGACTCGGTGTAACCTCCGTGCGTGTAGAAATTGACCTGCCGATGGGGGAAGTCTAGGAAACGGACGGCTGAGATCGGCCAGAGTTCCTTATCTACGGCCAGAAACGTCTAAGCTCTGAGGAGCCTCCTACCCCCCCATGATTATACTCTTTAGATTGTGCACATGGGTGCATCTTGGGATGGCAACCATTGTTGACAAAGGGAGATTCCAATATATTTGCAAAAAAAATATTGTGAAAAATGGCACCACTCCATTTTTCACTTACATTAGACTATATTATGGATGATTCTCAACTGTATGACTTTCCGAGCTTTGTAGATATATTCGGTAATTTAAACGGAGTTGTGGCGATCTAGAAGGAAGCGGGTCAAGTTTGAACTACAGGTGCTACATAGTTTTCTCATTATTATTTTCAAAAATCATTTTCAGTTGCATGAGTCATTTCAATAGAGATCCACTTAGAGTTTTGCAAGATTGCACCCCTATCTACGACGGTCATGCCGACAATTTCACATTTTGAAAACACCATAAGAAATAAAAAAACCCAGAAAATTGTAAAACCTTCGCCTCATGTCATTTTGTTTTGAGTCTCATATCTCAATCCGAGATCGTATGCAAAATGTATGGTGAAATTACTCATTTTTTATTTCTAAAAAAACAACTTTTTTTCCAAACCGGCATTGGGCCGAAATACTTCCTGGTCAACTTCAGCCTCCCTCGCGTTCAACGGGCTGCACGTCTCTCTCCGCGTGAATGGGCTGGATAAATACACTATGTACTACATACGGAGAATAATGAGTGAATCTACATACTAAAATACGTCTATAAATCACATGACCGCCGATGGTTTGGTGGTGAGGTGCTCACGGGGGTGTGCACGTGGTTGTAGTTTCAAATCAACCTGGCTCATGATTTTATTATGTATTCTTTGCAGAAAAAAATGTACGCCCCACAAGTTAGGTTTGTGGGAGCGAAATTGTTATAATAATATAGAAAAAGGGCCACCTCAACATGACATATAAGCAAATTGCTAAGGTGTCAGTCTAGTCATCACTTTGTCTCTGAAAAATATAATGTTGTACAAATTATGACAATCTAAATTGTTCGCAATCGCTTAAAAACAAGGACGTAAACCTCCCAGCTCAGGTTATGACAATTTCATCTTATAATTTTTTGACCTTTTTGACTCAAATTGGCCTAATTTTATAGGCTTTTGACACCCCCAAACAGCTTACAACCATCTGGTACAAAATCGTCACAAATTTATTACCAGTTGGCCCATGGCTACTATGAGAAGGCCACAAACGAACACATTTCTTGTAGTGTGATTTCACCACAAACCCTTTCTTGTAGTCTTTCAATCGCTTTAACACAACCAAGAGAACCACGATCTGATGTAAACTTGTAAGAACTTTGATAAGTAAGAGGTGAGGTTCTGTGATATTCAATGCACACATATATTTTGCTTCCTGAAAGAACTTGGCGTGCGTGAAATTTCAAAATTTTGCGTGAACCCATACGGACAATGAAAGCCAAACTAGCGTACGACTCTTTCAGGAGTGCAGAATACTCATGTATGGTCTAAGTATATGAATAACTATCATGAACTATAGTGAAACTTTATTCACGGCCTCACTTAGCTCATCCTAGTTAGAAAAGGTGATGAAGTACCTGAGAGTATATTGGACGGGGGAGAAAAAATTGCGATAATGGCATGAAATTCAGAACAAGCCATACCAAATGTCCAACAACCCTAACCTAACATATAAACTTTAGGCCTAATTAAACCTATCAAATCCTTAATCCTAGTAGGCAAACCCTAAACCTTGGTAACCATCATACTGATCACCTATGGTCAAAGAACAACAACAAACCAAAGGTTTTATCCCAACTCCAATTTACACCAAGAAAGTTCTACTCCATAATCAAAGGCAGAGCCCTTCCCCCTCGCGTCTCTCGTCGCCCCCCACGCGGGCGACGGAGGCGCCCCCAACCCTAGCTCCGCCCGTCCTCCTCCCTCCCCTGCTCCCCCCGCCGCCGCCGGCGAGCGCGCCGCCGGGCAAAGCCCGCGCGGTGCCGGCGGCGGCGGGACCTCCCTTTCTCCCTCTCGTGGTGGCGACGGCGCGGGTCGTGGCGGCCATGGTGGGCGGCGTGCTCGACGAGGGGCGCGCCGGCGCGGACTTGGCGGCGTGGTGGCTTTGCCGTGCTCTAGCGCGCCCATGGACGGCGGCCTGCCCTCACGGCAGCGGATGGCTTTGGGTGGCGCGGCGGGCTCTTCCCGGTGGGCTGCCGGCGGCGGGCCATGGCGGCAAGCTCGGCGGAGGTGGTGCTGGTGGGGACGACGCGGATCTGGCAGTTGGACAACAACCGCTGCCATGGTGCTGCAGCGCGGCGGCAGGACCCATCGGGCCTGATCTGGGCCTAGATCTGGGCCTGCCCGGGCCTGATCCGGGCCTGATCTGGGGCCTGACGGGACCAGCTGCTGCGTCCGGTCGGCGGCCGTTTTGACGGTGTAGGATGGTCCCCTCTGCATGGTTGCGGCGCGGCCGGAGGCCTGAGAGGTCGATGGCTGCGGGGTTCGAGCCACGGGCTGTACCAATGTCGTCCGACTGCTACCTGGATAGCTAGGCGTGTGGACCTGTCGTCGTGCTCCCTCATCCGATTCGTCGCTTTTGCGGTGGTCTTTATGTCGCGACACAGGGTTGAGCTCGTGGATGCCGGGGCGGCGGCCCTGGAAGGAGAGGCTGCATGGCTGTCGCCGGCGGCAGCATCGCAGTGGTGGTGGTCGTCCCTTTGGCCATGTGGGTGGCGAGGGGATTGGCAGTGGGAGGTCCTGGTGTCGGTGCTTCGGCGGCGGCTCCCTGGTCAGGCTCTGGAAAACCTCGTGTTGTTTCCTAAGATGGCACGTGTGTATGGATCCGAGCGAAAGCTTAGCGCCCCGGTGTCGGCAACGGTGATGCTTGCGGGTGTCATTACCCTCTTGGGGGCATTGCTGTGGATCCTCGCCGTGACTGAGTTCCGGGTGAAAGCCCTAGCGCGCATTGCGGGCTCGATGACGATGGCGCGTCACGTCATTTCCCTCTTGGGGGCGTCGTCGTGTAGCTCAGGGTACTTCTAGGTGCAACACGTTGGTGCCACTCCTTCGGTGTGAAGCTTCGCTTCTCGTGTAGTGTGGCTTTTCCTGTTTTCTTGTTCGGTGTTCGAGTTGGTGGCTCGCCTCCATCTCGTTTGCTGATTTTTTTTGTTGACCTGCTTGTAAGGGGGTTTCCCCACCACTTTGTATCGGTTTGGCCGGATGAGGCTTTATTTATAAAGCGGGGCTACGGCCTATTTCGTCAACTCCAATTTACAATGTTAAAAAAGAACAATACAACAAAATGTCAAATTTCTAATTGGACAAAACGAGGGAAGCAGAGGAGATTAACTTGTGGGATGGCGAGGAGTCAAAATCCATGAGAAACCCCTCCGATTTGGAGAGATTTGAGAGAAAATAGAGTAGGGATCGACCGGTGTGACTCCAACCAGCTAAACCTGATGACATAGTAGTAAGTATGGTGACCCAGTCCAAGCCGTCATACTTACACAACGCGGGCCTCCCTGCGTCGGCGTGGCGTTGTCAACTGGGTGGCATGGCGTTTTAACCTAGACTTCATGTTGTCTAGCATAACGCCCGAGATGCGGACGCCACAAAAAGGTCACATTATGAAAATATTTTTGAATCCGGTTCATTTTATGTTGAAGTCTTGAAAAATGTCAGTTTTATGGGTTTTCACTCTTGGCATACCGTACCGTCGACTCGCCCACAGACAACACCAACTGAAATTGGAAGTTTGGTTGAGTCATGACGCAAGAGTACTCAGAGAGCTCATGGACAAGAAGTCGCAAGTGCCAGACACGTGTGCTAAGTTCTTCTCCCCTTGGTCCAACACAACTGAAACGTGTTCCATGTTCTGTTTCACGTGAATACATGCTGATTTCCACGGAGGGAAACAGGCGAAACAGCGCACGCACGTTCTCACCTCTTCGCCTTGAACTTGTTGAACATGCGGCTTGACAATTAGCACGGGCTTGTATCTCTCCCTGTCCGTGGTAAAAAACAGAAAAAGACCAGAGGGGGACCCCACCCCGACTTTGTCATTAAGTTAGAAGTGAGGACTCGAATCCGAGACCTGACCTTTATGCGCATATGCACGGCTACCACTAGTCCACGAAAGAGTTCTCCTGTCCGTGGTACAATCTAGGGTTCTGGTACAGTCGTTCTGACTAAACGAAAGGACGATATATGTACATCCGAAGTCGTACCAAGGATTCAGTGATGCCAAGACGGGAATAAGAGCAATTTATAGCAGACCTCGTATAATCTCACCTCGGAAAACTAGTTTCGGATGACCTGTAAAATTAGTTTCCGAAAAGAATAGATACAGGACAGAACAGATCCACGATAATCCTACTGGAAATTCAAACAAACGAGTTCGAGCCAGATTCATTACACAAGGTCATCACACCGAGCTATTTTACATAGAGATAGAACTGAAAACGGAAAATAACCTAGATAAGTCGTCGTCTTCTTCTTCTTCTTCTTCTTCTTCTTCTTCTTCTTCTTCTTCTTCTTCTTCACCGGTCGATCTACTCGAAGCCTAGGTACTGCTTCGTCGTCGACCTGGGCAACGCCCACACGAGTTCGTGCTCATCCACCGCGGTTTCGAGGCAGGCCGGATCGGAGCACCTTACTCCACCGCTTTCGTAGCGGCGTTGAGCTCATCGGCGGCGGTGGCCGGATTCAAGGCCGACATCACATGGTCGAGGAGCACGACCCAGCTGCATGACCCGGTTCGCCCGCCACCGACGGAGACCACCACGTCCTCCAACGGCTTCTCGTCTAGCACCCCGCTCGCACCGCGCGGGTGCTACCCGCCTCCGCGTCGTGCGAGCGGGGGTGCGGCGGCGCTACCTCCTCCTTGTAGATGTCTCAAGGGAGCAGACCGGCCCAATTGTGCGCTCGAAGGCGGCCGCGCTTGGCCACTCCCTCCGAGCGGCAGCGGCGGCACTCTGCGTCCTCGCCCGAAGGCGCACGGCCTCCGTCACGCCCGCCATCGCCGCGCATGGTGGAGCCCACCATCGATCTCTCCTAGCGCCGGCAAAATCTGGTGCCGACAACGACTAATTGCTCGCCGAAGCAAACTAACCCTAGCAGCGGTGGGGAACAAATCGCGGGGAGGTGTCCATGGGGTGAACCCTAGATCCCCCCCCCCCCCCCCCCGATATCGTTGATATAGTGTCGGAGGCGCCACTTATCCAGATCTCTGGATAAAATTTTCCGGGCCAGCCCGGGCCGATATGTAGTACCTGGTCGGACCATAAAAACGGCCAACCCGCATATAGGCCGGAATTTTCCGGACGGGGCCTTATCCACATCTGCTAGAGATTCTTTAGTTGGAACTCGAAAGATGGCGCAGTTTGCAACATGATCTTACTAGGATCCAGGTGGCATCGGATTGCTTGGATGTGATCAAGTGCATGGATGGTAATTAAAAAGGTCGGATTTAGTGCAATCCTGCAGAAGATAAGATGCGGAAAGCGGACCTCGTCTCTGTTGAGTTTGTTCACGAGCGAAGGACATCGAATGGGAAGCACACATGGCCTTGCAAGGCTTATCGCGAGTATGGTCGCCATGTTTGGCTAGTTGATTCTGTAGACTTCTTTTGTATTCCAGCAAATTTAATTAATCAATAAAGTGGCGGCTGTTCTACCCTTAAAAAGCAGGATTCACGAACGTTCCTCCGTAGCAACAACGGCAATCACATAAGTTTTTCTGGTGCATATACTTTCTGTAAATAATAAACAGAAACAAGGGAGAAAATAGGTGACAGACACAACAGAGCAAGCAGCAGTGCAGGGCAGCACGGCAGTAAATAATCCGAAAATCGATCATCAAAACGTAGAAGTTGGAGGCGCACTAGAAAACGACGGACACGATGAAATCATGGCGAGGAGCGCCCGGAACTCCACTTCCACACCTCCAGTTCCAGCCGCATCCACCGTCTACCTGGCGGAATATGCCTCTGCGTGCACCGAGTCCACGAGCACCAACGCTGGAGCGACGCGTCCCGACGGACCGGTCCATGGATCGGCCTCTCGGCGCCTCCGCGAGCTTGGAGATAAAAGCAAGGCTATCCCGTGCACCACTCGCGTTCCACAGTCCTCGCTGTCGCTGCCTAAACACAAACTCCCACTCGCTCGCAGTCCACCGTTCCCCGCTATCGGCTCGTGGTCGCCGCGGAGGGAGGGAGGTGGTGGGCGGCGGAGGGCACCGCGCGACGGAGCTTCGAGGTTGGTTGCCTCTCTTCTGAGATCTCTCCTAGCTCTGTGGACTGTGGGATTCCCAGTCTCCGATCGACGTTCGGTTGAATTAGCGCTTGGCTTAACTCAATTCGCTTGGCTTTGTTTCGGAATTTGAATACCGTAGTAGGACGGATTGAACATCGGCAGATTCCCCGTTGGATTCGGAGTGTTTCCAGCGTTCTCTTGTTCGTTCGGTTCTGCTGTTAAGGATTAATGCCACTTTTGTTCTTCAGAGTGGAGTAGCTTATTTTTGTCTGTTCTCTTTTCCATCGCCGCTCCTAATTTTGTTTCCCACTCAGTTTTATAATCATATCGTCAGATATCGTCAGCTTAGTGTAAGGAATTGTTTACTTGCTCTGTTTTGGTGAACACAGACCATCCTTGTCATGTTCCTGCGCACATAGCAACCGAAGAATATCCTCATTTCCTGCCAATCAATTTATAAAGCCACAGCACGAGCGTATACTGACCTCACCTCACCCTCCAGCGTTGGTTGCCCCGCAGGTGTTCGTAGGATTGCGTGAGCGAGGCTTTGGGAGCTTAGGCACAAAGCCATGGCCACCGGCGTGGCGCCAGCTCCGCTCCCCCATGTCAGGGTCCGTGGCGGCGGCATCGGCTTCACCAGGAGCGTCGACTTCGCCAAGGTCCTCTCCGTTCCTGGTGCGCTCGGGACGGGATCCTCCAGAGCCAGGGCGCTCGTGGTGAGGAGCTCAAGTACGGAGTCTGATATTATGGAGCTCGAGCCGGCTTCAGAAGGGAGCCCGCTTCTAGGTACAACTCCCGTGCTCTGCTGTCCTTGCATGTTAAACTGAATATTCATGTCAAAAGATCTGTTCCGGAGTTTACGCTGGTTATCCATCTGATTGATTTTCCTCATTTGTTGTTCTTTATTAGTTCCCAAGCAGAAGTACTGTGAATCTGTATATCAGACAAGGAGGAGAAAAACCCGTACTGTTATGGTCGGGAATGTGGCACTGGGCAGTGATCATCCCATGAGGATTCAGACTATGACCACTTCAGATACCAAGGATGTTGCCAAAACCGTGGAAGAGGTGTGTTCTCCTGATCTGAAATGCATGGGGGCTGTTCTCAGTACTGTCTGTGGATGTCAGGCCTGCGAAAATCCATATTGTTTTAGGTGTTTTTTCTCTTTTGCTGATACTGAACGGATGCAGTATGTCAATCACACCATTGCAGGTTATGAGGATAGCAGATAAAGGGGCTGATTTTGTTAGAATAACCGTTCAGGGTAAGAAGGAGGCTGATGCCTGCTTCGAGATTAAGAACACTCTTGTTCAAAAGAAGTAAGTAGCCGACTTTCAGTCTCCACATATTCGGTGGGTTCTCACCAATGATTCTGACCTATTTTGTTGTTGTACAACAGTTACAACATCCCCTTGGTGGCCGATATTCATTTTGCACCAACAATAGCTTTACGAGTGGCGGAATGCTTTGACAAAATTCGTGTTAACCCAGGGAATTTCGGTGAGTGATGCCATGATGTCTCTCATTTGTGTTGGCTATATTCTTAACCATGTTTTGTGCAAAACCTGAGAATAATACTTGCAGCCGATCGCCGTGCACAATTTGAGAAACTGGAATATACTGAAGACGATTACGAAAAGGAGCTTGAGCATATTGAGAAGGTTCCAAATTTATTCACTTTCTCATGTCAGTCTGTAGAAACATATCCTACGTGATCTCACTTGAGCAGCCACTTTGATATCATTTCAGGTCTTTTCTCCATTAGTTGAGAAGTGCAAGCAGTATGGAAGAGCCATGCGTATTGGAACAAATCATGGTAGTCTTTCTGACCGCATAATGAGCTACTATGGAGATTCTCCAAGGGGAATGGTGATTATCTCCTTTCTCAGTATATATTTGACCATCATTTGACAGATACATGACATTTCTCCTGCATACTAATTTCAGGTTGAGTCTGCTTTGGAATTTGCTAGGATCTGTCGCAATTTGGACTTCCATAACTTTGTATTTTCAATGAAAGCAAGTAACCCTGTTGTCATGGTCCAAGCATATCGCTTGCTTGTAGCAGAAATGTATAACCTAGGATGGGATTATCCTTTGCACTTGGGAGTTACTGAAGCTGGTGAGGGTGAAGATGGGAGGATGAAGTCTGCTATTGGTATCGGAACACTTCTGATGGTAAGTATATCTGTACTTCCTAGTGTTGTATGAACTGAGTTTCTTTTGTACAATTATATGTAATTGAGATGAATTACATTAAAATGTTGGTTTCCTTCTGACATTAAATTAGCTGATGGTTTCCTTCTTACATGAGAATAGCTGATGCGAAAACAGGAGTTTTAGAGTACTGAAATATAGTTTTTCAATGATCTAATGTGGATGTATAAGACAAGATTCATCTGCTCACTTTCCAGTGCCATGCTTGAATAAGTTGCTTTTGTTGCATCCTGATACTTTGCCATGCTATCATTTGACACATGCCACACATATGACTGGTAGTGTCTTGTAAGGCCTATATCATCCTTTTGTTGTCTTACAGGATGGCCTGGGTGATACAATCCGTGTATCCCTCACAGAACCACCAGAGGAAGAAATTGATCCTTGCAGGAGACTAGCAAATCTCGGAACTCAGGCTGCAAACCTTCAAATAGGGGTGGTAATGCACTTTTCTTTCCCTAGACCCTAGTGTTTCATTTTCCTCTTGTTTAGTCGCTATACTGTAATGTTGGTTACTTATAGTAGTGTTTTGCCTTATCTGATTCTTTGAGCACTCTTAATGCATTTATCCTGTGTTCTTAGGCCCCATTTGAAGAAAAACATAGGCGCTATTTCGATTTCCAGCGTAGAAGTGGTCAGTTGCCTTTACAAAAGGAGGTCAGTTGAAAAGAAGATCTATAACTAGATCTGTAAACTAATGGTACTAAACTTTTTACAATTTGCTCTTACAACAGGGTGAAGCAGTAGATTACAGAGGCGTCTTGCATCGTGATGGCTCTGTTCTGATGTCAGTTTCACTTGATCAGCTGAAGGTAACTTGAACTTTGTTGCCCTTTTATGGGGATTGTATGTATACGTTCCATGTGTTACTTCACCAAAGATAGTTTAGTTCAGTTATTTTCTAATCTGAACCAGAGTGACTTTTAGCAGTCAGTTCTTTTACTTTCCATGCATTTACAACTTTGTTAGTTGGAACGACAAAACAGCTGCAGTGAAGATGCATTCATTTTGCTATCTGAATCAGTGTGTTCTGTAACGATGAAAGCATCGTTTTTTTTCAGGCTCCTGAGCTCCTTTACAGATCTCTTGCTACGAAGCTTGTGGTCGGCATGCCTTTCAAGGTCTGATCTTCTATAACTGTCTTCTAGCAGACGACCATCTCTAGTGGGACTTTAGTTTAAAATGACTGATTCCTTGTATGGACATCAGGATTTGGCAACTGTAGATTCAATTCTTCTGAGAGAACTCCCCCCTGTTGAAGATACTAAGCTGTGAGTTTCATACATTACTTTGTCCCCCTCACGTGACAGGCATATTATTTAATACTCTATTCCTTTTTTGTAAGATTATCTGTTACAATTTGTATATATGTGCAGAGACTTGCACTCAAAAGATTAGTGGACATCAGTATGGGTGTGTTGACTCCCTTATCGGAGCAATTAACAAAGCCACTCCCACATGCAATTGTGCTTGTCACCCTCGACGAACTATCAAGTGATTCAATCAAGCTCTTGCCAGAAGGTACTAATTTGTATTTGACTGATTTTGTTGTTTTCTGAACTTTTGATATTTTTTCTACTTCCAAATACTATATTTAAGATGTTTCTTTGCCTGTTTTTATTTATAAGTTACTCTCTTTTCTTCCATAGGCACCAGATTTGCTGTGACGCTTCGTGGAGATGAATCATACGAGCAGCTAGATGTTCTTAAGAGTGCTGATAATATTATAATGTTGTTACATAATGTTCCATATGGTGAAGAGAAGACTGGCCGAGTACACACTGGTAGGAGGTATGTGCACACAGTGGGTCAATTCAAAAGCTCGATTCACTATTCACTGGTTCCAAATTTTGAGATGTTGATACGGCGAACCAAATGGTCAAGTCTATGGTTTAAGCACGGAAATTCTTTGACTCTTTGGAAGGCCATCAGTTGAGAAATGATGGATATCCTTTTGGGATGATTTCCAACCAATCATAATCCACAATATTGTGCTCCCGCTTTGTTGTGTCTGCCTAAATTTCTTATATGTTTTTCTTGTTTTGCAGGTTGTTTGAGTACTTAGAGACCAACAGTTTGAACTTCCCTGTGATCCATCACATCGATTTCCCTAAAAGCATTGATAGGTGACCAAGAAATATTCCTCCCATTTGAATCGCTGAGTGCTGGTTATGTCGCGCTTACTCTATTCAAATAAATGCAGAGATGGTCTTGTTATTGGTGCTGGGTGCAATGTTGGTGCTCTTCTAGTAGATGGTCTTGGTGATGGTTTACTTCTTGAAGCTGCTAACCAAGAGTTTGAATTCTTGAGGGATACATCCTTCAACTTGCTACAGGGTTGCCGGATGCGCAACACAAAAACCGTATGTTCGTGAATTGTTTGTTAATAGATATCGCTTGCTCTGTCTGTAGATCCCCTAAGTGAGATGCACCTCCAGTTGAACTGTTGTTGCCATAGATTTTTTCTGATGCAATGGGCAATGGCTATTTGGGAATAAACTTCCAAAATCAGTCAAAGAGGAGATAAACATTTATGATTATCTCTACTTAAAACAGAATATAATCCGAGCCATTTCTCACTGTTAGCGAATGCTGCAGGAATATGTGTCTTGTCCTTCTTGTGGGCGAACACTCTTCGACCTCCAAGAAATCAGCGCTGAGATTAGAGAGAAGACCTCTCATCTGCCAGGCGTCTCTGTAAACACTCATAACACTTTCATGGTTTCCATTCTTTTTAACTAAGCATTAGCCTGATTCACTATATATGTATTTTCGTGGTAGATTGCTATCATGGGTTGCATTGTTAATGGGCCAGGAGAGATGGCCGATGCCGATTTTGGATACGTCGGAGGTGCTCCTGGAAAGATCGATCTTTATGTTGGCAAGGTAACAGTCCAATACATTCATACTGAATCATATCAAATGGATATTTTCGTTTTGTTGAACAATAGTGATTCACCCAGATTTGTTCATGAATGTTGCGAACACTGTATAATAGCGTGGTGATGCCGTGAATGAATACACGAGTTCTATTCCCACCATTTCCTGTCCATTGACACGATGCATCTTGTTTTTGTAGACTGTTGTGCAACGGGGAATTGCAATGGAGGGTGCCACTGAAGCCTTGATTCAGCTCATCAAGGACCATGACCGTTGGGTGGATCCTCCTACTGAGGAGTAGGCTCAGGCTGTTTCCTGTAGTTCGTTTTACTAGCAGAAATTACAGTGTATCCACACAATACATCCCTACACGTATTGTACATCAACTGAGAAATTTAGTAGAAACACGGGTCGTTGTGATTCTGCAACACCCTGATGAAGCATAAGCACTTTAGAAGCTTCTTGAAATATATCTTAAACTGTATCTAGAATGACTACATATGGAAGAATGGTGATCTTGATTCAAGAATATGCCACCGTTCTGAACAAATATGCTCCCTAAGATTGGCAAGACAGTCCAAACATTGCCGTCGCTGGTTTCCTATGTTGTGAAAGTACAAACAACTACTCGTTTCAAAAAAAAAAAAGTACAAACAACTTAGCTGTCTTATCTAAACGTATTAGTGTACTGAAGCCATAACATCTTTTTTCGTTCCAGTTTCTGCGAAAGTACTAGACAAGAGATATTGCAAGTCACACACGATGTCATGATTTATATGTTCTTACATTACTGAACCATTGTCAGGATACTGTTCTGAAGATCGCCCTTTTATACTTGTTTTTCAACACATATAAAATCTTCGTGGAATGGTCATCAATAAAAGTCACAAAGTATAATGCTCCACCAATGGATTTTATGGTCATGGAGAAAAGATTAGTGTGAACAATATCAATAACATTCTCCGCACGATGTGGTGGGAGTTTACGAAATACAACCCTATGTTGTTTGTCAGGTAAATAAGGTTCAATGGGTTTCAATATTAAACCTTTCAACCCAGGGAGTAACTCCATGCGAGCGAGAGTCTGCGTGCTCTACTCACTCATTTGACTCTTGCTCTAACAAATCAAAAGTTTCCTCCTTTTTGCAGGTTATCCCTTTCTCCACGCATTAGATCTGTATGTGGTCTTTTCACTGGTTGGCGGAGCATAGGCAAGCCATGGGTTTTGGATGTAGCCATTTGGAAACGGCAATACAGGACTTATACAAACAGCGCGGCCAGCGACTTGACAATACTACACTATAACAAAGCTCGTGGGATTCCGGTGATCTGCGTGCCTCGCGCCCCCCTACCAACCGTTGAGCACCGCGTGTGCCCTTGTGGACGGTGTGTGCTGTTCTGGTTGGCTGGGGGGACGAGTTACTGTGTAGCTTTTGTCGGCTTTCTAGCGTTTGTCGGGCGTGCTTCCGTTCCTGCCGATTGCTGCCCTTGCTTCCGTTCGGGGCTGTTTGTCCTTCGACGTTTCGTCCCAACCGGTGGTGCCGGTGGAGACCGGTGTTTTCCCGGTGTTCCTGGGCGTAGCCGGTTGGTTACCTGTTCCTCCTCCTGGTTGTTCTCACGTTGTTTGAGTTGTGACCGGTTGATGCCGCTCACGATTGCTTCTCGCTTGTCCGTTCTTGTTTTGCTTGTCGTTTCTCGTCTTTTGTTTTTGCCTTGTCCTTTTTGGGCCAGGACTGGCTTCTGTGTACGTGGCCTTGTCTGGTTCTTCTTTGTTTTCCTTCTGCTTTTCGGTCGTAGGCTGTCCTACGTGTGTGCGTCCTTTTTTGTTAGGCAAAAACCGTTTGTTCACTTCGCGCGTGTATTTCAGCTCGTGCTCCGTCTGTGTCTGCCTTTATGCGCTGCCTTGGTTGGCGCGGCTTGTTTTCCCCGCCTTGTTTGTAGTATTTCTGCTCGTGCTCCGCCTGTGTCTGCCTTCGTGCGCTCCATGCGCTGCCTTGGTTGGCGCGGCTTATTTTCCCCGCCTTGTTTGTAGTATTTCTGCTCGTGCTCCGCCTGTGTATGCCTTCATGCGCTGCCTTGGTTGACGCGGCTTGTTTTTCCCACCTTGTTTGTTTGCTTGTAGGGCCTTTGGGCGCACGTGATCCCCGTGCGGTTCGCCGCGTGCGTCCGAGGCTGGCGCTGCTTCATGTCTTTTTCCTTTTCTTCTCTTTTTTTGGCCCGTTTCGTCTTCTTTTTTACATATACCGCATCTCGTTCGTTATCCTCCTTGCTTGGTTTGCCTTGTAGTTGGTTTGCTTGGATGTTTGGTTTCGTCCCATGGCGTGCTTGCTGTGACCCGTTGTGCTTTCCCTTTCGGTTGGTTATCCGGCACCGCCGTCGGCACATCTTGCTGCTGCTTGCCGCCGGCGGTGGGTGGAGTGGACTACGTTTGGTTTTGCTGAGGCTGCTTGCTCGCCTGCTGCGTATTGCCGTGGAGTTTTCCTTTTTGGTTGGTTTTTCGCATTTACCGGTCTTGCTTGCTTTTGACCTTTGCTTTGCTTTTGATTTCCTGCGCGTTCTGGTTCCGCTGGTGTTTCGAGTCATGTTTGCTTGATCTGTTCGACTGTTTGGTTGGCGTGGTCCATTCGGCTCGTCGTCGCTGTTTGGTTTGCTCGTTGGCCTGATTTCTTCATGTTTTTTGTGCAGCTCCGTCGTGGGTGGTCTGTCCATCTGCGCCGCTCGCTCGCCCGGTGGGGAGTAGTCGATGTTACGTGCTATCGGTTTTGCGGCGCCGGTAAACGGTGTTTTATTGACATCTCGTTCTGCTGTAGATCAGCAATGACTCGGGGAGGAGTTAAAGGATACTCTTCAGGAGCAGTATTTCCGGTGGTTTCTCTTGGTCCTGTTTCGTGGTGCGTAGGAGATGGGGCGACCTTGGGGCGTGCGCTTGTTTTGGGCGCTGGAGGTTACTCCAGCCGTGCGTGCGGACGCGCTGTCGTTGCCTTTGCTTGTTCTTGTGGTGGGTGCAGGAGGTTCTTCCGGCGGTGGGTGCCGCGGCGCTGGCGTTGTCTCTACTTGGTCGACCCGGGACCTGGATCGGTTGGCATCCGTTGGGTTTAGCCCCGGTGCCCAGCGCTGTTCCTGGTGGGTTCCCATTGGGGAGCAGGCACCGCTCCCTCGCCACGACGAGTGCGTTCTTTTTGCTAGCCATTTGGAGAGGGGGCTTTCTCCGCCGCTTCATCCTTTTCTTGGGCAGGTATTATGAGTGTTCTACAAACATCTCTACTCAGTGGATGTCTCTTAGTATCAGTTATCGTGGAGAAAGAAAATTGTCTTTGCATGATTATTGGTACTAGAAGATCATCTATTGGGTGATGTCAGATGTCTTTTTGTTATATATGTCTAACTCGTGCCTGTCGGTGCCCAACTGTTCCTCCCGCTTCTCATCAGGCCGTCCGGCTGGGACCGATTAGCCGATCCTTTTCTTGGGTAGGTATTATGAGTCTTCTACAAACATCTCTACTCAGTGGATGTCTCTTAGTATCAGTTATCGTGGAGAAAGAAAATTGTCTTTGCATGATTATTGGTACTAAAAGATCATCCATTGGGTGATGTCAGATGTCTTTTTATTATATATGTGTAACTCGTGCCTGTCAGTGCCCAACTGTTCCTCCCGCTTCCCATCAGGCCGTCCGGCTAGGACCGATTAGCTGATTCTTTTCTTGGACAAGTATTATGAGTCTTCTACAAACATCTCTACTCAGTGGATGTCTCTTAGTATCAGTTACTGTGTAGATTTTGCCTCGTTTCTTGTGTTTAGGTTTGTTGTGCTCGTGCCTTGTTGCGCGGATGCTGTCTTGTGGTTTTTGGCAGGGTTTTTTCGCCGTTGGATTTGGAGAGAGGCGGTGTTCTGTGTTCCCCCGCGTGGCGTTGGTGGAGGCGGTTGTTTGCGGCGATAGAGGCATCGTCGAGGGGAGATGAAAACAATGTCCAGCGGTGCCCGAGTATGCACCGGGGGGGGGGGGGGGAGGGGGTTGGGGCGGTTCTACGTATTAAACGAGTCTACGCCACGAGAGGTGGCGGTCAAGGTTGTCCGGTGTTGCGTGGGGGAGGCGGCGAATCTGGATGCTCGAGGCGGCATTGGTAGGGGTGCGGTTGGAGACCGTTGGCGGCGTGTGCTCCGCTGTAGTGTTGCCGGCGTGTGGGCCGTTTGATTTGGCCCTTCCTGGATTTTCGTCGACGGGCCCCATGCCGGGCAACGTGGGGCAACATCGTCATTGGACTGTCTTTCTTTGTGCGAACTTTGAGGGCCCGTGCCATCACGTTTATTGGGACGTTGTTGTGTTTCGTGTACGTCGCGTGGCATGGTGGAGGATGCATTCCGCCGGTTGCATGTGCGTCTTTATATTTGCACGGCTTACGGGATTATTTTCCTGCGGACGGTGGCTTCGTCGGTTGTGAGAAGTGTCCGTTGCTCCCATTTTCGCCATCTCGCTTCTTCGTGTTCGCCGGGTGAATCTTCCAGGCGAATCTTCCATTTTTTCCTATTGTTCTTGGGCCTAACGGCCACGGGTAACCGGATTCCGATGGTCTCTCCGGCCCAAGGACCGACAGAGAGAGTTGCTGCGGATGCGGGGAGGGTGGTGATGGCGGGGCTGGCGCCCGGTCATACGGGGCCTGCGGCCGCTTCGTCGCCTCCGGTGGGCGTGCCCGTATCCACGGCTTCATTTTCGCTAGCGGTGTCGGTGGCAGGTTCATCGATCGCCGCCCTGACGGGCGTGCCGGCGGTGGATGCCTCGTCGTCCCGTGAGGTGTGCGACGGCGAGTCTACATATTGGACTCCGTCACGCGTCACGACAACGTAGCTTCGAAGTTTGGAGGAGGAGGGGTTGCTGCCGGTGGAGAGTGTTTGTTTCTGGCGTGCTGCCGAAGGAGACGTCATCCCCAACCCTACCGGAGACGAACGGGTAATTCTGGCATCGCATGTACTTCGTGGCATGGCGCTCCCTCCTTCTGAATTTTTCTGTGAGATCTTGGAGCACTATGGCCTTCAGCCGCATAACATAGTTCCTAGCAGTGTGTTGGCGATAGCCGGCTTCCAGGCTTTGTTTGAAGGCTACCTAGGGATTCGGCCCATTTAGATTTTTTTAGGTACTATTTTCGTGTACGACGTCGGACACTGTCGGGTGGCGTCGGTTTGGCCACGTGTGGTAGCGTTTAGTTCGTCTGCCGGGTGCATTGTAGTTCTTGGTACCCTGTGGTGCCTTGCCGGGAAATTGCTGTACGGTGGACGGGCATGTTTTTCTATTGCAAAGACGTGCCGGCTCCTGGGAAGGCTGTTGGTACACCGGCGTGACCTCCGGTTAGTTCAGAGAAGGATCGCGTTCTTGACGACATCGTGCCCTGGTTTGGACGGTGTCGACACGGTGCTTTGTTGGCTAAGGCGAGAGATTCGTCCCTTGCGATATTGTGCGCGTCGGATGTGTGACTACACGGCTGGTGCCGATGATCCCCTTCGGGTGGGCGCAAAGGAGCTTTCTGGCCAGGACATCGCCGTGCGGCTCGCGGGGCTTGTTGGCGTCCAAGACAGGCGTGTCGAAGCCGTGCCCATGTACACCCGTGACTCTCCTCCTCCTCAGGTTAGTCAGGCGTACGGTGTTTATTATCTCTCTCTCTTGGCGTGCAACGATGAACGTGGCTTGCTTCGTTTTGTTTCGTGCAGCTGCGGGATTTGGCGGACGAGGAGCTGGCTCCCGATTGCTCCGTGTCGGAGCAGGCGACGATTGACAGCAGGAAGCAAAAGGCAAAGCTTACGAATTTGTCCATGGTTGCTGATGGCGTGAGCGGGAGAGGCGGCACCTATCTGGGCGGCGGCAGCGACAGCACTGGGATTTCGCTTCCCCAGAAGAGGTATTTTCTTCGTCGTTGCGTCTGAGGTTGTGATGTGGTTTTGTAGGTGTTGTACGTCTAGCGTGGTTAATTGTTAGGGTCTGCAGGTCGAAGGTGGCGGAGTCTAAGCTTAAGTTTGCCACGACGGGGGTAAAGATATGCCCTCGTGGGTTTTCGCCGGGTCTTGGCGCTGGTGCTCCTGTTTTACGCGGTTCGTCATCCGGGGCTCATGATTTTACGCCGGTGGAGGCAGTGCTGAAGTCGGCGTTTACGGGGTTTGTTGGCGCTCCCGTGTGCTTGGCTGAGCCTTCGCCAGTTCGTGTTGGTGGATCGAGGCAACAAGCGAGGGGAGTTTTGGCTGTCGCGACGAAGCCGCCCCGTGAGCTGTCATTCGCGTGTGGTGTGCTTGCCACGGGGCGGGGGGGGGGGGGGGGGGGTTCAGGACATTATGCGGACAATAGGGACGATGTACGATGGTACAAGCTCGTACGTGTCCCACATGAGTAGCTGTTACGAGGTTTGCCAGAGACAGCTGAGCATAAGTTTATTTGCCGCTTTGATTTATTTTTTGGCTCCACTTATGTGGTGGATGCATTTTTCTCGCTTTGCTGTTGTTCGACGATGGTGTGACCGTGCTGGTGACGTGTTTTCTTCTAGGACTGTCTCGCTGCAAATTCTAGGCTTTAGTGTGCTCTTGCCGCGAAAAACAGGGACAGGCACGACCTCAAGAAATCCTTGGAAAAGAAGGACGCCCTTGTTACTAGCCCAAAAGTGTCTCGAAGGAGGGACGAGGGTTGTTATCTCGGTTATCCGTACGTTTAGTTCCGCTTGGCCTTCCTTTTTTCGCTCACGCGCGCTGTTTGTTTCTGCAGAAATGACGACGCCCGCGAGAGCCGTGCTTAGTTATTCCGACGAGGTGCAAGCTCTACGCGACGAGTGTTCCGGCTTGGCTGGCCAGGTTCGGGAACTGGAAGAGCGCCATGCCGGAGATTTGGCTGCAAGGCAGCTTACTCACGACACGGAGTTGAACCGTATGGCCGAGCGGCACGCCATAGATTTAGCTGCGAAGGGATTCGCTAGCAGCGTAGAGCTGGCCCGGTTACATGATGAGTTGGAAGATCTCCGTGGTCGGTATGTCGCTGATCGCGCTGCGGCTAGGTTGGCAAGGGATGCTCTCACGGCCCACTTGGATGAGGCGCGGGCTATCCACGACGAGATTCTTGGTGAGTTGTTTTGCTTCCGACGCGCTGCACCGCGAGGTGTGTCTGGGCACTAATTGTTTGCTTTTGCAGTGCCTGCTGGGTATGGCGATGTTGATGATTAGTCTCCTCGTCTTGCCCGCATTGCGCATGTCGGTACGATTATTGGCCGGACTGTTTGTGCTGGGCAAGAGTTTGCTAGCCGTTGCTTCACTTCCAAGTCCAGTGACAGGGTGGTGTTCGCTGCGTTACACGATCTAATGAGGGAGGCTACTATTAGGCATGATGATATCCTTCGGTGAACGGCAAGGGGGGGGGGGGGCGCAAAGACGGCGCTTGGTCTTGTGGCGGCCCATCATCCGGAGATTTGTCTTTGGCGCGTGACTAAAGCCATGCCGAGACTTATGACGATAGCACTTAAATAGATCCAAGGAAGTTCTTGCTTCCGTGTCGGGTTATGCTACTCGTGTCGCCTCCATGGTCAATACCTCGGTGTATTACAAAGAATACGAGGTACCGGTAGCGCCGGCTGGCGAGTCATCAGATTCGGGAGAAGAGGATGATGACGGTGAGGACACTGTGTCGGAAGGGTGCGAGTTCGAGAAGGAAAGCACGAGCGGCGCCGCCTAGGGTCGACGGCATGCGGCGCTTCATTTAAGTATTTAGCTGTTTGTTTTGTTTGTTTTCAGTTGTTCGTCTGTGTCTTCGTACCCTGTCATAGGTTCGGCTTGTTTGGATTCTTTGTATGAGTTGCCTTGGTCACCGTCTGGTTACCGGGATCGCCTGTGTGGTACCGCGTTATGCTATTTCTTGTGCTGCCGGTGGTGTCGCTTTTTTTGTTACCAATGGTTTGCACCAGGGTTGGAGCCGATGCTTGTGCTGGATTACTTACATAGATCGTTGGTGGCAGCGCGTGGCTGTGCACATGCACGCCAGCAGGACTGTGAAGCTCTCGAGGCCGTTGTATGTGGGCAGGAGAGGACCAGCGAGGTGCTGGCGTGCTGCGGCATGGAGCTTTCGGTCTAACGTGCGAGTTAGACAGAGAGGTCTTCGATTTGAGGAGCGCTTTTGGTGATAACAGCAGCGTGGTTCCTTTGGTTATACACAATCCAGACGTGTGCTTCCCCGACGTTCAGGGCACAGAGTACGCGGGGCCCGGCGTCCCGGAGAACGAGCATCAGCGAGTGGCTCGGCAGGTATCCAGAATCGTAGAGAAAGTCATGGTGACGAGGAAGTCGCTGTGAGTCCGTTGTAGACAGGACGATGGTCCGTTTGTGTCCTCCTGGCTCGGAGGATCTAACAGTGGCTATGTGTTTCGCTGCTATTTTAATTTTCTGAATACCTTGTTGGTGGATCGCGCTACGGAAAGGAATTTGCTGTAATAGGTTGTGGCGTTGTGGTTTGCCGTTATGGGCTGCAGTACTATGTGGTCCGTGGTTTTTCCGGTTTGTTTGTCATGAGCGTCATGTTTCGGCTGCGGACGAGCTATCTATGCCCCTGATTTCCAGTAGTTGTGGTGGCTTTGTATGCCTGCTGTCGGCCTTGTTTTATCGGCAGTCGTTCAAGCGGCAGTCTTGTCAGGCGAGCAGCGTATTAGCCTGCAAGTGTTGGAGTGGATCGAGGGTAGACTACCACTTGCTTTCGATGAGAAATGTATGCTGCACGCGTGTTACTTCGTATGAGTAAAACCTGCAGGTAGCTTATTGTTCGCCTAGAGTAGTCGACGCATGGTTCATTGACTTTTCCTGAAGTGCGCGCTGGTCAGCCACCACTGCGACACCACTCGATTTTAACGTTGTCCGTGGTTTGTATCATGAGGGGAGGGTCGAGGTTGTAGCGGGTTATCCAGTGTGTGGGGGAATCGACGCATCGTGCCTAACGTGTATAATGCGTCGCTGCCTCGCGGTTAGGTTGCCAGCAGTGAATGTGAACAAGCGGCAACAGTCATGTGTTTCGGTTCTTATCTTTCCAGGCCATACGGGCGTTCCTGTTGGACCGGATTTCTAAGCCCATCCCGCGCCACGTGTGTACTAGAGATTACTGGCACTGCCTATTTATTTCCCCGCGCCCATCTAGTACGAGGCCTCTCGGGCTTCTCGTTTCTATGTTCCTTCCTTTGCGCTTCGTTAACTTTTTAGTTCCACTCGCTGCCATCTGCCGCCAATCGCTGAACAGCTCCGGTCCGTGTCCCCCGTCCTCTCGCCGGCTACGTCGCTCGCCGCACAAAGGAGGCCTTCGTCGTTCACCTCGAGGTGAGGCGACCTCTGCTATAAACGGAGGCTGGAGATCTGCAACTACGCGGATTTCCAGACTGTGTAGGTGTCTGTTACATCGTCTGATTCTTCCCGTCGAATCTAATAGCAGTGTCGGCGTGGTTGTAGGAGCAGGACCGGTGACCGATGGATCGCCTTCGTTTACGCAAGATCGAACAATATCACCGCCGACATCATGTCACGGTGCACGAGGGCTTGGACGCGGCAAAGGAAGGGAACTCTGTGGCGCAGTCATCTACGGACAACGAGGCACGACAGTGCGACCACATCTTCGCGGGCAGGTTAGTCGCGGGCGTGGTGGAAGAACAGGGTGCTATCCCATTCCTGCACCAGCTGCTTCCTCGGGAGAAGAGAGACCCGCACGGTGACGAAAGGAACTGCGAGAGGGAGAGCGACGACGTCCCACAGGGACGATTTATGGAACAAGCAGATGCTGTTGAAATCGACGGTGCCCGTTTCGACGTCCTTGGCCCTCTCCGTGAAGGCACGGGTTCTATCGCGACCAGGCTTCGCTCGCTCTGTCTCAACCTGAGAAGGCATGCTGCGGTTGAGGAGCGGCTGCCACCGACGTCGATCGTCCCTGGAGAGCCGGCTCTGCTTACGGAGACAACTGTCTCCGAGGAGTTGCCGCTCGTATCTCCGCCGACGTCCCCTCATGTCAACCGTCGGCCTGCGATGACTATCTTGCCATGGCTGCCTCGGTGTGACCTCCCTCCTGACCATATGATCAGGGTACGACTCTGATTTTTGGCCTGAGCACGACCACTATATCCGAGAAGAGTCCACTATAGTCTGGCTGATCAGCGATCCTTTTCCTTCGCCTTCATCGGGAAAGAGGCGCCGGCGACGTGCCCGGCGTAAAAGGCGGTGCCCGTCCACAGAGCAGTGATTGGATCCCTCGAGAAACTAAAAGTTGTAGTTGCGCTATTATTGTAAGCCTATGTTAAGGGCCGCCTAAAGTTTGAGGAAGATGGATCGTCTGGTTTTGTCTTGTTGTTTGTTTTGTATTTGCCCCTGATAATGGAAGCATCGAGCAATTTTGGCTGTACACGTTTCATTTGCACCTAGCCGGGATGTAAGGGCTGCTGTTTAGTCTTTCGGTTTTCGCGTAGCTGCCGAATGGTTTGTCCGAGGCTCTTAATCGTGTGCCAGTGGTGCCTGTCTCGGTGCACAGCGACTGAGGATCTCCTGTCTTGTAAGCCATGTGGCTCATCTATTATGAAGCTGGTATATCCATCTTTGTTTTCAGGTGCTCGCCGTCTTTGTTTTGTGCTCGGGAAGTGAGACGGGGCGGGCGTCCAATGTCTTAAATAATTGCTCTTTTCGTCAAGGCCATTGTCGTCGTGGTACATCTAGCAACTAAGCATGCCAATGACGCTTCTCGCGTCAAGGCGGCCCCGCGGTTCCCATCTCGTGCCACTGCCGGTTCGCTCCTCCCGTTTTCGTGGCAACCCCGGTTGCGGGTTGCCTGCTTACTGCCGCTGTTCTTTTTGCGACACTTCCTTGTCTTCCGTCGTGCGACTCCGCAGCGGTGGTGTCCACCGTCTCATGTCTTACACCTGTTGGGGGCTCCCGCCTTGTGATTTTCATGGCGCATGCTTCGTGCGGGCATGGATCGTTTCGTGTATCCCGCTTGTTTTGCTCATTCGTTCTTTGACGCCCCTCTAGTTCCAAGTTGCGACTCTCTGATGCGGATGCCTCGTGTCTCGTCCGTCCCTCCACGGCCAGGGACTTACATCTTGCATCATCCCCCGGGTTCTGCCGTGTCTCCCTGCTGTCGATGCCTCCGGCTTTGGCGTGTCGGTGTTCTTTACGCCTGCTCTTTTGCATCTTGAGCATCGTACGCACGAGCGGCACATGTTAGGTTGGCGTGCACCGTGTCAGGAAGAGTGTCCCATTGGTTACGCGTGATGGGCGTGCTTTGGGCCAGGCTATCTCTATTAGTCGGTGCCCATGTACCAAGCTGGCCGCCAACTGAGTCTGCAGGATGTTCGGTAGACTGTACGTGAATTTGGGCCAGGCTGGCGTGTGCCTTGAAGTACCGTTGGGCTGGGCCAATCCAAGGACGTGGGTTGGGTGTTGCAGCGAAAGAGGCCCTGTCAATCGCGATGCATGGCAAAACCATCGGTCAGTCGCGCCAATCCATGCAAGCGGGAGATATATCGATTTCTGCCGGCCCCTTCACTTCTTCTCTCGCTCCATCCTGTCAATGCCCAACTGGACCTCTCGATTCCTAGCGAGCCGTCCGACTAGGACCGACGAGCCGATGGCCGGCGCGCTGCCTCCTCTGGCTCTGCCGCGTGTAGATCGTGGCACTGTGGCGTCCTCCCCACCATCTCCGATGGCTGCGCGCATCGACGAGGGGTCCCCGGCGGGACTAGCTCCCAACGGCGCCACGGCCATTAACCCCACGAGCCTTCCTTCGATCAATCGGTCGTCGCCTGTTGCACGATGAATAGTTCTCGATGCTCGGGCCGTGGCACCGTCTAGCCACGCCGCGGCCGGAGGCGAGATGATGAAGCGTGGCATGTACGGTCCCCGAAGTGGATGCACCATTCGAGGGGCCATGATGGCGGCGCCTTCGGGCTCCCAGCCGCATAGCCCCTTGCCAGGAATCTGCGGTGGGCCGCACCTCACATCTGTTCTGCCGTCTTCGTTAGGATGCGGGTCTGGGATCTAGACCGGGGGTGCCTCGAGTTCCCAACCGCACGCCCCCCCGCCGGGATTCATCGGGCCACCGCGGTACGCCCCTGCTTCGCCGTCTCTGTTGGGGCTCAGGGCTAGGTCCGACGCCGTGTCGAGTTCCCAGCCGCACGGGCCCCCGCCAGGATTCAGCGGTGGGCCACGCTCCACAACTGCTCCGCTGTCTTCGCTAGGACTCGGGTCTGGGACCGAGGGTGCCTCGGTTTCACAGCCGCACGGCCCCCCGCCTGGATTCATCGGTTCGCCGCGGTATGCCCCTGCTTCGCCATCTCCGTTAGGGCCCGGGGCTAGGGCCGACGTCGCGTCGAGTTCCCACCAGCACGGGCCCCCGCCGGGATTCAGCGGTCGGCCGCGGTACCCCCTGCTTCGCCATCCCTATTGGAGTTTGGATCAGGCGCTGGAGCCACGGGTGCGTCCGCGTTTGCCCCATATGCAACTTCTCTATCCACATGTATGGCGTTGGCTGCGTCGGCATCGACGACGGTAGCATGGGCATCGAACTCAGCGATGGCCACTTCAAGGAAATGGAAGGATAAAGAGCCAGAGTCGTCTCCGATGGTGAGTCTCCGTTTCTCAGTATGTACTTAGAGGTTTTTGCGTTCGGTTAGTTTGTCGGTTGACATACGTGACCACCGGTGTAAGTGTTATGGCAGGCTTCGTTAGGCTTGTGCTATCGCGCAAAAAAAAGGCTTGTGCTAGATGTAGTGGACATGAATATACACTTGTAGGGGATTTTTGATCGTTTGCCACACTTTACTTCTGTAGTTAAATTCCTCCACTTGTTGTCATGTTAGGCTGATTGCCGGCTCCTCGGTTCGGTGGCCAATGTCACTGCTCTTTGTAAACGTAAGATGGACGGTGCGGTCGACGCTTTCACGGTTGCATTGGACAGCCTCGTCTGGATTTACATCCTCGCCAATGTCACCGCAGAACGGCTAACTCAGTTGGCCATGGGTTTGCAGGCTATGGAGGCGCTCCGTTATACGAGACCTGCTTCTCCAGCGCCTCGTCGGGACTGTATCTACCGCGACCCTGCGGTTCGAAAAGTGGTTGTGCATGGTCTCGAGGAAGCTGTGAAGAAGATGGAGAGGAGAAGCTTTGATGGAGAGAAAGAGAGGGGCCGTCCTCCACGCCTGGGAAACGAAGCGTCCTACGTAGGGCCACGATGCTTCTACGTTGAACTCGTCGTTTCCGACCTGAAGGCTATTGTCATCCCTGAAGAACTCAAGCTGTTGCTGCTGACGAAGCTGGGCCTGAAGAAATTCAAGTCTCAGCCGCATCCCAGGGCCTCTATACCAATCCGCTGGTCTAGATGCTGCGAGTACTTCATGCAGATCCAATGGTTTAAGGAAGACCTTGTTGTCTTCAAGGGCTGGATGGAATTTGTCAAGGAAAGGAACCTGGGCGTGGGTGATCTTGTTGTTTTCGGGTATGATGACGGTGGTTTTGATATCGAGGTCTACAAGTATAGTTCCTCGGTTCAGGAGGTGTTTGAATGTGCCTTCCATCGAAGGTAATCGTGTTCGGCCGTTGTTAGGCGAGGCTGGAGAAATGGTTGCAAGAAAATTATGTAAACCTCTGTATTTTGGACCAATGGTGTGTGCCCCTAGTTGTAAACTATTCAGTCTGTATGTGTGCGGTCAACGTTATGGACCCAACTGCATGCTAGATCCGTGATTGCCTGATAATTTATGTCCACGGCTGGAGGTACCACGCGATGAGGGCAACTGGGTGCGGCCAAGGCGGAGACGGCGGTAGCGGCGCAAGGCTGCATGAGGCGTGAAACAATGAACCTGGCTAGGCGAACGGCGGCTGACAAGTCGAGGCGGGAAATAAGAACATTTGCTACACAGAAATATATATCATGGATAGGCGTTAGTCGGGTAAACGAACCTGGGCAATAGATAGAAGAACCCGGTGGTGGGCTAACGGCTCAGTCTATAGGGGGGTGTTGCAGAGCAAAGACCGTGCTCGTGTGTATGCCCTCGATAGCGGCGGGCCTGTACACACGTCGTCTGACGAACGTGTCACCACATTGATTCTGGCAACTCGGCTCAGAGGTATTCTCTTTTTGACGTTTCGCTCGCCCGGATACGGGAGACAGGGGTTTGTGGGGGGGGGGGGGGGGGGACCAGACAAGGTTGGGTGGGAGACGAAAGGCGTAACTAGCCGAAGATCGACAGGCGATGCTGCGGAAGTCGGCAACCGTACTAGTTAGGAGAAGATAGAAAAACTAGGCAATAGGCGACATGCCTAACTAGGCGAGTCTTTAGATCTGCTCTAGGGGTTTTCTACCGGCTGTAGGCGTCAGGAAACTAACGGGCTTAGAGTGGCAATAGACAGAAGAACCAGGTGGTGGGCTAACGGCTCAGTCCGTAGGGGGGTATTGCAGAGCAAAGATCGTGCTCGTATATATGCCCTCGGTAGCGGCAGACCTGTACACACGTCGTCTGACGAACGTGCCGCCACGTTGATTCTGGCAACTCGGCTCAGAGGTATTCTCTTTTTGACGTTTCGCTCGCTAGGATACGGTGAAAGGACAAGGATGTCGCCTAGAGGGGGGTGAATAGGCGATTTAAAACTTTTCCGGTTTAGACTTGATAATTGCGGAATAAAACTAGGTGTTTAAATTAACAAGCCAACAACCTAAATAAACTAGGTCACCTATGTGCACCAACAACTTATGCTAAGCAAGACAAGCAACAAGGTGATAGCAATAAAGGATACTTCAAGCACGAAGGCTATCACAATGTAAAGTGCACAAGTAAAGAGCTCGGGTATAGAAATAACCGAGGCGAACAGAGATGACGATGTATTCCCAAGTTCATCCTTTTTAGGTGAGTACGTCTCGTTGGAGGGGTGTGAGTTTCAAACTCAAGATGCCACAAATGGCCTCACCCTATTCTCCGATGAGCCTTGCCCAAAAGCTCGGTTCACCTTCCACTATTGATTTCCTTTTGGGCGGAAATCGAGTCCCTTACAACAATCTTGAGGCACAACCCACAAAAGGATTGGGAGATCTCAAGTGACCACAAAAGGCCTCAACCGCCACGAAAGGCGTCTAGGGTCCAAAGACCCAAGAGTAACAAGCTCACGAACTTTCACTTCCACGAATCCTCGTGGAGAGCACAAACCGATGCACAAAAGCAATGGCAAAAACACAAGAAGTGCTCAAGTCCTTCACTCTCAAATCCCACCAAAAGCAACTAATGCTTGTGGGGGAGAAGAGAGAAAGAACAAAGAAGAACTCAACAAATAGAACTCTAAGATCAAGATCTACTAGGTTCCCCTCACTTAGAGGAGGAATGGATTGGTGGAATTGTAGATCTATACCTCCTCTCTAAAATCCCTCAACGATATGCAAGAATCATGGGAGGAATTGAGAGAACTCAAAACTTTGGAGGTCAACAATGGAGGAGGAGAGAGAGTGCCAAAGCTTGGGAACCATTGGGGAAGAAGACCCCTTAAATAGGTCCCCACTAAATCCAACCGTTGGGGCATTTTTCTGCCAGAAATCGAGAGCCCGGCCTCGGCCCGGCCAGGCCGGCCTGGAATCTTTGGAGGCCGGTTGTGGCTAGAGAGGCCGGCCTTGAGCCCGGCCTTGGCCCGGCCTCGGGTTGGTGAAGAAGGCCGGCCAGGCACCCGAGGCGTCCGGCCTTGGGCCCAGCCTCGGCCCAGCCTCGAGTTGGCAAAGGAGGCCGGCAGGGTGCCCGAGGCGGGCGGCCTTGGGCCGGCCTTGAGCCCGGCCTAAGCTGGCCAACCAGAAACTTAGAGGAAAACAGCAATATCTTTTTCGTTCGAACCCGAGAACATGTGAAACCAATTTTGTTGGAAAGGTAACAACAAGGAAATATTAAGAACCATAAATAGAGTTAAGTTACCACACGAAAACGCAACAAGTTTTCCTCAAGGATAAACCTATAATATTTCCAACACGAAAACACAACAAGTTTTCATCCGGACTCCATTTTCTATGATCTTGGGCTTGTTTCGAAGATAATCACAAGCCCTACAAGATCATGCATATACACATCATAGTCCATCATGTGAGGAGGAAACCACAAGGAGAGAGTTTGACCTCTCTAGCAAAGATAAGCCGGTAAAACCTCCAACATAAAAAACGCAACAAGATATGCATATGAAATCCATTTTTGATGAACTAGAGCTTGGTATGGAGATGAACACAAGCTCTAAATTCTCACATGGATAAAATCCAAATAAGAACCAAGAAAGATGATATGACAAGGATGAAAAGGTTTGAGCTCACCACAAAGATGTGATCAAGTTACTCACTTGAGAGCCCCTCTTGATAGTACGCCGTCTATCCTATAACCCGGTCTCCCACTAACACCAGCAGACCGGTAAAATAGAAACCCTATCAAGATCATACCTTTGCCTTGCGCATTCCACTTGAGCTAGATGATGGCGATCTTGACTCCCTCAAGTAGGAACACCTTTCTTGATTGTGCTTGCTAGCACATGCTTGATGAAGACTTCTCCAAATACTCCCCCATACACCATTATGGGGGAGCCTCGCTTAGCTCCGTCTTCATGAATCCATTGCAAGCTTCAATCAAATGATATCTTACGAGACGAATCATATTGAACTTGCACTTCGTCTTCTTCTCTTAATCTTGATACCAACACATGGTGTTCAAGCATTAGCAATGGACAAGCCCTACAAGGATAGCTCAATGCAACCATTAATCCATAGAGATTGTCATTAATTACCAAAACCACAGATGAGGGCTCATGTACTTTCAATCTCCCCCATTTTGGTAATTGATGAAAATCTCTTTTGAGAGGGTTTATAATATGGAATTTAATGAACAAGAAGCGGTTGCACTAACATTAAATACTACGAAAGTATGTGGTGTTAGTCCAACCACATATATAGTGCAAACTCCCCCACAATCTATGCACGTGTGTATGAACATGAATTCATTGCACATATTGTCAACTATTACGGTGGTGGAGTTTCCACTATATACAAAACCAAGCAACGAATGCAAAAGGAAGAAAGGCAAATACTTAAGAATCAATCAAAGTATAAAGCCGAATTCCATAAACCCTCCGAAACTTCTCCCCCATTGGCAACAATTGCCAAAATGGGCAAAAAGTTTCGGAAGGCCGACATAGAGAGACTTCCTCCACGAGTTAGCTTTTCTCATAAAAATGAGTATAATCAAGTGGACATTTCCACCGATCAATAAAAATAGGAAATCAAACTATATTGAGAATCCAAAGATTGCAACAAAATAGCAAAGAGAAATACACCTCAAAGAAAGAGGCAAGCAATCAAAGGATCCGAATACCAAATGGACATAAGAAGATATTATGATAAGATCACCCAAGTGTTCTAAACAATCAAGAGACAGCTCCCCAAGGTACGTGCACAAAGTAGGATTTGCATTTTATTATGGAGTGCACAACATGGAATCCTCACTACCTCTTAGATAATTTTGAACACAAACAAGTGCAAGAGAGCATATAGATAGAAAAGAAGCAAAGCAACTTGCAACAAAGAGATGTTGAACAACAAGAGAAAGGAGCGACAAATAAAGACTTGCTCAACCGAAAAGAGATGGGTGTGATAAGGAGAGACATTTTAGGAGACTAATGCAAAGATGAGCGTAGCATCAACATAGTCGTTCAATATAAGTGGCACATAGTGCATATCATGTTTTTCCATAAACACAATCCAAAAGTTGAAGCAAATAGGTCCACAAGCTTATTAAGGTCCAATAAGGAATACCAAATGAAAAGCAAAGCTTGTGCCTTTTAGAGACCACCAAAGAAACAAAAGCAATAAAAGGTGGTCACTAAAGAATTGAAATACCAATTAAAGATGTAACTAATCTCATGTGTATAAGTTTCTAAGTAGATGCCAATCATAAAGATATAAGTCCACAAAGAAACATGCACACACAAAATAGGTACTTAAGAAGAACATGATATCCAAGAGGAAGTCATAAATATACCAATAAGATCTTTGCTTAGAAGCATAGCACAAAGCTAAATCTTATCTTAAAAGGATATAGATGAACTTTCATCACAATCTCATCACAGCATCAAGAAAATTCATAAGGGAATAAGTGAAAGTTGGGACTCTCCGAGAAAGATAACAAGTATCACAAAAGGCAAATGATTTTGAAAATTCATCAATATTGCATATGAGAGACTTTGAGTAGAATTGCTAGATTAACATATTTGGAATAGGTGAATCATGAAAATGATTAAATAAATTCCCCTTGATATGTAACCATCCCGGCTTACTCACATTTGCAATAAAGATGTTTTGATAAGCACTTTGCGAGAACCACATCAATTGCAACTATTCATGGCAAGAAGCAACGTACACAAGGTTGAAAGCTAGAAATGTATGCATGAGGTAGATACTCGTTACCGAGATAGCATTGGTGATGTAGAAGATAAAAGTTTAAGATCATCCAAGCTTGGCTCCAATAAGCACATGGTGACACCACCTTCCTTGTAAATGAGATAAGCTTCCAATGCATCTCCAATGTACCTAAAACAAATTCAAGTACAAAATGGTACCCAAACTCATTGGGTCCAAAGTAGTTAGAGCAACTACAATACATAGGATAAACTCCACATAAATATGTGCATATTGATATGAAATTGAATTTTATGCACATCTTAGCCATTTAGGATTTGATGGAGTTTATCCTATATATTGGATCAACAAAAGTAAGCATGCCATAAGATATACATATAGTAAGTATGCATGCACAAGACTTTCAAGAACCAAACGACATACAATTTGGACAAAACACAACTTAAACCAAGAAAGCACACACAAGTGTGTCAAGAAAGAGAATTGTCCAAATTATATCAAAAACCAAAATCAACACATGATTGAAGATACCACTTTGAAAATATACCAAATGAAAGTAAGATTCCAATTGATGAAAATACCATTAAAAAATAAACCAAACCCTCTACACTTCTCATGATGGCACAAAGTACCAAACGAGGAATGTTTGTCTTCCAACGAGACACGTCATCAGGATCAAATGCCAATTGAAGACAACTAATGTTCAAAAAGCATATAGGATTGCTCCCCAAGATTTGTGCATTATTCATGATCTTGCATTTGAATACAAAATGCACAAGAATGGGATCATTGCTTTGAGTAGAACAACAAGGATCCAAAAGATACAAGGAAGACAAAAGAGAGCTAGATCAAAACAAATCCTTGGCAATAAAAATAAGACAATTCAAAGCAAGAGCCAAAGTGAAGATGGTCTACAAATTCCACCACAATTATGAGTATCACTTGTCATGGACAAGGAGTATATAGAGATATTTCTCGGTGGTAAAGGAATTACATGCAAGACCAACTTCACGACAAATAAGCATATGGCAAAAGATAAGATTTAAAGTCCAAAGCTTAAGAATATATATATTCTTGATAGATTCAAGTATTCACGCGATCATGCAAAGCACTACAAAGAGTAGCTTGAAGAAATCGGTTTCCCAAAAAGATATATGCGAACATATTTGGGGAAAGCCGTCCCAAGAACGTCCATCACCAACAGGATCCAAAAGAGTGAGAGACAAAAAGCATTTAAGCAAATATGGAACTTGTTGGAGCAACATGCCACATAGGAATGAGATTATTAACAAAATCAATTCTAGGTGGCAATACCTCACATGTTCACATTTTCTAGGCTCATAATATGCACAAAGCTTATTACTCCCCATAATGTGATAATCCAATTTTCTTAACAAGAGGCAAACAAAACCAACTAGAGATAATTAATGGACATTATATAACTTGAATTTCTCATGAGAGTGACATACCACATAGAGAGTAGATAATATTGATATATCAACACTAAGTGGTATTCCTCATGTATACACATTTTTAGGAGTGTGAAGTGCACGAAGCATATCACTCCCCCAAAATGGGATAGTCCATTAATCTCTCAAAAGGAGAGCCAACAAGGTAAGATATCAAATAAAACCAATAAGGCTCAACACATGTAAATGGTGTGCAAACCAACATACACATACTTGATTACTCAAGATAAGTAAGTAGAGAGCACAACACATATAAACACTAGCAAGGTACAAAACCTAACACATGCAAGGGTGCAAGTAACTTTCAATGTATATATGATTTAAATTCAAGTTACCGCAAGGAGGAACATTGGATAAGAGATAGAACAATATAACCCAAATGACTTGGCTTGAGAGAATATAATTGATGAAGATCCCTTAATTCTTCATGATGTAGCCAAGTCTCCAATGCCCTCCAACATCACCTATTGATCAAGTTTTAGCTTGTTGGTCCCCAACCAAGTTGGGTCCTAAGAGGTTAGTCACAATAGGCTTGGCAACCCAAATGGTGCTTTTCTTGACACCACTTTGAGTACCAACATATTTGGCAAACACATTGCCAACCTTATCCTTCCTAAGAGAATAAACATTATCAATTATGATAGGGTTGGATAAAGTACCACTAGTGCATGAAGAAGCAAAGTGACCCTTCTCATGGCATAAGTAGCAACGTTGGCTTTTTCCTTCTTCTTAGTTGAAATCTCAACTTGAGGAGGAATAGCTTCATTCTTCTTGAGAACTGACCGTTCTTTAACTTGAGGCCGCTTCCCTTGTTGCTTCTCACTAAGATGCTTCTTCTTCAAAGGGCAAGATCTAACATGGTGCCCTTCAACTTTGCACTTGAAGCAAACAATCTTGGCCAAATCTTTAACTTGTTCTTGGCCCTTATTCTTCTTATTGGAGTTGAATCCAAGTCCACTCTTGTCATTGGGGCGTCTTTGAACACTCAACACATTGTCTAGTGTGGACCTCCCAACATGACGCTTTTCCAAGTCTTTCTTCAAAGAAGCGACTTGGGCCTTGAGCTCTTTTAATTCCTCTATATAGTTAGTATCAACAAAAACACTAGAGGAAGTAGATGCTTCATTGTTAGAGCAACAAGGCAAGGAAAGTAATTCATCACAATATGTAGCAATATTGTGAGTGGATGAATCACAAGGACTAGCACATGGCAATAAAGCATTTAGAGTAGAAGAAGAAGTAGTGCCATTGTCCACATGAGGCTCACTAGATTTTTCTTTTGTAGTGATAGCCTCATGAGCTAACTTTAGCTTAGCATGGGATGCTAGAAGATCCTCATTAGAGCTAGAAAGTTTTTCATGACTTTCTTCCAATTTCCCATACTTGCTAGTTAGCAACTCAAGTTGAGCCCTTAGCTCAACATTCTCCTTCAAAATAGATGCTTCACGAGAAATGGAGTTAGTAGCACAAGCATCATTAACATTAGAAATGGAAGAAGACAACTTGGCAAGCTCATCATTCAACCTAGCATTTTCCTCAATAATATTAGCATGATCACATGAGGGAGTAGAGGAACTAGGCACAACATTTTCAGATAGTTGAGTTTGGAGTTGATCATGAGATTTGATAAGGAGAGTGTGTTCACTTTCCAAAGCCTTATGAGCTTTGTCAAGTCTCTCTATGTCCTCAATTAGTCTAGCATCGCCAACACCAAATTCAACTTTTCCTTTTTAAGCACTTTATATTTAGCAATAGCATGATCTCTTTCCTTAATGATTTTAGCAAAAATAAGATCATTTGATTCATCAAAAGATTCAAGTTTCTCCTCAAGAGACACTCGAAGCTCATGCTCTTCCTCAAGAGCATTTTCTAAGGATGTTTTTCCATAGCATCCTCTCTTTCGATCCTTCCCTTTTTTTCAATGATTTCCTTGCACTTAATAGCATAAGTCAAAATTTCACACAAATAAGAGCAAGCTTTACAACCTTTAGGGAGAGCACTAAAAACCATCTCACTCTTTCTTTTTTAGAGTCAATATCATTCTCTTTTAGTCCATAATAATCCTCATCCTCATCATCACAATAGGTAGAGGGTTCCAAAGGTGAAGATTCCTTTGAATCCCTAGCCATAAGGCAAAAGTGAGTAATGGACGATGATGATGAAGAATTGCTTGAAGCACCATTGAGATCCATGTCTTGTTCCAACAAATGTTGGGATTCCTCTACATTGTTAGCCACACAAGTACTAGAGGATATGGAAGCATTATTTTTCATGGCAACGAGACATAGAAAACATATCATCATGAGATTTAGTTGAGCAACTAATACATGATATGCAAGGACTATCAACACTTGCATGTAGGCCATTTGAAGTGCTAGAAGAGTTTAAGTCCAAAGATAGAGCATTGCAATGAGATAGAGATGAAGTATAGTCAATAGAATATTATCCATCAACAAAGCAATTTCTATCACCACTCACCATTACCTTGTGACAAATCACATGTTGGTGGAGTGGAAGAAGTTGTGAACTCATCACGGCCGAAGGTGGAAGGAGAACAATCATCCTCAATAATGTTGGACACCTCATATTTATCTTGAAGCTTGGTCCAAAGCTCATGAGCGTTCCGAAAAGGCATGATTGAAGCAAGAACTGTTGGAAATATGCCCTAGAGGCAATCATATTGATGATGATATTTCCACATGTTTATGAATCTCTGACAAAAGAATAATTGTCATTCCGTCCCTTGAATAAACTATCATGATATTGGTTATTGAATACGTGATTCATTTGTGAAACCCATCATCTCTATGATATTATTCTAAATAGGTTCCTGGTCAACAATCATATGAGGGAGGCATATGATTTAGTGACTAGCACATGTATTGATGGATGATCATGTTTCACAGATCATTGACATGGAGATGTTGATCAATAATGTGGACTCATGCTACGAACATGGAGTTGGACTGACCCACCATGAGACACTGTGAGAATATCTGTTCTTTCATGTCATCAGCTGATCTCATACAATGTGTATGCTGATTCCTTAGACCTGAGATCTTCGCGTGAGCTTGGGATGTGTAAGGGCTTTACTTTGGGGCTATCCAACGCTACACCGTGAAAGGGTAGCCATAAAGGTAGTTTCGGTTTTGTCACGAAACATGCTGCAAGTCATGGTTGATCAAGATGGGATTTGCCCTCCGTCCAACGGAGAGATATATCTTGGCCACTCGAATGACCGGATCCAGAAAATGTATGGCCGTACTCTCGGTTAAGTGTTAACCGTGTTTCAGGGATTCCGCGTCATGGATATCGAGAAAGATGATCGAGCTATTACTAGGATGACAAGTTCTCACCTTGAGCTTAATCAATATCGTGAGGCAAAAGGAACAAGTGTACAATATTGTGGAAGGTTCGTCCGATATGATCTTTACGTGTATTTGGGAGTCGGCACGTCTTGCTAGAGGCCGCTGCCGATTATTGGTCGAGTAGTGTACTCGCGCCATGTCCATTTATACGTGAACCTATAGGGTCACACACTTAAGGGGTATGGAACAGAGACTGGATACGATCCATCTCTTATTGGGTTTATAGTGCTAATGGGCCTCTAATGTAGAAGCCCATTAGGAGGACTATATATAAGAGAGGAGTGGGCTGCAAAAAGGCACGTTTGGAAACCCTAGCCGCCGCACTCTCTCCACCAGATTGCGCCATCGGTGCTAGCACCCCGACCGCGGTGTTCCATCCCTGTATGTGTGGATACCGATAGAGGCGTCACACTTGGGGCGCTTGGACGATCCGTTCATGAGATCCGCGTGGTGCTATTTGTGGGATCGCGAGGAGGAGGATGAGTAGTACGACTACGTGGCATCGACGCGCAACATCGATAGTCTTCCGCTGCACTGCGCGTCGAGAGGTAATTCTTGCTCTGTGATCGATTACTTGCAGGGGTTCCCGGGTTGATCGCGGTAGAAAATTTTGATTTGTGCTAGCGTAGCCTACCCCGATTCCCTACAAGAACTACATCTCTCAAAACACAAATGAGACCATTAGATACTTGAGTATCGAGATGAGAGCTTTCCTCATCCTCTAAAGATAATTCTTGGGAATCCTTTGGAGGAGAAAAACCCACATCTACAATACTCTTGATAAAATTTGGACCCATGGCTCTAAAAAGATTAAGCATGCGGATTTTCCAAACATCATAATTTGTGCCATCGAATATGAAAGTTGGATCGTGCACTAATTCTCTAAACGACATCTTTTACTCTAGGCGGTAAAGCCCAAAAAGAGAGCCCAGGCTCTGATACCAATTGAAAGGACAAGGATGTCGCCTAGAGGGAGGGTGAATAGGCGATTTAAAACATTTCCGGTTTAGGTTTGATAATTGCGGAATAAAACTAGGTGTTTAAATTAATAAGCCAACAACCTAAATAAACTAGGTCACCTATGTGCACCAATAACTTATGCTAAGCAAGACAAGCAACAAGGTGATAGCAATAAAGGATACTTCAAGCACGAAGGCTATCACAATGTAAAGTGCATAAGTAAAGAGCTCGGGTATAGAAATAACCGAGGCACGTGGAGACGATGATGTATTCTCGAGTTCCTCCTTTTTTAAGTGAGTACGTCTTGTTGGAGGGGTGTGAGTTTCAAACTCAAGACGCCACAAATGGCCTCACCCTATTCTCCGATGAGCCTTGCCCAAAAGCTCGGTTCACCTTCCACTATTAATTTCCTTTTGGGCGGAAATCGAGTCCCTTACAACAATCTTGAGGCACAACCCACAAAAGGATTGGGAGCTCCCAAGTGATCACAAAAGGCCTCAACCGCCACAAAAGGCATCTAGGGTCCAAAGACCCAAGAGTAACAAGCTCACGAATTTTTACTTCCACGAATCCTCGTGGAGAGCACAAACCGATGCACAAAAGCAATGGCAAGAACACAAGAAGTGCTCAAGTCCTTCACTCTCAAATCACACCAAAAGCAACTAATGCTTGTGAGAGAGGAAGAACAAAGAAAAACTCAACAAATAGAACTTCAAGATCAAGATCTACTAGGTTCCCCTCACTTAGAGGAGGAATGGATTGGTGGAATTATAGATCTAGATCTCCTCTCTCAAATCCCTCAAAGATATGTAAGAATCATGGGAGGAATTGAGAGAACTCAAAGCTTTGGAGGTCAGCAATGGAGGAGAGAGAGAGTGCCAAAGCTTGGGAACCATTGGAGAAGAAGACCCCTTAAATAGGTCCCCACTAAATCCAACCGTTGGGGCATTTTTCTGCCAGAAATCGAGAGCCCGGCCTTGGGCCCGGCCTCGGCCCAGCCAGGCTGGCCTAGAATCTTTGGAGACCAGTTGTGGCTAGAGAGGCCGTCCTTGAGCCCGGCCTTGGCCCGGCCTCGACCCGAGGCGCCCGGCCTCGGCCCGGCCTCGAGTTGGCAAAGGAGGCCGGCAGGGTGCCCGAGGCGGCCGGCCTTGGGCCGGCCTTGAGCCCAGCCTTGGTCCGGCCTTGAGCCCGGCCTAGGCTGGCCAACCAGAAACTTAGAGGAAAACAACAATATCTTTTTCGTTCGAACCCCAAAACAGGGGAAACCAATTTTGTTGGAAAGGTAACAACAATATCCGTTTTTGATGAACTAGAGCTTGGTATGGAGATGAACACAAGCTCTAAATTCTCACATGGATATCCAAATAAGAACCAAGAAAGATGATATGCCAAGTATGCAAATGTGTGAGCTCTCCACAAAGATGCGATCAAGTTACTCACTTGAGAGCCCCTCTTGATAGTACGCCGTTTATCCTATAACCCGGTCTCCCACTATACCAAGAGACCGGTAAAATAGAAACCCTATCAAGATCATACCTTTGCCTTGCGCATTCCACTTGAGCTAGATGATGGCGATCTTGACTCCCTCAAGTAGGAACACCTTTCTTGATTGTGCTTGCTAGTACATGCTTGATGAAAACTTCTCCAAATACTCCCCCATACACCATTATGGGGGAGACTCGCTTAGCTCCGTCTTCATGAATCCATTGCAAGATTCAATCAAATGATATCTTACGAGATGAATCATATTGAACTTGCACTTCATCTTCTTCTCTTAATCTTGATACCAACACATGGTGTTCAAGCATTACCAATGGACAAGCCCTACAAGGATAGCTCAATGCAACCATTAATCCATAGAGATTGTCATTAATTACCAAAACCACACATAAGGGCTCATGAACTTTCATACGGGAGACATGTGACACGGGTTTGTGGGGGACCAGACGAGGTTGGGTGGGAGACGAAAGGCGTAACTAGCCGGAGATCGACAGACGATGGGAACGGCGTTCATCGCACGGGCAGAGGTGAAATATCTCGCTAGACGAGAATTAATAGCCCCATCGCGCGTGGGGCTATAGTCACGTCTAGGCGGCAGGCGAAAAATATCGTCAGACGGAAGACGGTACGTTGCGCTAGCGAAAATGTTAGGTCCATCGGTCTCGGATGCATTTTTTATTTATCCCGTACGCTTTTCTGCTCGGACGCGAAAAGACCGTGGTTATTCGATCGTGTTGGCACTGTGCGCGGTTCCGACGGCAAGTCAGCGTTTCCCGCATTAACTAGATATGGCAAGCGAATCGCCGGTGCGGTCTTGAGTTTAGTGCTTCCAGACGACTACTGTTTCAAGATGCGCGTCGGCCATCCACCTCCATCTCTATTAAAAAGCTTCCCATTGTTGGCCTCGCCATGCACGCGTCTTGCCCTGCTTTATCCATCTTGTTTCCCATCCAGTTGCCTCCCATTTCCACTGTCTGTAGCCATGGCGTTGAACAAGCGGTGCAGCGGTGCGGCGGAGAATGGCTTCGGCCCTCGGACTTTGCTCAAGCATGAGGCCGAGGCGCTGTTCCGTGCGTGGTATCCGTGCCTACCGGATATGCGCGCCGGGGGCCGCTGGTCGATTGGCGTCAGCGGCATGCCTGTGCCTGACGCGCCGCGACCGCGCGATCGCGACTGGAACACACATGTCCGTCGCCACTACTGGCACGAGCTCACCGCCGAGCAACGCCATCAGGACGAGTGGAGGCCGTCCAACACCGACCGATACGAGGCAGAATTCCGGTGAATCCACGCCGACCGCGTGGCTTGGTGGGACGGCCCCGGACCGGTGCCATGCGACGGGAAGAACACAGAAGGCCGGTACGCCTTCTGGGGCGTGCGGCGAGCCATTGGAGACACCACAGCCCGAGGACTACTCACTACGTCGCGAACCAAGGAGGCCGGCGCCGTCTCCCTCGCGCTCGGGCTCGTCGTTGCGCTCGGCGCCATCGTTGTCAGGCGCATCCTCTCCCTTCGCACGCAGCTCGTCGCCGTACGCCCGCTCGGCACCGCTGCGCGTTCCAAAGCTGGAGCCGGGTTTCCCGCGCACTCTCCATCGGCAGCGGCTCTCGCTCTGGCTCTTGCCGTCCGTCGTCGGCGTCCAACAAAGTGAAGATGGATTCTTGCTCTTTGTTCCTGGCGGAGCTCCGAGCAGCGCAACTCGAGCACGCCAACCACGATGACCCCGATGGCATCTCCGCTGCCATTGACGCGTCGAAAAAACGATGTCGTGCCGATGCCGCTCAGGAAGGCCTGCATGTGGTCGTTCGTTGACCACGCCAGGATCACAGGGACACCTCTTCTTGATCTGAGCAACGAGGATGGAGGTCACGATGACGACCGTTCGGTCCCCGACGCCAATGAGGCGGAGGCGGGCTGTCGTGGTGGGATCACGGCAGATGCCATAGGTATGGCTAAGATGGGGCCGAATGGTCGTTGGGGGAATCCGGGGAGGGTTTATGCACTCAAGAAGTGCACACGCAAGAACACGCAAGAACACGAACAAAGAACCAAGAAAGCAAGAACACAAAACACACCACGATGTACCCTGCTTCGGGGCCCTCTTGCGGAGGTAACACCCCTACTGCAGCACTATCCTAGTCAGTGTATAGCTCAAAGTGACAAGTACAAGCTGCTCCTCGAGCTGTATGATGATACAATGGTGAGAACTCGTGGTGGAAGATGATGCTACAAAGAGAGGAAAAGGCAGTCCGAGCCTGAACCGAGGTCTCTCCGAGGTATTCCGAGCTTCCTCTCTATCTTTCTCTCTATCTTCGATCCTCAATCCGTCCGTCCCCTCAGCAGGAGGGGGTGAAGCCCACTATATAGGCCAGCCGGGTTACCATTGTGCCCCTCGCAGAACACTGTTGCCATGCCTCTGCAACGGTCACCACCGTACCACCGTACCTCGGTCGGGGACAAGACGTGGCTTGCCCATCTCCTGTAGCCTACGGCAGAGCTAGCATGTCCCCTCTGACCGAGACAGGACGTGGCCTGGCAGAGCTACCTCGTAGCCTTTACCCAGACCTCGCGTGGTCAGCGGTCGGAGACGTGCAGGCCCGCCGAACCCGGAGCACGCCTCTGCCATGCTCCTTGACAGACGCTCCCGTGTCAGGCGCTCTAGTACCCGGCTGGAAGTGACAGGAGCATTGACTCCGGCCCGACCTACAGCCCATCACCTCGGTTAGCTCGCGTGACGCCGTACCTTGGGTCTTGCGCTTAATATCTTTTACTAGCTCGGATCTTACTTCCTTCCCACAGCTTCTCCTGCACCCACAACGCAAACCACCGCACTGAGGTAGTTAGGTCGGCAGAACATAGCTCGGACTGTGAACCTCGGCCCTGGCCACTAGTATACCTCGGACCCCTCTGGGCCAAAATAGGTCGGCCTGTATTCTCCAGGTCAAGATGAAGCTCGGACCTTCCCAGGCCCAAACAGGTCGGCCCTTTCCGTACCTCGGCACAACTTGGAACACCACCTTATGCCAAGCCTTGACCCTACCCGGGGATACTCCCCGACATTAGTCCCCGAAGCTGGTGCGGTCCTACGACCTCGGAAGGAGGGCCGTAGCAGGTTCAAAACAAGCCTTACACCACCTCCTAAACCGACCTCCAACATAGTCATGCCGAGGTACCTCCCATACACCACCATCCAATCCGAGGTAGATATGCGAACTGAACTCTCCGAGCTATCTGACTCAGCACCAACTTGCCTCAAGATTTTCCGAGGTACGTGGCGAAGAATCTCTGCCCGGGCTTCGGAATCCGGACCTCTGCCAAGCAGATTCTGACCACACGCCGCCCTCGTCAGCCGGACCCACCGAACAGCGCACCTGCGCACTCAAGTACTTGACCGCCCACGACCCCTCGATTTTGTGCTGACCAGCGCAGGAAATCCGGGGTGGGCGGTTGCCACTCTGCGGCCCACGATGTGGCCGATCGTGCGGCCGCAGACCGCGTAACCGTGCGCCCACTCGCACACGATCCCGCGCCTCCCGATAACCGCGCGGTAGTGGCGCAGTTAATGCGGGCAGTTACCGCGCGCGGCTATAAGTAGGGCCCCACGGGTAACTTCGCCATCTTCTTCCTCCTTCACTCGCCCTCTCGCCTCCATCGCCACCAGTGCCGCCGCTTCCGGTTGCGAAGAAACACGTTCCCGCCGCCGCCGACGAGCAGCTCCTTCGTCGCCGCTGCGACCGCGTCACCGGCGCCGCCCTTCAGCACCTCGTTTTCACGGTATGTACTCCCTTTCCTGATACCCTAGGCATTGCCCTAGGTTTCTTCCTCTTTGCGCTGTGGTTCTTCATATGTTCTTGAATAAAACTCTATTTACCTCCTCCGGTAGATCTTACTTGCATACTTTTTTGGGTAGTAGCGAGTTTCATACCTCGGATAGATGCTCGCCTAGCATAGATATGCCTCTATGTATATTAGATAGCCGTCCAACTCCTCCTGAGTTAGCCAGATATAGCCTTAGATTCCAGATTCACTTTTTCTTTTGCTAAACTTCTGTGCACTCTTCTGCAGATTGATTCTGCCGAGATGTCTCCTCCTGAGACTTCGGAACAAACCGAGGTTCCAGACCTCGAACTGGAGGTCGGAGAACGAGCCGGCTGGGAAGGTTCGGATGTAACTCCGGACGAAATCCAGTGGCTCAGGGCGACTCGGCGGATTCCCGCCGGGGTAGAGTGTCGCCTGCCAGAGGGCGAACTCGAGCCTCAAGTCAAGGAAGGGGAACGGGTGGTCTTCGTCGCGCACTTCCAGCGCGGCTTCGGACTGCCCGTTAGCGATTTCTTCCGGAGCTTCCTCGACAAATTCCGACTCCAGGTTCATCACCTCCCCGCCAACGCCATCACCACTCTCTCCTGCATCGTTTCCTTCTCTGAGGGATACCTCGGCCTCAAAGCCACGGTAGACCTCTTTTCTCGCTACTTCCAACTTAAGCGGCAAGTGATCCCGGATCCGAAAAACAAGGATCTGCCCAAGCTACTAACCGCCTGCGGAGCAGCCATCATAGCTCCTCGCCGAAACTCCATCTTCCCACGTATCGCTACTCCGGACACCGTTCGCAAGTGGCTCCGGACGTGGTTTTACGTGAAGAACTCCGGCGAAGAGGACTTCCTCAATCTGCCGGTGTTTAACCTCAGCCCTCCTACCGAACCGCTCAACTGGGACTACACTCCCCCTCTCACCAGCGAAATCAAGTCCATCCATGGGTATGTTGCGAAATGGCAGGACCCGGAGGACCCTGCGAACGACGGGAAAGTCCTGACGGCTGACGATCTGGCCTGCACATTTGTGAAGCGCAGGGTCTCCCCTCTCCAGGCGAGGACTCACAAGATCTGCCACATGAGCGGTCTTTATGATCCAACCCGCCATACGCATGTTGCACTGGACAACGCCGCTGTAGCTCGGCGAGTCCGAGCTATCACCAAGTCCAAGATCTCTGACGCTTGGACATGGGGAAGGGAACCCCACTACAGGACCAAGCCACCAAAACAGGTACGCTGTTCCGACGTTTTCTTCGGTACTCCTTTACCACCGAGGTCTTGCTACCGACGTTCATCTTGACCATTTTCTTCCTAACTCCTTTTCATATGTCTGCCATATAGCTGTTCTCCCGCCAGACCGCCGAGGATGGAGTCCATCCTGCGGACCACTTCGGCAAGGATCTTCCTGTCGAGGACCCACCATCCAACGAGGACCCTGACAACGAGGATTACATGCCCATTGCCTCGGCCCGCGTCACCACCGCGGGTAAGCCTCAAGCACAAGCTTCAGTTCAAGAGATTTCGGATGACGAGGAGGGATTTCTCGTCATGGAACCAATAAACGCGGTACCTATCTCCTGCCTTCCTCACCTTCCGAACTTTACTCCAGCAACCAGCCGGAAACGCGCTGGTGCCGCAACTTCGGCCGCCGAACCATCCGCCACTGGAGCCTCCGGACCCACTGCGGCTCCGGTCAAGAGACGTCGGCTGAAGAAGTCCGGAAATCCTCCTCATGCCCGAGGGGGCAAGAAGTTTCCTACTTCGGATGGGTAATGCTTTGCTTCTATAGCCAACAAAGTTTGTTGCTTAAACTTATCACCTCGGTACTAACACTTGACCATCTTCCTTCGTTGCAGTGACCCATAGAAGTGGATCAGGAGGTATCCTCCATGACTGCACCCGTTGGTGCCTCTGAAGCCACGACCACCCCGACGAACTCTCGCCCCGTATCTCCTCCACCGAGGTCTGGCCCGGCCTTGGAGAAATCTGCCCCCACCCGAGGCCAGAGTTCTCCGCGTCCTCAAACGGTGCGGGGACCAATCGCGCCAGCACTCCGGCTACCGCCTTGCCGGAGCCTCGACTCTCCCCCCGCAGCCAGACTGCCCGCAACCAACAACAGCAACAGCAGAAGCTTCAGCAGAAGCAACAGCCCAAGCAGCAGCCCAAGCAGCAGCCCCAAAAACCAGTTCGCCAGACTACCTTGCCGTTGGAGAAAGGCAAGGAGAAAGAGAAAGAGATGGTGAAGTCAAGGTCACCCCCAAACCAACATCTGGGTCTGGCACCCTGACTATCTCTTCTCCTCAAGGATGCAACCGAGGTCTCCTCCCCGGTGTCACGCCGAATCCTCCATTTGCCGCACCCGTTGATGAGACTGCTCCTCCGGCCGACGAATATGCTCGGAGGACATCTCTTATACTGGATAACCGGCCTGCTTCAAGCTCCGAGGCTGCTCAAGCCTTGGAGGCCTCGGTTAGGGGCATCGAGCAGGGCGGACCGTGGGGATATCCTCCTCTGCGCACTGACAGTGACCAGAGCCTCGGCTCCTTGGAACACTACAACGCAGACTGGAATTCTGCAGACGAGGTCTCCTCGGCCTCCCTAGCTGCTCCGGTAGGTGAGCACCCTGCGGGAAACAGCGCCTGCGGCCGAAGCGTCACGACCTACAAGTCGCTGCCCTGCGTGCTGCTCAAAACATCGACGTAAGTCCTATTCTCTTTACTTTCATGCAGTATCTCATCTAATATCCACCATTCCCAGTCCCCGAGATTCGAGGTAAACTATTGACGCTCCGCCGGAGTTAAAATTGTTTGGCTTGAATCTCAAACCATTTTACCTTACTTTATCATGCACCTCGGGTACGAGTCCCCGAGACTCCTGTCGAGGCATACCCCGGCAACATTTTTCCAATGATTTGACTCCGAGTCCCCGAGACTCTTGTCGAGGTATAGCCTTTCTAACCGAGCTATGTTTTTCTTCCTTGCAGAATACTATGAACGTCCGCACGGACATCTTCCATACCCTCCTGTTTGACCACAAGAAACTCCACGACGAGCACAAGGCCGTCCTTGCAGAAAAGAACTCTTTGGACGAAAAGCTCCAACTAGAGAAAGCCGAAGTAGCTCGTCTGGTAAAGGAACTGAAGCGCATCACCGAGCTGCGGACGTCGGAAACAGAGCAGCTGCAGGCGGAAAAGGCCAGTGTTGTTGAAACAGAGAAGAAACTTCGGGAGGATGCCGCCAAGGAACATGAGAATGCGCTCCAGTTAGCCGAGGCCCGCGCCACCTCGGCCACCGAGGCTTATGAAGCCCTTCAAGCTTCGGTTAACCAGCTCCTCCCGACGCTGGAACGTATCAACAAAGAAATGGACGGTAAGCTTCTTGCCCCCCTTATCCTTGCTTTGTCCTCAACAGTACTGGCTCTTTGCCGAACTGTTTCTTTCATTATTAACAGGCTATTCTTCTGCAGAGCACTTCACCTACACCCAAGTTTCGGCTCGCAATATCACTGATCAGCACAGGAAGAGGCGTAGCGAGACGAACCCCGCCTGGACCATTGAGGACCACATCGTGGCCATCAAAGCTCGGATCCATCCCTTGAAAACCATTGGGTCCGAACTCCTTGATGCAGGTGTGTCTGCTTTCCGAGCCTTGTGGCCTCTTGCCGATGCTCCCAATACTACGCCTGAGCTCGCCGCCAAGCTTCGTGAAGCCGAACAAAGACTTCGAGAGTGGCGCTCATCCTCGGCTCGCGCTGGAGCTGATGCCGCTCTCAAATTCATCATGACTTGGTGCGAGAAGCTCGACCTCGAAAAGATGGACACTCTTCGCCGAAATTCGCCCTGGTCCACGGACCCAATTCTCATCCAGCGGCGCGAAAAGATGGCTTCCTTCTTCGCTGGATATGCCAACACCAAGAACTTGAGCGAGGGAGACACCTACTCCGACGCCGAAGATGACGAGCCAGAAGAGGATGAATACGAAACAGAATCCGACGTCGAAGCCGAGCAAGGTGACGATGGTGACACCCGCGAAGCAGAAACCGAGGCTTCTCCACAAGCTGGTGCCGAGGTTACTGCCGACGTTGCCAGCACCTCCCAGGCTACCTCGGCTGCTGCCGACGTAATTCCTGATGCCTCGACCTGAACTCTGTTACTATCATGCTTGGCCAAAAAACTTCATTAAATCCCCGGTATGCCGGGACGCAGATGTAATCAAACTTAAGTAGTTCCTTTTGCTACCTCTGTTACTATCATGCTTATCCGAACCATGCTTTTCTAAGCTTTACGTCGAATCCTTTTGAATGATTGCTCGAGTTTACTTTCGTGTTTACTATGTTTGGCATTCTTTGCTCTTGACTACCTTTTAGGCAGATGCCAGTCGAGTCACAAGATTGTTGTTCATAGCATACAGTACTTGGTAAAATTCCGAGGTATGTTTCAAAGTCATCCGACATAAACGAAAGGTAAAGACAGGGGTTAGTAAACGACACATGCCGAACTATAATTTTGGACCGAGTCCCCGAGTTCATTTTCATGTCTCCCACGTTTTTTCCTCTTTGCTCTTGACTACCTTTTAGGCAGATGCCAGTCGAGTCACAAGATTAGTTTCATAGCACACATTACTTGAAGTTTGAGACGAGGTTCAAAATAGTTCGGCATATGAACAAAACTGACAAACAGAGATAAAACATAAGCACAAGAGCGAGGCAGTCCCCGAGCTTTTACCTCGGAGTGCCGACATTTTTATTAAGGATTAACCGAGGTACATACATTGCGCCTTTCATGAGTAGAAAGGTCGGAGTAGAGCTACGTTCCATGGTCGCCTGACCTCTGACTCGGGGTTGTCCAGCCCATCTTCCCTTGGTTCCTGCGCATCTATAAGATAGTAGGAATCATTGAGCAGAGCTCGGCTCACAACGAACGGTCCCTCCCATGGAGGTGACAACTTGTGCCGGCCTTTCTTGCGCTGCACCAACCTCAGCACCAAATCTCCCTCGTGAAACACACGAGGGTTGATACTCCGGCTATGATAACGTCGGAGACCTTGCTGGTAAATTGCTGACCGAGATGAGGCCAATTCTCTCGCTTCCTCAAGCAGATCTACTGCATCCTCCCGAGCCTCTTTTGCCTCGGCTTCAGTGTACATTGCCACTCTGGGCGCATCATACTCGATGTCAGTGGGTAGCATAGCTTCTGCCCCATAGACCATAAAAAATGGCGTATAGCCAGTCGATCGATTTGGCGTGGTCCTTAGACCCCACAGTACTGCTGGTATCTCATCTATCCAACACCCCGGCGTTTTCAGCAGTGGTTCAATGAGCCGAGCCTTGATGCCGGCCAACACTAGAGCATTTGATCTTTCCACCTGTCCATTAGACTCCGGGTGTGCCACCGAGGCTATGTCCAGCCGGATTCCCTTGTTCATGCAAAACCGAGCGAACTCTCCAACAGCAAAGTTAGTGCCGTTGTCCGAGATAATGCTATGGGGGTAGCCATATCGCAGAATAATCTCCTTCAAGAAAGTCACTGCTGAATGACCATCCAACTTCCGGATTGGTTTCACCTCGATCCACTTGGTGAATTTGTCCACCATCACCAATATGTGTGTCATGTTACCTCGGGCTGGTTTGAACTCTCCCACCATATCCAAACACCATACCGCAAACGGCCAAGTGATAGGAATTGTTTTGAGCGCCGAAGCCGGCATATGCGTTTGCTTGGCAAATCTTTGGCATCCTTCACATCTCCGGACTATGGCCTCTGCATCAGCAAGAGCAGTGGGCCAATAGAACCCATGCCTAAACACCTTGGCCACCAGAGCTCTTGTGCTGCAATGATGACCACATTCTCCTTGGTGGATCTCCAAAAGCATCTCCTTGCCTTCAGCTGGCTCAACACACCGTTGCAACACCTCGGTTACGCTTCTTTTATAGAGCTCCTTGTTGATGATGGTGTACGCCTTGGCCCTCCTTTGAATCCTCCTAGCCTCGGTTGTGTCACTTGGCGTGCTTCCCTCCGTTATGAACTTCATAATTTGCTCCGCCCACTCCGGCACCGGGTGCAAAGGAAAAAGTTCCTCATCCACCTCCATTGGCTCGGCCACCATAATCTCCTCCATTATTTCCTCCACCATCCTGCGACCAGTCCCCGAGTCTGGATGAGCAGTCCCCGAGGTTTGGTGTGCAGTCCCCGAGCTCTGCCACGCAGTCCCCGGGTCCGACCAAACGCATCCGACGTCTACCTCCATTGGAACAGGTCCGGGCTCTTGCTCCGCCGGGATGAAAATAGATTCGGATTCAGGAGAAGGTTTGATTGAAGGAGTTCTCAAGTGATTCAGGGCTACCCCTGGTGGTACTGCCTCTTTGATGAACCGAGCTTTGACAACACGTCGGCAGCATCATTTTCTGCCCGAGGTATATGCCTGTACTCACACCCTTCAAAGAACCCGGATATCTTTTGCACATGGAACCGATATAACGCCATGTTGGCATCCAGAGCATCCCAAGTTCCAGAAGATTGTTGCACCACCAGGTCGGAATCGCCGAAGCACTCTACACGCCGGATACCGATCTCCTTTGCCACCTTGAGGCCATGGATTAAGGCCTCATACTCCGCCACATTGTTTGATGCTGAGAAATGAATCTGCAGCACGTACTTCAGCTGATCTTGCTTTGGCGAGGTGAGGACTATTCCAGCCCCCAGCCCGATCTTTGTTTTGGACCCATCAAAATGCATTTTCCAATAATTATAGTCCGGCCTGGGTGGCTCATACTGCATCTCGGCCCAATCACAAAAGAAGTCCGGCAACGCCTGGGATTTAATTGCGTCTCTTCTCTCGTAATGTGGTGCATATGGAGACACCTCAATCGCCCATTTGGCAACTCGGCCAGTTGCATCTTTGCACCCGATGATCTCCGAGATTGGAGCTTCGCACACCACCGTCATGGGATGCTCCTGGAAATAATGCTTCAACTTCTTGACCGCCAGGTAAACACCATACGTCATCTTCTGGTAGTGAGGATAGTTCTGCTTCGAGGTAGAGATCACCTCGCTCAAGTAATACACCGGTCTCTGCACCGACCTGCCACCTTCTTCGCGCTCCACCACCACTGCCACACTTACAACTCGGTTTGTGGCCGCAATGTAAAGTAACATCGGCTCATTGTGCAATGGTGACGCTAACACCGGGGCAGTGGACAACATCTTTTTCAGCTCGCCAAACGCCACGTCGGCCTGCGGGGTCCATGTAAACCCGGTACTTTTCTTCATGAGCTGGTACAAAGGTAAGGCTTTTTCTCCTAGCCGAGCTACAAATCGGCTCAACGAGGCTAGGCACCCTGTGAACTTCTGCACATCTTTCAAACACTTCGGTAACTTCATGCTCTCAATAGCTCGGATTTTGGCCGGGTTAACCTCGATACCTCGGCTGGACACCAGGAATCCGAGCAACTTCCAGCCGGGACACCAAAGGTGCACTTGTCCGGGTTAAGCTTCAACCGATACTTTCTCAAATTCACAAATGTCTCCTCGAGATCCTCGAGGAGAGTATGTTTCTCCTTAGTTTTGATGAATATCATCGACATACACTTGCACATTTTTGCCCATCTGAGAGTGCAGGCATTTCTGCATACACCTCTGATAAGTTGCCCCGGCATTTCTCAGACCAAAACACATGACACGATAGCAATACGCCCCATACGGGGTAATAAAAGCGGTCTTTATTTGATCCTTTGGGTTCAGTGGTATCTGGTGAAAACCAGAGTACGCATCGATGAAAGATAACAGTTCACAACCAGCAGTGGAATCGATCACCTGATCAATCCGAGGTAATGGAAATGGATCTTTTGGGCACGCCTTGTTGAGGTTAGTAAAGTCAATGCACATGCGCCACACCTTGACCACGGCTGGCTCGTCTTTCTTCTTTTCCACCAGGACCGGATTGGATATCCAGTCCGGATGCAGTACCTCCATTATGAACCCGGCTGCAAGCAACTTAGCCAGCTCGTCCAGCACCACTTGTCTCCGGTCGTCTGAGAGACGACGGGTCGGTTGCCTCACCGGTTTCACCTCTGGCCTAACAAATAAAGAGTGCTCTGCCAACTCCCTCGGAACACCTGGCAGGTCCTTAGCCGACCATGCAAAGATATCCCGATTCTCACGGAGGAAGTGACAGAGCTCGCCTTCCTATTTCTCGCCTAGCCCGGTCCCAATGATGGCCACATGCTCTGGGTGCTCCGGGTCAATGGGGATCTTCTTGGTCTCCTTGGGTACCTCGAACGCCGCAGTTGAGTCCGGGCTCATCAGTCCGGACAGGCCGAGCTGTGTTGACTGCGCCATTGCCACCACTTGATGCAGCTTCTTCTTCTCGGCTGCGATCACCAAAGACTCGGCTAGGTTAGATCCCGCCGAGGCACACTGAATTGCTCGCTTGTAGTCACCCGAGATGGATATGATCCCATTAGGCCCTGGCATTTTCATCTTCAGGTATGCAACATGGGTGGAAATCATGAACTTGGCCAAAGCCGGCCTTCCAAGCAGTGCATGGTATGCACTCTCCAAGTCCACCACCTCGAACTCGATACTCTCAACTCGGCAATTTTCCTTGGTTCCAAATGCTACATCCACCCATATCTTGCCCATGGGTGCACAGGAAACGCCGGGCACAATCCCATGAAAAGTACAACTGCTTGGCATCAACTGATTAGGCGAGATGCCCAATTTCACCATTGTGTCTCGGTACATGATGTTGATGGCACTGCCATTGTCCACCAGAACTCGGGTGAACCTCACATTGTTGGTAGGCCCACACAACGTTGGATCTACCACCAGGGCATACTTTCCAGGACTCGGCATGATCCGAGGTGTGTCCTTTCTGCTCCAAGTGATCTCCTGCTCAGACCAGTTCATATAGGTCGGCACCACCGGCATTACTGCATTCACCTCCATGGCACGCCTCTGCACGCTCTTCTTGTCAGTTGGCTCGGTCACAAAGACCACATAGCTCGCATGAACCTCTCTATAGTCATTTCCGGGGTATTCATACTGCTGCTTGGTCCGGCACCATTGTTGTTGTTATTACCTCGGACATTCACCACATTCACGGGTCTTGCTGCTGCAGGCCTCGGAAGAGGTGCAGTGGTTACCGGGGTAACATTTGCTCCGGACAGATTAGGGTGGGACCTCGGCTGAAATCTCTGAGGTGGTGGTCCTGTTCTGATTCCTCCGGCCCTTGCCCCCTCTTCTCTGATTCTGCGGTTCCAGCTGCACTGCCGGGTTGAATGGTTGGCTGGCTTGCGCGGGTCAGTCGTATGGTAACAGCACGGACCATCTATCATTGATTCATAGGTCATGGGTGGCTCCTGGTTCGGACTAAATGCCGGACCATTGATTTTTGGCCTCTGGACACCTCCAGCTCCGGGCTGATCCGGGTTCACCGCTGCAACTTGGTTGGAGGTATGGATAGTCCGGCTCCCTCCTCTTCTGTCCGAACTCCTGACGGTCATTACACCTTGGTCCGAGCCGGTTGTTTATTGGCTCCCTCCTTCTGTTACGTGCTCCTGCCTCTGCTGCTGGCTGCATCGGATCACCCAGGGCATAAGAATCTGCAACCCGGATGGTTTCTGCTAGGGATCTCGGCATATCTCTCTGGAGCCTCTGCCACAGCATGCTGCCATGTCGACAGCCATCTGCAAACCAGGAAATGGCCTGGGCCTCTACCACTCCTTCACAGGAATTCCGAACATTGCTCCACCGAGTTAAGAATTCTCGGTCAGTTTCATGATCATCTTGCTTACATGCCGCCAGGAGCTGAGGTCGGTTTGGCCTCTTGTATGTACTAGCAAAGTTGCTGTTAAACGCCAGCTCCAAGTCTATCCAGGAGTTGATACTATACTCCGGCAAATTATTCAGCCAGATCCGAGCTGGACCTTCCAACATGTGCGGGAGATACCGGACCGCCCATCGGCGATTGCCCCCCGCAATGTGCACCGAGGATACATAATCTGTCAGCCAATCTTGTGGCTTGGTGCTCCCATTGTATGGCTTGGTGTTCCGACCTAACTGGAACTGAGATACTGGTGGTGGTGGCTCCTTCATGATCCGAGGTCCAAAACGCCGGACCAGGAGGGCCTTCCTCCTCCAGTTGCTCAGACAAGTAGAGTCTATCCAGCTTGTTACGGACATCGCCTGGAGCTAACATCCGACCTCCTATCCGAGGTCCCAACGCCCCATCCACTCTGTGGTATCCAGCTCGTGCCATGGCCGAGTCTCCATCATCATATCGGTCATCGCCTTGACCGACGTTCTGAGGTTGCTGAACATACTCCGGCTCTCGCTGATACTGCCCCTGCTGCCGAGGTTGTTGCTGATACCTCGGGGGCGGAGGTGGTTTACCTCGGCCAGCCGATCGAGCCGCTTGACCGCCGTTCTGATTTCCCTGACCGGAGTTACCCTTAGCCCGGCTCGCATTGCCTGGGCCGGGGTTTCCCTTAGCTCGGCTAGCATTGCCCTGGCCCCTTCTGCTTTGCTGCTAGGACTGGATCATACATCTGCAGCTGCTGGTTCTGACCCGAGGTGACACTCCGGGCTCGATCGGCTCCTCCGACGAGTGGAGACGAGGCTTGCCCCTTGGACACCTGACTGACTGGCCTAGCTGAATAAACCATCTCTGAATCACCAGCCCCGGCATTTGCTCTGCGGAGAGCCTCATTCTGCTGGTTAGCCACATATACTAACTCATTGACTCGCTTCTGCTGCGCACGCCATGCATCTCCAGATAATCCGGATAGCTCGGCCCTGCCTGCCTCGGCAGCTCTGAGGTTCTTAGCAGGGGAACTATACACCGGCCTTCCAGTTGACACGCGACTCCCACTCCTAGCCGAGGTGGTAGGTCGAGCCTCCCTGTTTAGCTCATCTTGAGCCCCTTGCCTCTCTGCCGCACCTCGGCTCCCCTATGTGTATCAACCGCTACCGGGGTGAAGCCATTCGCTGCATTGTACTCGCGCAGATCTCTATTGAACTCATCTCTAGCTGTTATCATTGCTACAGCCTCCTTCTGCACAGGACACGCTTTGCCTCTAGGTCGGCCACAGTCACTACTATGTTCCTGGATTTACTGGGTCTGCCAGTGTATCCACTATCTCTACCAGGGTCGCACCTCGGCCCCGCAGCTCTGGGGTGCCAGGCAAGTCCTTCTCTAGCCTGGGCTTTGCAGATCTCACCTTAGCAACCTCGGCTGCCTTGGACTGGCTGGCATCTACTTTGCCAGCGGCGTCAACCGGACCTGTCACCATCACCTCTACGCAGCTCTCGGGGCGAGTGATGCGCCGACCTAAAGCCGCGAGGAGAGGAGTTTCGTCGTCCACGAGCACCTGCTCCGGGTACCCGCGAACAACCTCGACAGCAACGTACGTGACGAAGCTGCCGAGCATCATGGTGAAGCCGTGCTCGGGGAAGGGCTTGCCGGCGAAACACCCCGCGTTGTCGCTGATGAAGGTGAACTCTCCGATCTTGGCGACAAGCCCGGAAAGAACACGCTCGCCTGAGCCCGTCCGGATGAAAACTCCCTCCAACGCCTCAATCTGCCCCACGGTGGGCGCCAACTGTCGTGGTGGGATCACGGCAGATGCCATAGGTATGGCTAAGATGGGGCCGAATGGTCGTTGGGGGAATCGGGGAGGGTTTATGCACTCAAGAAGTGCACACGCAAGAACACGCAAGAACACGAACAAAGAACCAAGAAAGCAAGAACACAAAACACACCACGATGTACCCTGCTTCGGGGCCCTCTTGCGGAGGTAACACCCCTACTGCAGCACTATCCTAGTCAGTGTATAGCTCAAGTGACAAGTACAAGCTGCTCCTCGAGCTGTATGATGATACAATGGTGAGAACTGGTGGAAGATGATGCTACAAAGAGAGGAAAAGGCACTCCGAGCCTGAACCGAGGTCTCTCCGAGGTTTCCGAGCTTCCTCTCTATCTTTCTCTCTATCTTCGATCCTCAATCCGTCCGTCCTCAGCAGGAGGGGGTGAAGCCCACTATATAGGCCAGCCGGGTTACCATTGTGCCCCTCGCAGAACACTGTTGCCATGCCTCTGCAACGGTCACCACCGTACCACCGTACCTCGGTCGGGGACAAGACGTGGCTTGCCCATCTCCTGTAGCCTACGGCAGAGCTAGCATGTCCCCTCTGACCGAGACAGGACGTGGCCTGGCAGAGCTACCTCGTAGCCTTTACCCAGACCTCGCGTGGTCAGCGGTCGGAGACGTGCAGGCCCGCCGAACCCGGAGCACGCCTCTGCCATGCTCCTTGACAGACGCTCCCGTGTCAGGCGCTCTAGTACCCGGCTGGAAGTGACAGGAGCATTGACTCCGGCCCGACCTACAGCCCACCACCTCGGTTAGCTCGCCGGATGTGCCGTACCTGGGTCTTGCGCTTAATATCTTTTACTAGCTCGGATCTTACTTCCTTCCCACAGCTTCTCCTGCACCCACAACGCAAACCACCGCACTGAGGTAGTTAGGTCGGCAGAACATAGCTCGGACTGTGAACCTCGGCCCTGGCCACTAGTATACCTCGGACCCCTCTGGGCCAAATAGGTCGGCCTGTATTCTCCAGGTCAAGATGAAGCTCGGACCTTCCCAGGCCCAAACAGGGCCCTTTCCGTACCTCGGCACAACTTGGAACACCACCTTATGCCAAGCCTTGACCCTACCCGGGGATACCTCCCGACATTAGTCCCCGAAGCTGGTGCGGTCCTACGCCTCGAAGGAGGGCCGTAGCAGGTTCAAAAAAGCCTTACACACCTCCTAAACCGACCTCCAACATAGTCATTGCCGAGGTACCTCCCATACACACCATCCAATCCAGGTAGATATGCGAACTGAACTCTCCGAGCTATCTGACTCAGCAACTTGCCTCAAGATTTTCCGAGGTATGTGGCGAGAATCTCTGCCCGGGCTTCGGAATCCGGACCTCTGCCAAGCAGATTCTGACCACACGCCGCCCTCGTCAGCCGGACCCACCGAACAGCGCACCTGCGACTCAAGTACTTGACCGCCCACGACCCCTCGATTCTTGTGCTGACCAGCGCAGGAAATCCGGGGTGGGCGGTTGCCACTCTGCGGCCCACGATGTGGCCGATGTGCGGGCCGCAGACCGCGTAACCGTGCGCCCACTCGCACTCGATCCCGCGCCTCCCGATAACCGCGCGGTAGTGGCGCAGTTAATCGGCGCAGTTACCGCGCGCGGCTATAAGTAGGGCCCCACGGGTAACTTCGCCATCTTCTTCCTCCTCACTCGCCCTCTCGCTCCATCGCCAC